>CM024623.1:6982532-7331140 GCA_014182585.1 Eucalyptus coolabah
CGCTTTCGCTTACCGATATGGTAGTTCTTTTGTCCAATTATAGAGTAAACTTGCAAAAGCTTCCGTACATCTCACTTGGTTTTCTCCACGTTTTCATTTAAGGTCTTTACCTCGTAGTTCTGTTGCTTCTGCTGCCCTGTTTCTCATCTACCGTTTCTTCAAACATTCTGTGGCAGGCATGGGCTATTGCCGACAATGTGCTTTGATAGATTAAGAAGATCTTGCTTTCAATTCTTACCATGTACGTCGCGTTTGCCATTTGTCTCTTTTCCGGAGACCGAATCTGGTATCAGCGCCTTTTCCATTGTGCTCGATGCGGGCAACAGTCTCAGTTTATCATCATTTCCTCGTCGACCTTCGTGTCCTTCATCATGCAAAAATAGGAATAGGTGGCTGAGTAAACCATGTTGTGCAAAATGAAGCTGCAATGGCCTTCAAATTCGACTCTCATTTAGACTTTGGGCCTGAGTGTTCCGGATGTCTTAGTGGTTTGCATTACATCTTGCCAAAAAATAATTATAATAAATAATCGGAGAATTGACTCGATCATACATCATCAGAAGGTCTCTCATCGTGTAAGCAGGCCCAGAATTTGCAGCTATAGCATATTATCCCCCTTCCTTTATGAAATTTTTAATTTTCCCGTAGAGTTTCTAAACCAGTTATCTATAAATCGATTTTATTTCCTTTAATTGATCTAAACTTAATAACCCACTAATTGCACTTTAAAACATACGATGAGGATGTCCAGAGAGCCATCTTACTTTGTTAATTTTACAAAATTGCCCCTAGACATGTCAAGAAATTTCTGAAATGCTATTTTTAGGCCTGCTTATACCATCTCTATTTATTTATTTTCTTACCTAAGCGCAATGAAATCTTTTTAGCAATCATTCAAACATTTTATAGACACGAAGAAGAATTTTCATAACAAGAAAAAGATCACAATACCTCAATACGAAATGATGCAAACCATGAAGTGCTTATAAACTTAAACCTCAGAAAGAAACCTAATGAATAAGCATCAAACAACCAAGTTCAACAGTACCAAGTAAATCAATCTAGTTTTTCCCCAAAATTTTTGACTTAGCGTTAGTCGAAGAACTTGAACTGATCAAAGCTTTAAGCCCTTGAATTAATTTATCTTTCAAAATGTGTCTGGTTTAGTAAGTTGACAACATGAAAGTTTTACCTTATAATGCAGTTAATAAGGTAACAATAAAAGTTTAGACATCTCAAATTGGAGTCAACGTTGGAGCTTGGTTGCAAATAAAATAAGAGTTGGAATTTTTTTTTAATTTATTTTCTGGGTGGTTGAAAATAGAAATTTTGAAGGTGAAGGTAAGTAGAGGGAGGTAGTGCTGGCCAAAGTGAAAAAAGATGAGGATGAATTCTTTCTCATCTCGCACCTTTGAAGGACAATTAAACTACAGTTAAGAAAAAAATGTCATAAATGATGTCATCTTGAAGTTTAAATATCTTGTAAAAAAATGTTCGATAAATTCAATTGGAAATGTTAATTACATTAAATTACCATTCGATAAATTATGCAAAGAATCCAAGAATTCCAAGATCACTTGTGTAGTTAGCTTGCTTAAGCTATTAACGAAGAGTGCATTATAATGACATGAATATAAATTGAGATGAGAGGCATTGAACCGATGGGGAGCAAATTACATATCGAAAAATTGTGGGTATTGGATGATGTCACATAACTTTGCCAAAATTCAGTGACCTTGAGGTAGATCTAGACTTAGATTTTTTTGCGAACACAATAGCAAGAGATCACAGGAAGAAAGAAACAGTTGGCGACGGGCTGGATCCAAATTGTCAGAGGAGTTTGTAAAAAAACGGGAACAAAGTAGAGAACAATCTGCAATGAAATACGAGTCGCCAATACATGAAATGGGACACATTTTGACATTCTTTTCTGGCTTTTCTGAAAGAAAAGCTAAGATTGCCATCTCCCTACTTTGTAAGGAATCAGCATGCATAGATGGTGGGTCCCCTTGCGATAATTGGCCGAGAAAAATCTTCCACCACTAGTTTTTCACTACTTAAACAAAACTATCTCGAGGCAGATATTTCAGAGGAAATATCTTTGACTTTTTCCCCCAAGAGGAACTCCCACTCGGCTAGTCGAAGCTTAGGAAGTGCATGGACTGATTCTAATTGATTAGAAGATTTATTGAGGGAAAGTATAACCAATGTATGGACGGATTATTCCAACAAATATATAGCATATTATCGGTCTATTTTTGAAAGTACTAATCATCCTTTAATATTATGTATTGCTATCAAAATTTTCTTTTTATAACCCCGACACACGAGTGAATGAATCCGACTACTTTGAGGCGTATAAAAGTACTGAAGCTTTGTAAACCGATAAAGTTCATACCTTTGGCTTGTTAGGGTAGCCATGACCCAAAGCAATTTGTAGTTGATAAGATTAGAATAGGCGATTTCTAATTAATGAGTTGGAAATCCTCTAATACTCCAACCAACAACACCAACTTAAGAGATGATATATATATATATAGGAGCACAACTGCAAATGCCTCACCAGTTAATATTGCTTTTGAGATTGATGTTTAATTATGATACATTCATGTTTCAATGAGCTTGGGAGGGACAAACAGAATATTATCTTCTTTTCCAAAAAAAAAAAAGAAAATATTATCTTCTTTACCAAAAAAAAAAGAAAAGAAAGTATTATCTTGTGACATTGTTCATTTCTTATGAATATAATGATTAATTGCCATGTAATCTTGTTTGTCTGATTTCGTTGTTAGGCAATCGTACCTTTTCTTATATTCCACGATGGATGATTGTTTTTTCTGTGCCAAGAAGATCAAATTTCTCTCATACATAACTCTCAACAAACTATATATATATATAGTTAATTACAGCATGTACTTGGAGCATTTAAATCATTATTTTTAATAATATAGATCGATAAATATATCATTATTTGTCTCCGTCTACACATTAATCTATATTGACCTCCCAAATATTCTTATCAAATTAGAATCATCAATGTACTACCTAAGCTTCAATTAGCTAAAGTGTTTTTTTTTTTTTTTTGGGCACATCAAATAAAATTTCCCATGAAATATCTGCCTCTAGATAACATTGCTTTCAAGAAATACTGAAAATTAGTGGTGGAAGATATTTCGTGGCCAATTTCGTGAGGGACCACCAATTATGCATGCTTGATGCCCTAGCCCTACGAAGTAGAAGATGACAAGTTTAGCTTTTCTTTGAAAATGCCAAAAGAATGTCAAAAATGTGTCCCATCTCATGTTTAGTTGTGGCTGAAATTCCATGGAAGATTGTTCTCTACTTTGTTCCCATTTTACAGTACAAATTTCTCTGACAAATTATGCATGCTGGATGCCCGTCCGCCTATTCTTTCGTTCTTCACGTGATTTCTTTACCTTTGTGTACGAGAAAAATCTGAGTCTAGATCTATATCACGTCCACTGCATTTTGGCAGTCATCTTACATTATTTTATGCCCACAAACTTTTTCGAGACAAGTAATTTGCCCAATGTCAGCCCGATACCTTTCATCTCGATGCATATTCATGTCATTGTAGTGCGCTCGTCATTAATAGCTTAATCTTCGTCAATAGATTAAGCATACAGCTACGCACTTGATTTTGACTTTTTTTTTATTATTCTTTGCATAAATTATAAATAAATAAGTAACTAATATTTCCAATTGTATTATTGAATATTCAAATACTTTCATCATATCAACCAAAATTGAGAGAAAAACACTAGGTGTGTCAAAAATTTTCTTTTGCTCACTTGAATATCACAAATTTAAAAAATCACTTATTTGAGTACTAATTTTGATTTATGCCTCAGGAAAATGCGATGTGTATTAGGTCGTCCGATGTGGCTTTTGTTGGATGACGTGGAAATTTTTAATATTAGTTTAATATTTTTAATATTTTGGCTTTTCTTTAAGATCGATGAGGGCATCAGTGACCTTTGTCAACCCACGAAACCCTCCCAAGATTGGGCAAGGGTTGCCTCGCCCTCGACCACAAAGGCCCTAGGCAAGGTCATTGGGGCCACGTAGGCTTTGGTGAGGCCACGGAGGCCCTCACCAACTTTGGGCTACTGCATGCGACATGCATGGGACGTCGCTTCATCCAGGGTTAGCGAGGTCACAATGCCTTAACCCATGGCCTTTATGGCCAAATTTGGGCAATGGCTGAGGAGGCCTCCGCCTTGCCCTCGACGTGAAGGCCTCAACTGAGGGCATTGCAACCTCACTAGCCGTTGCTAATACCACCTAGAGCTTGCAAGGGCATCCTGACCTCCTCGGCTATGGGTGAGGTTGTGAGGGCCCTCGCTAGTGGCCAGTGAGGCCTTGGTGGCTAATCCAATGCCTTCACGGCCAAGGGCAAGAAGGTCCCCACCCAATCTAGGTGAGTGTTTTGTGACCGACAAAGATTCCGATGACCCTTGCTAGTCTTAAAGAAAAAAAGAGCCAAAATAAAGGCAAAATAAAAATAAAAACAAAAATATTTTAAAAAATTAAAAATTTCGTGTAAAACATTTAGCTGAAAAGTAACACTTAAGTAATCAATTTTATTTCAACATGGCATTTAAGTGAGTGTTATACGAAATTTTTTGCACTCTTAATATTCTTCTTTCTTTCCTCTGTGGATATTATAAGAGCTAAGTTGGCAATAGATGGAGGCGGACGTGACAATTGACAAGTGACAAGTGACAAGTGGCGGATGCAAAGGTGACAAGTGACAAGGGGTGGAAGCAATGGGATCCGATTGTAATCCTTTGGATACTATGGAAACTTTATTTGAAATATTCCTAGAACTAAATGATTCTTGAAGTTTACCGGAAAAAAAATGATGAAAATAAATAAATAAATAAAATGAATTAATGCCTCAAAGCCAAATGCAACTTTAACAATTTTTTTGATTCTCAACCCCTCCCCTTCTTTCTTTGAACTTCAAGTTCTAACCAAAAAATACAAAGGTTTCGATTAAATACGGTTCTGAGAGTTAATCATATAGGGCTTCTTAAACTCAATCAGTATTCGTTTATTTGACCGTGGATCTCACATTGAGGGCCTCTAATTGATATTCAATTTCCAATTCTCGCAGCTCATCAATTGCATCTTACTTTGAGAGACATTTCGTTCAGTTTTTCAAATGTTTTGTGCCAAAATTAAGGCATTTGGTAACCAAATCCCAAAGACTTTTCAGCCAAAGTTAGTTATATAAACGCCTGAAAGCCCAATAAAAGTTGAGACCAACATTGATTTTCAGAATTCCGAAAAATACTACTTCTATGGTTTAATGAAATGTTCTTCTTCTAATCTTACCATCATTGATATTTCGTAATTCCTCACATGTACCGTTCGTTACTTTGGCTTGTAGCGGAGCTGGAGGCACGACAATGTGGGGTTGATCAGGGTCGTACAACAACGGTATTGCCTCATCATGCTTGCGTCGCGCGACCTCGGCAGCCCTCAATTAGGGCCGTGCCGAAATTCGAAGGGCCAGCTTTGGATTGTCTAAGGTTGGGAGACAATGGCGTTACCTCCGTGGGGTTGCACGATTTCAGCGTGTTTTGCCAGAGCTGTCGGGGGTTACCAGTTGCTATTTTGTTTTTTTAATTTATTTAATAAAATTGCTAAAATCCTCTAGACGTGGTATGCAACATTTCGTAAAAACCATTTAGTCTAAAGCCCTTTACATTTGCGCAAAAGCTTTGGGCAAGTACTCTCCCAAATACCGCAAACTATCTATTATTCATTAGAAAATAATTAATATCACAAGAAATCTTAAATTAGTACAACCGTGACAAATATACCATAAATTCATTTTTTTTAGTACTAAAAACCTCAAACTGATGCACATGTGATAAATTTATCATATGTTAATTTTCGCTAAAATTTATCGTTAAATTGTTGAGTTGGATAATGTGTGCAGTTGACGAAGTATGCTAGTTTGGGGTTTTACCTCCATTTGTCTTAGACTCGATTCGCCAGCTTTTTGTGGTATTAATTCAATTTTATGAAAACTAATGCAAGATAAATTTGCCACAAATATATCAATTTGAGGCTTTTGGTGGTTAAAAAATTTGTTTAAGATAAATTTGTCACACACACACACACACACACACACACACACACACACACACACACATATATATATATATATATATATATATATATATATTGTTCAAAAAGTTAATTTTGAGTAAATTTATCACAAGTATACATATTTGAGGTTTTTCGTGGTATTAGCTCTAAAGTATCATAAACTATATTTAATTTGATTAACGAAAATGCTAACATGACTTTTTTTATTATTATTTTTAGAAGCAGCGCGGATGTGAGCTACATCACAAAAACGAAAATTAAAAGGAAAAAAGAAGAAGGGTAAAATCTTACTGTTCATCTTCTCTTTGTTCAATTCTCAGTGTTCATCTCCTTCGAGCTGTCCTCGTGTGTCCCCATTTTCAGAAGTCTTCACATCTCCAAGTCTTTCAATGAAGAGCTCGAAACCACCATTGACGGACGCAAATCTTTCGTTGAAAGAATCGCAGAAGGGGACGCATCGACGGAGCTCGACTAGTCATTACTGCAAGCTCAATGAACTCGAGTGGCTGTGGCAGTGAGCTCTAATTGAACAGTACGCATTCAAAGAAAGAAGAAGCTCGAGTTTCTCTCGAGCTCGGCCATGGCTGCTTGAGTTTTGTCAAGATGCAGCCATGGCCGCTTGAGTTATGTCAAGATGCAGCCATGGCCGCTCAAGGTCCATCGATGTGTCCCCCTCCGACGCACACATCTCCTCTATCTCGACGTCCCCAGACACCAGCTCAGATATGCGCCACACCCTGTCATGAGGAACTACCGCAGTATCTCGGTTTGGAACACCCCAGCCTTCCTGCACGCCTCCTTAAACCGGTCGATGATGTCTGAATCACTCCCTTCATGAACTCTTGTTCTCGTAATGACCTCTGTTTCCATTGAAAGGCTTGAAGATGCGAAGACATCTAAAAATGGGGACGCATCAGGAAGCTCAAAGAAGATGAGCACTGAGCATTCAAAGAGGAAGTGAATAGTAACATTTCACTTTTGTTTCTTTTTTTCATTTTCTTTAAAAGAATTTTTCTGATGTGGCACTTACTGACTTGATTGCCCCAATTTGATAACTTCTAGGATTTCATTACATGTTTTAAAAATTTTATGATTTAATTATATTTTCGTGATGAGTTTTAGGATTTATGATACACTTATTCCAAAATCATTTATTTGAGCGACTCTAGTGACACATTCCTACAATTCATGTTGGGTGATTTTTTTTTAACGAAATTTTAAGTCGGACGTTGTTTTTTAATAAATAAATAAAAAATTAGTCCGAAGTGGTCAATGGACGAAAGGAGGTGACGATTGGAACTCCAAAACGACAAAGCTTGAAGAAACTAATTCTCTCTCTCTTTCCTGGCTTCACAGCAAAAACCGGCTCTTCCTTGCCCTTGCTCTTGCCAGATTTGCCATTGATCAGCAAACGCATCTAGTGATGGAATTGGTGAGCAGATCGAAGAGTGACACGAACCTAGAATTTTCTTGCATTTTCGTTCTCCATTTTCCCTTTGAGAAAGCGTGGGAGATTCTGAGTGCTGAGAAAGCTTAACGAACAGTCGCCTACCTTGTTGCTGTTGGTGTTGTGGCTTCAGAATTTCTTCTTTCTTCTTAAGCAAGCTCTTTCTCCAGGCGCTCATAGCAATATATATATATATATATATATATATATATATATATATATATATATATATATATTTGTAATCAGCAACCCCGTCAAACTGCTCGTCACCTTACTGGCATAAAGATAGCCGCCAAGAAACCCTAGAGTGATGCTAGCGGAGGACCCACCACCCCGACATCACGCTTAAGACGCCGATGCTTCCACCGGGGTTTCGACCCTTGCACCTTTCCCCCAAGGTTCAAGGTCTTATCCAACTTCGCCACCAAGGCCGGTGGTCACTCATAGCAATATTTTTTGCTCGCAAATTTCAAAATTGAAGAAATTTGTGGTTTTTTATTTAAAAATAAATATTTCATTCATATATCAAGATTTCAAAAAGATACGTGAAAGATTTGAAACAAAGATAATCCCAAATAGCAAAGTCGAACAATAAAGCACACATCCACCGCCTGCGGTGGCCCAATTGGATAAGGCTCCCATGACCCTTTGCGTGAGGGGAGGAGTTCGAATCCCCGGCGCACGGGATCTTAAGCGTGACGTCGGGGTGGTGGGTCCTCCACTAGCGTCACCCGGGTTGCCCGGGGCACGGCCGTACGGGGTTCGGTCACCAAAAAAAAATAAAAATAAAATAAAGCACACACTTCAATCCCATTAGAACATATTTGTCTCAACATCAGAACAAAACGAATGGTAGTCAATTACCAAATCTTGCATCATTTTAAGTGATCAACACTCATCGTAAACTCCTTTTTCAATAGTTATAGTTTGCCCACTAGATACTGAACACTTAAGTTCAGCATTCTTAATATCGTCACCATATAAAGACAAAAAAAAAAAAAAAAAGTTGAATAGGCTTCCAAATCTAGACGTAGATCAGGAGAGATTGAAATGAACATAGAGACACCTCTAAGGAACTTCCGGATCTAAATTTAGATCAAGAGAGAAAAGCGTCAATCTAGATCTAGATTGTGAGTGAGAGCTTCCAAAACTCATATAACCACATCAAATGCAATATGAACTCAATGTATTCCTCCTTGACCTTGTCGCGCTTCTTGGTTTGGAGGATTTGAAGTAGCTGGTTGATTCCTAGCAATGGAAATATGCCCATCAAGTAGAGAAGAGCATCAACAATGAGCAAAGAAAAAAACAAAAAAGAACAAGATAAAAATAATAAAATACTCCCAGATCAGATTGGGAAAGAAAATCTCATTTTGAATTGATTTTGAGTTGAGAAGGTGGATCAAACACATCATTTTATGCATAATTTTGGCAACTTCTTTTTGCCAGCGACTAGATTGTTTATGTTGAATTGATATCGCGTTGGATATTCTAATTATATATTGCCAGTGATACTCAAATGAACAATTTTTAGCCAAGTGATATTTCAGTGATTGGAAAAAAAAAGTTGTGAGTGTCATTCCAAAAGTTAAGACAATTATGGTGTCATTTTTCCCTATTAATTTAAATTATCCCATATATATATATTAGACTCATCAATATACTTCCTAAGCTTCAATTAGCTAGAATTTGTTTTACTTTGGGCAAATACAAATATATTTCCTATGAAATATCTGCCTCCAGATAGTTTTTGTTTTTAAGAAGTATTTAAAATTGGTGGTGGGAGATTTTTGTGGCCAATTTTGTGAGGAGGCACCATTTATGCATGCTGGATGCCCCACAGAGTAGAAGACGACAACTCTAGCTTTTCTTTCGAGAATGCCAGAAAAGAATGTCAAAAATGTGTCTCATTTCATGTTCTTAGTGGCTGAAATTCCATGGCAGATTGTTTCCTACTTTGTTTCCGTTTTGCACTACAAATCTCTCTTGCAATTTAGATCAAGTCCGTCGCAAATTCTTTCTTCTTTCACGTGATTTATTGTTATTGTGTTCGAGGAAAATCAAAATTTACTTCTACCTCATGGTCACTGCATTTTGATAAAGATATCTAACATCATTTAGTATTTGACAAATTTTTTCGGTGCACTCTTTACTCCACCTTGCCTCGACATTCTCCATCAATGTGCTCTTTGTCAATAGCTTAAGCAATCAGTTTTACACGCTTGATTTTGACATTCTTCGGATCTTTGGTTTAAATTATTGAATAAATAATTTAGGGTAATTGAAAGCTCCAGTTATACTATTCAACATTTTGAAATTCTCATTATATCAACCGAAATCTTAGAGGAGGACATGACATAGATGCGATGGGGCCTGCTTGAAAATCATTTTTGGACTATGGTGATTTTATTTGAGATCTTCTTGAAGTTACACAAATAAATCAATAGTCGAGGGGAAAATTACAAAAATGTATCCTATGCCATTTTTCTATTCAATTTTGGTCCATGTGCTTTACTTTTAACGAATTGTTCCCTAAATTGATTTTTAGTCTTGATTTGTGTACAAATTTCACGTTTTTGGGTCCAAATTGAAAGGAAGAATGGTAACTAAGCCCTAAAGATTAACATATAGCATCAACATGTCATAATTTCTGTAGAACAATTTTCCTTTAATTTCAAACTTCGTTTGTTTCGCAAAAAATGTAATATTTGTAAAAATATTTTCTACAAGTTCATTTTTTGTGTGTTTGATTGAAACTTGAAAATGAAAAGGAAAAGATTTTTTTTTTTTCATTTGGTATGAAAAATCTAATTTATCTAAATAAACATACACTATTTAAGCTCTAGTAACTTGCCCATGGGCAGTCGGAACTGTGTATGGCCACTAGAGTCTCGGGTCTTGCCATAATAGACCCGACTCGAGCACTGTGGAAGGGGGTACGGCCACCGGGTCCCATACTTGACCTTGATAGACCCAAGTCTCTGGGCTCTTGAATCTCGAGCCCAGCCTCGAAAAACCCGAGCATGGCCTTTGTGGACCTTGACACATGTGTCAAGGCACTAGGTCTTTACGCCCGACTCAATGATTGAGGCACGCGCATTAGGAGCCCAAACACGAGCCTCAAGGTCGTAGAATTTTCTTGCATTTTCCCTCTCTATCTTCCCCTTCAAGAAAGTGAGGGAGATTCTGAGTACTGGAGAAAGCTCAATGAACAATCACTTTTTTCATTACTGTTGGTGTTGTGGTTTCCGATGTTCTTCTTTTCCTCTCTCTCTCTCTCTCTCTCTCTCTCTAATGTACGCATACACAAAAGGCAGCATGAAATATTGATTATCAATTTGAGGTTAATATGACAAAAACTCACTACTCGAACTAGTACACTTATAACATATTTATCTAAATTAATTTTTTAACCACCAAATACCTAAACTAGGTACACATATGATCAATTTTACCATTCGTTAGCTTCTATTAAATTTTACCACCAAATTATTGAGTTGAATGACATGGCAATTAACGGATATACCTGTTTTAGGTTTTACCTTCATTTGTCATACGTGTATTAGTTTGTAATATTTTAAGGTACTAATTCAATTTAATGGAAATGAATGGATGATAAATTTGTCACAAATTGACCAATTTGGGAGTAAGTTTGTCACAATCATACTAGTTTGGGATTTTTCATGATATTAACATTTTTTTTATCAAATTAGTATAATCAATGTACTTCCTAAGCTTCCTTTAGATAGAGTTCGTTTTTCCTTAGGGCAAATACAAATATATTTCCTATGAAATATCTGCCTCCAGATAGGTTTTTATTTTTATTTTTTATTTTATAAAGAACTAAATAGGTGGTGGAAGATATTTTGTGATCAATTTGTGTGAGGGACCACCATTTATGCATGCTTGATGCCCTACAAAGTCCAAGACGACACCTGTAGCTTTTCTTTTGAAAATGCTAGAAAAGATTGTCAAAAATGTCTCATTTCATGTTATAATTGGCTGATATTTCATGGCAGATTGTTTCCTACTATGTTCCCGTTTTTGCACTACAAATCTCACTGGCAATTTAGATCAAGTCCCTCGTCAATTCTTTCTTCACGTGATTTCTCGTTATTGTGTTCGAGAAAAATCTAAGTTTAGATCTACCTCATGGTCACTGCATTTTGGAAAGGATTTCTAACATCATTTAATATTGAACAAATTGTTTCAGTGTATTCCTTCTATCTCGATTCATACTCATGTCATTAAAATATACTCTTCGCTAGGAGCTTAAGAAAGTGGTTTTATACGCTTGATTTTGACATTCTTTAGATTCTTCATGTAAATTATTGAATAAACAATTTAGTGCAACCAAAATCTCCAATTGAATTATCAAAAATTTTGAAATTCTCATTATATTAACCGAACCTCAGAGGCAGATATGACAACGAAAGATGGTTGATGTGTTGGGGTCCGATTAAAAACCATTTTTGGACTATGCTGACTTTACTTGAGATCTTCCTGAAGTTATAGACAAATCAATAGTTGAGGACGAAATTAGAAAAATTGATCCTAGACGATTTTCCCTGTTCAATTTTGGTCCATATACTTTACATTTTACAAATCGTTCCCTAAAACTGACTTTTAGTCTTGATTTTTATACATATTTCACGTTTTTGGGTTCAAATTCAAAGGAAAATGCTAATTAAGCCCTAAAGATTAACATATAGCGTTAACATGTTATAGTTTCTGCGCAAAAAAAAAAAAAATTGTAGTGTAGTATCGGCTTTCCTTTAATACTTGGTTCTGTTTATTTTGGGAAAAATGAGACATATATATATATATATATATATATATATATATATATATATTTGTATTTAATTGAAATTAGAAAATGAAATGGAAAATATTTTCCGAGGTTTAGTATATAAAATCTTATATGACTTTTCTAAATGAAGATACATCATTCAATTTTTAATAACTTGGCATGGGCAATCGTAACGATACACGGCGCTAGAGTTTGGGTCGGCCATGATGGACCTAGACCCAAGTGCCGAAGATCCGGCACGGCACTCAGGTCCCATGCTCGGCCTTGATGGACCCAAGCACGGGACCCAAGTCATGGGCTCACCAATAAATTCAGGCATGGCCTTTTGTGGACCTTAACCCAGATACTGGGGCATGGGCACGGGCATTAGGACTTGGGCCCCTGCTTCAATGGACTCGAGCTCCCAGGCATTGGCACCAAGGTCTAAAATTTCTCACAATTTCCTCTCTATCTTCACCTTCAACAAAGTGAGGGAGATTCTGAGTATTGAGAAAGCTCAACGAGCAATTGCATTCCTCATTGCTGTTGGTGTTGAGGTTTCCGATCTTCTGACATACGAAGAATATGAAATATTAACAAAGTAAAAGTCTTAATCATAAAATGAAAGTTTGAACTAATGGATCTAGATTATATATTTATCATTGAATCCATGGAACACTGTAGGATCATGTGAAAATATAGATCGAAAAACATAAAACTTATTCCAGATTCTAGATTATATGATCAAGGTTCCAAGTTTCACCAGCCTAAGACCTAGAATCTACCCATCAAAATAGGTTTATCAATTTTTAGAATCTATAACTTACTTTGCATATCTTGAAACTTAGAATTGGACAAGCTCCACCGATCCAATTCTCAAGTTCCAGGCTCTACTTTAGAATCATGCTCACATCTACTTTAGCTAGAGTTTGTTTTTTTCTTAGGGCAAATACAAATATATTTCTTACGAAATATCTGCCTCCAGATGGGTTCCTTTTTATTATTATTATTAAAAAAAAGTAATGAAAATTGGTGGAGGAAGATTTTTGTGGCGAATTTTTTGTGAGGGACCACCATTTATGCATGCTTGATGCACTACAAAGTAGAAGACGACAACTCTAGCTTTTCTTTTGAAAATGCCAGAAAAGAATGTCAAAAAATGTGTCTCATTTCATGTTATTAGTGGCTGATATTTCATGGCAGGTTGTTTCCTTGTTTGTTCCCGTTTTGCACTACAAATTTCTCTGGCAATTTAGATCAAGTCCGTCGCCAATTCTTTCTTTCTTCACGTGATTTCTCAGTATTGTGTTCGAGAAAAATCTGAGTTTAGATCTACCTCATGTTCACTCCATTTTGGAAAAGATATCTAACATCATTCAACATTCATACTCATGTCATTAAAATGTACTCTTTACCAACAGCTCGAGCAAGCAGTTTTACTCACTTGATTTTGACATTCTTTGGATACTTTGTGTAAATTATCGAACAAATAACTTAGTGTAACCAGAATCCCCAATTGAATGATCGAACATTTTGAAATTCTCATTATATCAAACGAATCTCGGAGGTGAACACGACGATTGACAGATGGTCCATACAATGGGGTGTGATTGAAAATCATTTTTGGACGATAGCGACTCTATTTGAGATCTTCTTGAAGTTACATAAACAAATTAATAGTTGAGAGGAAAATTACAAAAATGAATTGTATACTAGTTTCCCTATTCAATTTTGGTCCATAGACTATACTTTTTACCAAATTTTTCCCTAAACTAATTTTACCCAATTTGTTAATTAGTGGCAAACAAATGGATCAAACACATCATTTATGCATTATTTTGATGATTTCATTTTGCTAGCGAACCGCATTAAATAGTTTATGTTAAGTTAATATCATGTTGGGAATTCTAATTACAAAATGTAAATGATATTTAACTGAACGATTTTTAATCAATGTTGCACTCTATTGATTGAAAAAAAGTTATGAAACTTAAGCGAGTGGTTTTACATACTTGATTTCGACATTCTTTGAATTTTTCGTGTAAATTATCAAATGAATAATTTAGTGTGACTGAAATTTTCAATTGAATTATTAAAATATTTGGAAATTCTCCTTATATCCACCAAACCTTGAAGGAGGAAGTGACAAGTGACAGATGGTTGATACGATGGGGTCAAATTGAAACTCATTTTCAGACTCCGGTGACTTTATTTGAGACATTCCTACCTGAGATAAAGTATGGTGACCGAAAGCCGAATATGCGCAATAGTATGCGGAGCATCTTTATAATTTCTATAAGTTAATATTATTTTCCTTTTTTTTAATGAGATAATATTTTGTTACTGAGTTTCAAATCTCACAAAATATTTTTTTTTTTTTACCCGAGACATTCAAGATAAAATACAGAAAAAAAAAAAAGGATGCTCAATGACGCGCAATTGACAAGCTGCGAGAATTATAAACTAAATATCAATTAGAGGACCATAACTTGAGATCTACAATCCACTAAACGAGTTCTTTCCTTTATCGATTGATTGAATTCAAGAAGATGGTGCCTACATAGTTAACTCTGTGATTATTTTGTAATCGAAACCTTGATCTTAAGTATATTGGCTAATAATAATAGACCAAAATGACCAATTAACTCAAGCCTCAAACTTTTGTTGTAAGTTGAAGTCCAAAAGAGAGAGAGAGAGAGAGAGGGAGGGATTGGTAATCAAAGGAGAAATTTGTCCAAAAAGTCTTAAATCTATTATACTTTTACCAATTCAGATTTAAACATTTTAATTCACCTAATTAAGTGTTAAACATTTTCATGATTTGTCAATTGAATCCATTCAGTCAATTTTAACTCAAAATCGCTATTGTGGATGTTGGTTGTCTTGCGTGGCATAATCGACATTAACATGACAATTTTTAATCATATTTTAATATATTTTTCACTTTTTTTCCTTCTTTTTTTTCTTCCTTCCCTTCCTCCTCTTATGAAGCTCACTCTTGCTAGCCACTAGCAATGGCAAGCCTCACCATGGCTGGGTGAGGTTGGCCATGGGAGGCTCACATGGCTAGACCTTACCCAATGACGGTGAGGTCGAGCCTTGCCAAGGGTGAGTAAGGCTCACTTGAGGCCGGTGAGTTTGACCTCGTTGGCCTCGCCTGCAGCGGTCATTAGCTGCCACTAATGACCATTGATCAGCAAAAAGAGGAAGAAGGAAATAAAAAAAATAAGGAAATAAATAAATAAATTCAAAATTATTAAAGTAATATTAAAAATTGTCCACATTAGTGCCGAACTATACTATGTGATACAACCGGTGCTCCCATTAGAGATTTATATTAAAAAATTGGCCAAATTGATTCAATTGGCAAAACATTTAAAGGTTTAAAACTCAATTTGTAAAATTGAAATGTTTAAAACTCAATTGATAAAAAAAGCAATAGGTAATAAATGACTATCATCAACTAACATTTTTGTTAAATTGTAAGAGAGCTTAGGATTTAAGATTTTACCAATGTCGCTAGTCATATGCATCGACGCTCCACTATTAAGATACCAAGTTGGATCAATTGTCTCACCAACTGATAGAGCCGAGAAAAAGTCCAACACAATAGCGGCAATGAAGGTATGGTGTAATTGTTATAGACATTATAACGTAGTGTGCCCAGCCTCATTACAAATCTGACAAGTAAGATGAGGCGTAGATCCGAAAATGTCTTCTTGGGTGAATGGGGGAACATGGGGCCTTGAACCACCACGAGGTTGACCAAAGGGGATGGAGGAGTGATCGCTATAGGGGGTCGAGAATGATTGCGAATTGAACTAATCATAGGACAATGGTCAACCCGAATGATCATGCAAGAACCATCCACCGTATACCCTACTATATTTTTGGCCCATGAAATTATGTCCACCTCGAGACACTCGAAAAGATGGATTGGATAAAGTGGCATGACTAATCAAAGCCTAATAAATATCAAATGAAGGTGAGGTATTCGATTTTCAGAGAAATCATTCTTCTTGGACGAGGAGATGTGACCGCAGATCATTGAATGAAAGAATTATAAGGTTGTTGGTGACCATGGTGACAAAGGGATTGTACTCTGACAGAAGCCATTGAGGGCTTGAATTGCAAGACCTAATTAGAGACCAATCAATTGAGAAAGTCTGCAATTGACTTCAAATGCCTAAGATAGTCAAACATTGACTGATCGAGCTTCTTAATGGTGTTTTGAAAATCAAGTTTTACTCAATTTCCTTGGCCACATAGTGATTGGTAAAACCTTGTCCTAAAGTGAGCCAAATCTACTAAGATATTCGAATGTCGTGAACTTCAAAATTTCGATTGGGAGTTTCGAGTTGATCAAATTACGAATGCATTGTATTTTTGTCTTGATCTAGGTGAAATATCAGCTATTGACCACCACAATCCATCCTGATTATTAATTGGCTTCAGTGAACATGAAAAAGACCCATCTACATAGCTCGGCAAATCATTGCGAGATTAAAACACGTTCGAATTGAAATTTCCACAGAAGATAATTATGTGTGTCAAATTTGATGGAGATGAGACTTGTGATGTTGGGAAGAGTAAAAGACAACGATGTTGATTGCATGACCTTAATTTGAGCAGTAGAAATTGGAGCAACAAAGAATAGGGAAGAATAGGTGAAAGTGTGTGCAATATTGTTGGGAGATGATGGGAAATTGGGATTGGCAAGAGAAGATGATGGTTTTAGAGATGGTAGACAAGAAGAAAATTTTGGAGATGTATTGAATATTGTTGAGATGGTAGTTGGAGGAAAGCCAATGTTGATTTATGGTAGAGATATTGAAGAATTTAATGCATTTTCCTACTCGATACCACATTGATGTTTAGAGTCAAAAAAAAAAATAATAATAGTAATAATAACAACAAAGTGTTTACAATGGTTCAATTCCAATTAGGGTTGGATAATATGTATTCATGAGAGTAATTAATTGTAATTGAGGTATAGAGATAAACATAATTACATAAATACCCCAAACATATTAATTAGCCTATCTATGTGAATAATTTAAAAAATAAAAATAAAATGCTACATCATTTTAAATTCTTGTCAGAAAAAACCACATTAGTTATTTGTCTAGAAATTCTCATTGTTGACACTTAATTATTCATTTTTCTCCAATTTGACATTTAAGTTTACTTTTATGAAATTTTGACACTTATATGTCTCCTGTGACAATGTCGTTGTTGTATGGAAGATTTTTTTCCCCGAACACTCTTTAAGTTCATAAGTAAACTCTTCACGTTTTCCAAGGAGCAAAGGAAAAATACATTGTCACTATATTTGTCATCCTCACCCTTGTGTTTCCTCGAGAGGCAAGCACTGGTGGGCACATTTGGCAAAGTTCTGCTGCAACCAGAATTTGCAAATTTGGGGCCATGTCGAGAGACGTGGCCCTGGTTGTGTGATGGAGAGGGAGACAGCGAAAGCAGGCGATTGAGAAATCCACACACACACACACACACTCTTCACTTGTACTATCAAATGGAGGAGAACAGGTCGTACTGGGGACAACATTCGATTAGAAGCCACTAGTTCATGTGTTCCTCAAAGCAACACACAAAGAAAAGGGAGGGAGACAGACCCACCTGCGTGAAAGAATGAAAAGGACGCATGGAAGCTGCAACGAGAATCAAGAAGGGGAACCTAGAAGGACAATGATGATAAAGAGCCAACTGTTGCAACTCCCACTCCCGCTCCTCCAAATCACACCATGCCCACAAGAATCTCTCGCAAATATCCACCAACTCGTTAGTATCTCGAGGTGGTACTGCGAGGAGACCAGAAGAAGAACAACGTCACAACTCTGGTTTCATCTGCTGGAAGCGACACGATGAGACAGGGCAACAACAGGGACAAAGCGATTGCTCACTACAATGCGGATGCTATGCTTATGGCTGAGTTTGAGCAGTCCAGCGTTTCTGGTAAGTCCTTCGATTACACCAAGTCGGTCATGGGCGTTCCTCAGGTTGTGCCTGAGGAGAAAATGACTGCCTATTTGTCAAGAATCCAAAGGGGTGGCCTCACTCAGCCCTTTGGTTGTATGCTCGCCGTCGAAGAACCGGGCTTTAGGATCATCGGTTACAGTGAGAATTGCTTTGAGTTGCTGGGGATTAGGCTTGAGAGTGAGTTTTTGGAGTCAAGATCAGAGAAGGGTCTGGTTGGGGTCGATGCAAGAACCCTTTTTACCCCTTCTTCGGCTGCTTCGCTGGCAAAAGCAGCAGCTTCGAGGGAGATTTCGCTGTTGAACCCAGTTTGGGTTTATTCTAGGGGCACCCAGAAACCGTATTTTGCTATACTTCATAGGATTGATGTGGGGATTGTGATAGATTTGGAGCCTGCGAGGTCTGGCGATCCTGCGATGTCTCTTGCTGGGGCAGTGCAGTCGCAGAAGCTAGCTGTCCGCGCAATTTCTAGGTTGCAGTCACTTCCTGGGGAGATATTGGTGTGCTTTGTGATACAGTTGTGGAGGATGTGCAGAAGCTGACTGGATATGACAGGGTTATGGTATATAAGTTCCATGATGATGATCATGGTGAAGTCATTTCTGAAATCAGAAGGTCTGATCTAGAACCTTACCAGGGATTGCATTATCCTGCGACTGATATCCTCAAGCTGCTCGTTTTTTGTTCAAGCAAAATCGTGTTAGGATGATTTGTGATTGCAATGCAGATCCAGTTAAGGTTTTCCAAAGCGAAGAATTAAAGCAGCCTCTTTGCTTGGTTAATTCGACTCTTCGATCACCTCACGAGTGTCACACACAGTACATGGCAAACATGGGTTCTACTGCATCATTGGTGATGGCTGTTATTGTCAACAGCGGTGATTCGAAGAAACTCTGGGGTTTGGTAGTGTGCCACCATACTTCCCCACGATATGTCCCTTTCCCGCTTCGATATGCTTGTGAGTTCCTCATGCAAGCATTTGGGCTGCAGCTCCATATGGAGCTTCAATTGGCATCACGGTTGGCAGAAAAGAAGATTCTGAGGACACAGACTTTATTATGTGACATGCTGCTTCGAGATGCCCCACTTGGTATCATCACTCAATCACCTAGTGTAATGGATCTTGTCAAGTGTGACGGAGCTGCATTATATTATGGTGGGAATTGTTGGTTGTTGGGTGTGACTCCTACTGAGGCACAAGTGAAGGATCTTGCTGAGTGGCTGCTTACAAATCATGGGGATTCTACAGGTCTGAGTACTGATAGTCTGGCCGATGCTGATTACCCTGGGGGCGGCTTCATTGGGTAATGCTGTTTGCGGCATGGCTACTGCGAGAATAACTTCAAGGGATATATTGTTCTGGTTCAGGTCACATACAGCAAACGAAATCAAATGGGGTGGAGCTAAGCATCATCCTCAAAATAAGGATGATGGTGGAAGGATGCATCCAAGATCATCCTTTAAAGCTTTCTTGAAGTAGTGAAGTGCAGAAGTTTGCCGTGGGAAGTCTCGGAGATTAATGCAATCCACTCATTGCAGCTTATAATGAGAGACTCATTTCTGCATATGGATGTCAGGGGTTCTAAGGCCCTGACATCTGCAGGGCAAACTGATACCAAGATGCACGAAATAGATGAACTCAGTTCAGTAGCGTGTGAAATGGTTAGATTGATTGAAACTGCGACAGCTCCTATATTTGGAGTTGATTCTGCCGGTCTTATTAATGGGTGGAATGCAAAAATCGCTGAATTGACAGGGTTGCCAACTAATGAAGCTATTGGGAAATCCCTGGTTAATGAATTCATCCATGAGGACTCACGTGGAACTCTTGAAAATGTTTTATGCAGAGCTTTGCAGGGTAAGTTTCTTTTCCTTTTATCCCATATCAACAGTTGCGGTAAGTTATTCATCAGTTTGGTCTATCAGCTAGTTTCCTGTCTTGTGATTCTCTAGTCTGTATTTTCTGTTCAGTTCTCTTTCTAGCCATTTGCAGAGAACGGTCTTGTGAAGCTACTCTCTCTTGTACCCGCATTTACTACATCATTACTTTGATTATGTCCTTTCATTGGTTTGTTCTAATGAGTTCACTGAGATTTGCCTCAGTCTTTCCGTTGGTTAGTTTTTATCTTCTTAGAGATTCACTTGAATTCAACCCTTACCTTTATTACTATCACTAGCATGCCACTTTGACCATGTTTTCATTTTTTAGAGTTGCTCGATTATTTGGAGTTCCATGAAGATGTTTGTCTTTTTTCGTGGCAGGTTTCTTGGTCTCCTCTTTTATCAGGTTTGAATGCTGGTTGTGCAAGTGTAATGTGATTGAAGTAGAGATTGTTTCTTACACATTATGATGAGTGAGGCATATCAAAGAGAAGCCTCTAAAGCCATCATTCCTTAGAGTATCCACTATGTTATTGTTGTGACAACACCCTGTGTCCCTTCAACATGTTGGTGATTTCTTGTTTGTCATTGTTCATTTCTGTTTACAGTGTGAGTGAGATTTAGATAATTAGGGATTTGATTTCATACTTAGAATTTTAGTCTCTTTAATGGCGTGAATGTCACTTTTACTTGATTCTATGATATCCAGGTGAGGAAGATAAAAATATTGAGTTAAAATTCAGGGCTTTTGGTCTTCATCTGCAGAACTCAGTTGTTTATATCTTGGCAAATGCCTGCACAAGTAGAGACTACACAAACAATGTCATTGGGGTATGTTTCGTTGGTCAAGACGTCACATGTGAGAAGATGGTGATGGATAAGTTTGTACGTTTGGAAGGGGATTACAAAGCTATCATACAGAGTCTTAGCCCATTAATTCCTCCTATATTCGCTTCAGATGATAACGGTTGCTGCTCTGAATGGAATGCTGCAATGGAGAAGCTCACAGGTTGGATGAGACATGAGGTCATAGGTAAAACACTTCCTGGAGAGATCTTTGGCGGGTACTGTCGACTAAAAGGTCAGGAGACTCTCACTAAATTTATGATTCTGTTGTATCAAGGAATAAGTGGACAAGATACCGAGAACTTCCCTTTTGGCTTTTTCAATCGGAAGATGAAATTTGTGGAGGTTTCCTTGACGGCAAGCCGGAGAACTGATACAGGTGGAAACATTGTCGGATGCTTCTGCTTCTTGCAAATTATTACACCTGATGCACAGCTGATCCCTGAAGGACAAGGCCAAGAGGATGCTGAGTGTGCTTTAAAACTGAAGGAGTTGGCTTATGTACGTCAAGAAATGAAAAATGCTTTAAATGGCATCAGGTTTACCCACAAACTTCTGGAAACTACAGCTGTTTCAGAAAACCAGAAGCAAGTTCTAGATACAAGTGATGCTTGTGAAAGACAGATCATGGCGATCATAGAGGATATGGATTTCGGAAGCTTATATGATGGGTAGGGATCTCTGTCATGAAGGCCTCTGATTTGCTTAAATATTGGGCAATTCTTATTGTGCTTGTTTTTATATTTGCAAGCTGCTAGCATCAGGAATATATCTCATCATTCTCTTTTATTTATGACCACTTTAGACACATTAAAATTCAAGCCTGCTGTACTTTAGATTTGAGCTAATCAATTGAGGATAAGTCATGTCAAAATCCTTGTTCTACTGATGGGTTTCATTAGATTGTCCAACCTAAAAGGTTTAGTTGATATGTGGAAGGAGACTACATAAATGTATGGCATATGGAAACCTGTAGATAAACAATGTGGTATCCTGTAACACCCCCTCTAATGAGCAAACCAGACACAAAACGGCACGTGGTAGAACTTAGCTCTGATATTATGTTGGAAAGTCCAACTTAAAGCTTAAGCTTAATAGGTGGATGGAGACTACATAAATAAAATGCCTATTGAAATCCCCTGGACAAGTGATATAAGTATTTTAAAATTTTGTAGAATCATAGTCAATTGCTCTAAAAGTTTAAGTTCTTAAATGAGGTGTGGTTTAGTATTAAATACTCTAGCACTCTCCATCATTTGTAATTTGGACTTTGACCTAAGATGAAAGGATGGAAATTTATAGTATGTTAGACAAATAGGGGCTTAGGAAGATTTGAGCTCAGGACCTCCTCTTCTGATACTATGTGAAGTTTTATGGAACCATCTATTAGATAATGGGTGGTTTGATATGAATATGCTTTAAGAAGTTTCATACACATGTCCAGGCATTTTTCTGTGAGGTTTTAGGAGGACAACCAAGGACAATTCATTGGCTTTACAGGGTGATATTATCATCTGGTGGCTACTTTGATATATCATAGTGTGCAATGTCATGGTAGTGCAACGACTCGAAATGCTCATTTCATGTTAATCTAAGAGACGAACTCACTTTCTTGCTACTTAACAAGCATTAAGTAAATCCAACATTTATAAGAGGCTTAATCCTTACCAGATCTGTAGTCATTCATCCTTTCTCAGTCAATTTGTTCTGTGGTTTTGATAAAATGTATTGAAATACATGCTTGTCATGATATTGCTACTTATGCGCAAGTCAGTACTTCATGATGCTTTACTGCTGTTTCTTTTATTCCCTACTCTTTCTAAGCTAACCGATGCCTATAATTTTATATTATGCTGGTTGATGCAGCAGAGTGGAGCTGAATGCGGAAGAATTTCTTCTGGGAAGTGTTTTAGATGCTGTCATTAGTCAAGTGATGATCCCACTGAGAGAAAGGAATTTGCAGCTCTTTCACGAAATTCCAGAGGAAATGAAAAATCTGAGCCTTTTTGGTGACCAAGTTAGGCTTCAACTTGTCCTATCGGACTTTTTGCTAAATGCTGTGCGCCATGCCTCTTCACCAGATGGCTGGGTGGAAATAAAGATTTTGCCTGGGTTAAAGCTTATACAGGATGGCAGTGAATTCATGCGGATACAAATCAGGTACTGAACAACTGTTTCAGACATTCTATATTTCTTCTTAAATTGGTCTTCTGGATCTATAACAAGCTGCAGTTAAAACAGTCTTACTAACAACTGAATTAGTTAATTAGGAGAGTATTTTGACAACTGCCCACTTAGTATGGCCACTCTTCATTTTCTTTTTTTCTTTTCTTTTTCTTGGTCATGGGTTCAGATTTTTCTGTTTGGTCCTTTTGGGAACAAGATTGTCTTGGTCTTTGATACATATCCAAACTAAGGAAGATATGCTTTCTGTCTCATACTTTAAAAGCGATCCTACTGCCACCTGCAATGTAGCCTATGATGAAGGCTCTTGATGGTGCTTGCCCATCTTAGCTGCATTTACATAGCATAGTACCAAAATTATGGATTGCGACTTCTGATGTACATAAGGCGACTTATTATTATCCCTGTATCATATGTGCGGCAAGAAAAACCAAAATTGAATCAGGATTTGTTCATCCCAGAACGGTCCAATTGTTGTCTTTCCCTAGTGATGATTATATATAAGAGATGCTAGAAATTTTGCTCTAATTTCTACTTCTTAGATTACAAATCACAAAACATCTGTTGAAAGCATTGGCCAATCGGGGACTTCTACTTAATTAAAATACTGCCGGCGCCGCATTAACATTATAATGACTATACTAGCCTCTGAGATAAGGTTTTTCTTATATCAAGGGGTACAAGTGAACGTGCATCTCATGCATAGGTCTTTCTTTGAACTCAATGAAGCTGCATTTTTCCTTGCAAGTCATGGCAATAATGCATATTCAATCTGAATAAAGTTTCCCTGATTGTAAGCTTCAAAGTTTTTTTCATAGAAGGTGATAGACCTCTAAGCAACGGAATACTGTACTAAAAGGTAGCAGTATCATAATCCAGCCTGCATGGAAACCTGGACACGTGCCAGTCTTTATCATTAGAATTTGCTGAATTATAATCTTGGTCTGTCTTTTTCCTAAACGCCTTTGAGTGACCCAAACTGCTATGTATTAGTTTTTCATGCTAATCTGTTCAGCTCGTCATTTATGTAGGATGGTACATGCCGGGCAAGGTCTGCCTTCTGCTCTGATCGATGATATGTTTGATGGAGAGAATCGGTGGAGTACAAGTGCACAGGAGGGCCTTGGTCTAAACCTGTCGCGGAAACTTCTCAACAGAATGAATGGTCAGGTCCACTATATTAGAGAGAGCGAGAGATGTTACTTTGTCATCGACCTTGATCTTAAAAACACAGAGAGAGACACAAGATGCTCTAACCAGAAACAGGCATGTTGACGTGACATATCTCTTAAAATCTTATACTTTTGAGGTCGATGCATTCTGCTATGCCCAATTCATCACGACACGCACAAAGTTGCCTGAGAAAGTGGTCTTTAGTGCAGACAACACATCATATGTAGTCTCTCGAATTTAGGTTCACCTTTTTTGGCAAGAACTGTGGAGAATATTAGGAACCCTGCACAAGTATCCGGGGATAAGCTGTGCCGGTAAGTAATGATTCCCTGGTCAGCAAAGAAACCTTATGGAAAGATAAGGTAGCCCGGTCTTCTTTTGTAAGCCAAATAATGCCTTTATTTTTTTGCGCAATTGCTTTTGATGCATGGATGGGCTGGGCAATGCAAAGATGGGATCCTTCTTCTGCTGCATCTTGTGCATGCTGCAATAGTATTGCTGTCTTATGTTACAACTCGCAGTACGGATAGATTGGCAGTACGGATAGATCGGGAATATCACAATACTGCAATAGCATTGCCATCCTATACTGCAAGACATAGTAGGAATAGATGGGGGCGGACTATTATTCGTTATGATGCTGCTATTAGTGGATTTTCTTCAAACTCCGAAGTGTGCACTGTCAGTCTGGTGTACTTTTTTAGATCCACCATACTAGCTCGTTAAATCAACACGAGGTTGTTCGGTTTCAAAGATCTTGAATCTGAAATGTATGCCAAGTCTTGTATGAGCAGCTCGAGCTCCAGCAGAAGAATGCTTTACTGGGAGAGGGTAGGTGACGGGTCTTTGCCAGCATGGATATTATGCTGGTTTTCACAGACAGGAGCGTATAGCATTGGCTTGAATGTGCCTGTTGAAAGATGCTTTTCACAGGAAAACGGTCACTGTAGTCTTAACGATTCCCTGATGATTTTCTGATACAACTTTATCTATTCGTCTAGGAACTTCTATGGAAATATATACGCTGCGTAACGTGCTCGGTGTGACATTGAATATGGCGACGAGAACAGGTCGGATCGAATCGTCAAGGTTCAGTGTTGTCTAGTTGCAGGATTTACCAGTCTCCATTGGCGCGCAGGTCGGTCGATGTGTTTCGGCAACCGTCGAGATTTTCCGGTCAAGTCACTGAACTTTCGCTTCACCTTACACCATTTCCCTCGCTTTCCAACCAATGATTCGTTGGGAATACGGTGCGACCGGTGACATGGCCCAAAGTTGAAGTTCAATCATGGCGATCTTAATATGAACTTTATGACCGGTATTGGCCGGCTGGGGTCCAAGAGCAAAGCCGTTGGAATTGGCGGTATTGGCAAGAGATCTGGCCTGGGATTAGAGGTCACCCAGTCGAATCCT
Organism: Eucalyptus coolabah; assembly: GCA_014182585.1. Classification (NCBI taxonomy): domain Eukaryota; kingdom Viridiplantae; phylum Streptophyta; class Magnoliopsida; order Myrtales; family Myrtaceae; genus Eucalyptus; species Eucalyptus coolabah. The sequence goes on from CM024623.1 coordinate 7,008,404, forward strand.
AAGCAAATTGCTCGGTTTTAGGGTAGCTTGCATAGCACAAAGACTAGAACTTAATTGATTTATGAGACTTATAAGATATAAAAATGGGATTTAGGTAGCTGAATCTTGGCGCTCGTGCTCTTCACTTATAACAAGAAAAATAAATAAGAGCATTTTTACCTAAGCATTGCCACAAAAGCAATTCGCATTTCTATTAATGTCTACTAATGTCCAAAATGAATAATATATCTAAAATTCAAATTCATTAAAATTGCATTTTATTTGAACTTGTAAACGCTTTTTGGGTTCTCTAAGTAGAGTATCCGTTTTTTTTTTTTTTTCAATTTTAAATAAATAAAAATTTAAAAAATAATATTAATCACTAAAGGACTTTTCAAATTTGTTTTCTACCAAGTAGTATTTCTCTCGAAATTGTTTCTTAAACCGTAGTTTACCAAAGATCTTTGCATTTATCCAAAGCCCTTTAAGTTAAATTGTTTTGCATTTTTTAATGAGCTTTCAAAATGTTGAATCAAACAAACCCATAATTAGGAAATTTGATATATCTGAATTTTGATATCAACAGAAACTTGATATAACATGAACCTAATATAAGCAGAAGTCTGACATCGAGAAACTAAATATAGTTGGGGTTGTTGATATAAGCGGAACATCTGCTTATCTACGATAACAATTGCGTCACGTGTTTCAAGATTAACATCCCAAAATAATTCAACGGTCAGCTTGGAAGATTGATCCTCTTGAGAATTATCCGATGACAAGATTGCATACGGAGGAATACAAATGGAAATTAGGGCGTTAAAGACAAATAGATGAAGCAAGCGTTTGAATATCAGATTTAGAGAAGGCTTTACATTGTTACATTGTTTTTTTTTTTTTTTTTTTTTTTGGTGTTAGGAAAAGGCCATTTCATTCAACTACCATCACCAAAAAGACAAAACATATTAGTTTCTAAACATAAGAGTTTCAACCACTGGGATTCGCCCCAGTGGCCACCTTTCCAACATAGAAAGGGGAGGTGAGGGGTTCAAATCCTCACATTCTCAGGGAGGATGGGATGGGGACGCGTAAGTTTTAAGAGTGGGTTTTCGACTACTACTGCAGCAAGAGGTAGAGAAAAAGTCACGAGTGAGTGTAGAGTAGAATAGAGTAGACTGACCAAAAAACATAAGAGTTTCCATAAAAGCGGAGGCGGTTTGGACAACCAATTAAAAGGAAGGGCTTTTTTGCGTTGGTTTTGGCATTTCAATCTGCAGTCTAGTTAGGCTCTCTCAGATAGTGAGCCGCTTCTATCAACTCGGACCGGGCTAGGCTTTGCTTGCAATCTTCAATCACGGCCTGTAGCTCCCATGGGCTTGGGAGAGAGCCCTTAATAAACTGAAGAATGATAAGCCATCACTTTCCAATGTCATGTGGTCCCATTCTTACTTCTCTGATCACACCTTTCTTCCAAGTACAAAAAGTGTAGTACTCACCCCTGGGGCCTCGATCTCACCCGAGCAGCAGTCCACCAATCAAAAAAACTATCGGAAAAATCCTAAACTTTTCGTATTTATATCAATTTAGTTCTAAACATTTAATTTGGTGTTAATTCAGTCATAAACTTTTTGACTTGATGCCAATTTAGTTCTAAACATTTTATTGGTGTCAATTTATTTTTAAAATTTTGGTTTTATGTCGCTTAGTTCTAAACTTTTTAATATAGTACAAATTTAGTTATTTCGGTTAATTTTGATTGAATATGGCTGACTTGGATGCCAATTGGCTAACATGGCATAGCCAACATCGACGTTGATAACTTCTAATGATATTTTAATATTTTTTGAATTATTTATTTATTTATTTTTTTCTTTTTCCTTTTCTTTTTTCCCTTCCCCTCCTCCTTCCTCTAGCTGCTCACCTAGTCGACAATTGAGCAAAGGCAAGGGCTTGCAAGGCTCGATGCCTCGTAAGCGGCAATGAGGGCAACCTCACACGAGCGGGTGAGGCGGCTCTTCAGATTTGGCGAGGGTCAAGCCTGCGACCATAGGCAAGGCCGACCTTGCTAGATTAGGCAAGGTCCATCCTTGCCCAACCACTGGCAAAGGCTCAAGCCCTCATAAGAGCAATCTTGTGGCCTTTGGCGAGGGCTTGAGTCTCACTAGGGGTTGGGCAAAGCTCAACCTCCCTTGGTTAGGCCTTGCATTACCTCGCTCTCCCAACGTGAGGTTGCCCTCAATGCCGTTGGCGAGGTCCCAAGGCTCGCTAGTGGCCGGTGAGGCTCACCAAAGGCCGATGAGATCGAGTTGGTCCCCTAGTTGATAATTGGCTAAAGTAAGGAGGAGAGGAAAGAAAAAAAAAGGAAAAAGAAAAGAAATTAATTAATTAATTAATAATTTGAAGAAAAGTATTAAAATATTATTAAAAGTCGTTAATATCAGCGTTGATTATGTCATGTCACTTGGCAATATCTACCAAAAATTAGTTGGAATGATTGAATTGGCACTAAATTAAAATGTTTATGATTAGATTGGTATTAATTAAAAGTTTTATAACTAAATTGACATATATAAAATGTTTAAGACTAAATTGACACAAATCAAAAGGTTTAGAATTCAATTGACATCGATAAAAAGTTTTTTTTTTTTTGGTAAAGGTTTTAGAACTAAATTAATATAAATGCGAGAAGATTTAGACTTTTCGATATAACCACACGGCTAGAGGAGTCACAACAAATCCTAGCGATTGCTTCCTTCTGCTTTCCCTTTGCTTGCTTAGACGAAACAAAGTTCCATTGTTTAAAGTTCTTATCCAAAGCACAAGCACTTTCAATAATCGCGTTTGGATCTGGTTTTTGATTCTAGAAAATGAAGAAATTACACGTTTTTCATAAATTCCATAACAACTAGTGACTTAGTTGAAATTATAACCTTTTGAAAAGTGTTAGCAGTGTTATAATTTGTGATTAGATACGAGACACTGAACAACTAAAGTATAAGTAGCATAAGAAGGGCACTTAATTAATTACCTTATTTTAATCTTTTGTTCCTTTTTTCTTCTTTTGTGGTCTATTTTTTTCTTTAAACGTGCATCGTCGCCACGAAAAAATGAAATATAAAAAAAAATATATATCTTGGTCCCAAAAGACACTGTTGGAATACAGAACGAAGGCGCGGGCAAAAAAATCTATCGGTCTTCTTCACTCTCTCTCCGTCGAGCCTCGCTGCTTTCTAGCTGGTGAAGACGATGCAGGCGACGAATTCGCTCCTTTGCTCTTCCACCGCCGTATCCCCGCCGCCGGCGACGGCGGCGGCGGCGGCGGCGCAATCCTTCTTCTCCCTCGGTCCGAGCCGCGCCGCTCATGTTCGGAACCGCCTCCACCAAGCGGCCGCGCCACCCTCTCGCGTTCGGTTGTCGCCGCGGCGCTCGCTTGTCCAGCCGCCGCAAGTTGCCTCTCCTCTGCGGAGCACCGGTTAGGCGATTGCTTGATTAGCTCGAGTCCAGTCTTGTGTTTTGTCGATTGATTCTGGTCCATTGAGCAAGGCGTTTGGTTGTATTTGATTCTTGTTCGGCGAAAAAATTGATTCGGGAGCTTTGAACCGAGAGCATTTGGGAATCTTTTGTCAAAAGATTGAGTCTTTGAACTTTTTTGGTCGTATGGATATAGGATACGGTCAGTCCGTTTATGCTAGGAACTTACTTTAGTAGGGGATTGATTTCGTGGGATGCCTAAACAGTTTCTGTTTCTTTGTTGCGGACATAGGTCTTGTATGTCGCGTGTGCACTTGTATGCAATGACTGAGTCACTGAGTAGATTTTACCTTGCTTTTTGTATGCTGGAGAAATGTATGCCTGTGTGAAATGTCCACTCTCAATTAGGTACCTCGTTTGTGCGTCTTTCTCGCTGCTTCGTGCGATTACTAGCCAAGATGAACGTGCATACTTGGATAAGAACCTGCGGGCTTGTCTTCGGTGTGAATTGGTAGCAAAGTTTACTTTGTCGACTTGCTGTGGGACGCTTGAGGTCGAGCTGGCAGTCTGGTTAATTTTAGTTTACAATGATATTCCTTTCGGAGTGATTTTCTTTCCATAGACGATTGTTTATATCAAAGGGTTAAATTATGAGAAGATGGACCCAAAAAGTTTGCCAAGCATATCACGGACATCCACTTATCATCAACATAAGGAGCAATTGATAATTTGAGATAAGTAGGCTTTGAGAAGGAGTCGAGTACATACTCCTGTTTTCTGGGTTTGTTTAATTTTCCCCATTTCTTGTTTTATTGGTCCATATTCTTGGATACTTCCATTAGAAATTGTAGGTATGTTTTATTTCCTCAATTAGGTGCATATGGAGTTGGTAGACCATTGAATTCAATGGTGTAAGCTGTCATGAATATCGCAAAGGATCTGTGGGTTGCATACTAGTTTTCCTAAGGCCATTGTTGTTATCATCATAAAATATTTTCCATCATGTCAACTTCTTGTTGAATTGAGAAGCTTTAATGGCTGTGCTTCTACACCCTTCTTAAGTTTGTAGTTTTGACATCCTCATTCCTGAATTAGTTCCGGCATACCTTAACTTTTATGGATTTCTCATACCATGCAGTTATCCAGGAGACAGTTGAAACTAGTACAACTGAATCAGGACTTGTTGAAATTGGGTATATATCAAGTGTTCATGGGTTGCAAGGAGAGGTCTGCATCAAATCCAGCACTGACTTCCCTGAACTGCGATTTTCTAGGGTAAGCATATTCTTATTATCAGTGATATTGCTCTGTGGCCGTAATTATATGAGAAAGTTAATAGATCTCTGTGTGCGTCATTATATAATGCTAAAACTAATTCCTTTTTTACTAGACCGGGAAAAGATGGTTGAAGCAACAGGTTTTAGGCAGGGACACAATTCAAGAAGTGGAGTTGGTAGAGGGAAGAGGACACCCTGGGCAGAAAGGTTGGATACTCAAATTTGAAGGAATCAACGATGTTGACCAGGTGAGCTTGTCCAAAGGCCTGTTTGTTTACGCTTCAGCAAAAGCGAAAAAACTTTCGCTTTCCTGCCAAAATCTAAGATATTGTTTAAACTTCAGAAAACTGTGAAAAATTATATGTGAACCTACATGTCAACATTCAGGAGTTAAAAAAATTAAAGTGTGCAAGCCATAAGATTTAGACTAAGCAAAAATCAAAAGGTAAAATTCAATCCAAACGGGCCATCTGTATTTTAGAAACTCCATTATTTGTCTAGAATTTTGCTTGCGACATGCTTGGATCTTGGATGTCATTGTGTGTGACTAAGACTTGACTTCGCTGATCATGATTAAGTTTTTAGGGTGTTCAAAACAACCTGTACCATGGGGCATATGATATGCTATATCCATGCACTATAATTCAGCAATTTTAGTCCTTGCTCTTATATGTGCATTGATGCTCCTTCCATTCATCTTTGTTCTCAAGGGAATCGGACCTGGAAACCATTAGTGTTGTCAAGTAGGATGGTTCTACTAGAGATCATCTTAGACAGTGGTCCTAGTGATGCAACTATGTGCAGTATTGGGGTTGAGCCTCAAATAGCTGAAAACATGATAGGCATTAGCCTTCTGCAAAGGCTCCATGCACACATGACACTGTCGAGATGTTTAAATATTTTCCCCTAATTCTGCATATCTGTTTGCTGGATATGGGATGGAACTGAGTCCACAGTCTTAGAAATAATTTTTGCTGCTTTAAAAGGGCAAAAATATCCTGAGAATGTGAACTGCCACTTATTTTTCCTTGTAACGTTATAATTTCTCAAGGGCATGCGCTTGATGCACAGTTTCATGAGAGCTAGAAATTAGACTCCATTACTAATATTGCCCTGATAGTCAGCCTAAACAAGAAAGCTAAGCAATATCACGTGATTTTATGAAATCTTTTGTGTTTTACTTATTGGTGTCACATATTTGACTATTTCAGTTATTAATCAAAGAATCTCCACTCTTTTCTGCTTCAATTTTGATGGGCGAACCCCATTTACTAATTATGAGCAGGAGGGTAACATGCTTTTTCTGTTTTGCTAATTTGAATAGAATCTTAAGTTTAGAGTCACTAACTACTTCATTACCTTTCCAAAATTTTTACTTCTAATCAGGATTTTAAACTCCATCCAGGCTAAGAAACTTGTCGGTGCAGCATTACTTGTAAGGGAAGAAGATAGACCAGAGCTTGAAGAAGGCGAATTCTATACTCGTGATCTTGTTGGCATGAGAGTTCTTCTCAAGGTTTGCATGCAGTTTTATCTAATGTGTATATATCCATGGACTATATATAGGATGGCCCTCATTTGGCCCATTTCAGGAATCTGGTGAACCTATTGGAACAGTTGTTAATGTCTACAACAGTGGAGCAAATGATCTTTTGTATGTCATGCTTGATAGTTCCACACGTAGTTCTGACCGTGTGGGAAAGTCAAAGCCAACAGAAACTGGTGCCACCAATCACTTTGTTTGGGTGCCATTTGTCGAAGCAATTGTTCCACATGTTGACATGGATAGAGGAGAAATGATGATTACACCTCCAAAAGGGCTGCTTGAGTTAAATCTGCGCTCCCATGAGAAGTCCAAGAAGGAGAGGCGCCAACTTGTAAGAGCACCCTCTTTTACACTTATTTGATTTGTATATATCAACTACTGATTAGAGATCTGTTTTCACCATGTTCATAGCAGGTATATTATTGGGGCACATGAATATGCTTCTGGATGTTTACAGCTTTTCCTCTTCTTTCTGTTTTGGGTTTGGGAATTGGGGTCCTCATTCTCTTTATGTCCATATTCTGGAATGCAAATGCTTTCTCTTGTTTGTGTCTTGATTGAAATTATGGCAATTAAAGTGTCCAAACAAAAGTTTGGTCTTCTTGTTGGGTAGGTGACTTGAGTCTAGTTGTCATTTTGATAACCATTAAAAAGAAATGGACAACAAAGTTTAAGAATCAACTGTCAGGGGTCATAATATTTGAACAGCAAGGCAGTTCTAACAAGAAAGATCAAATATCGGTGGTCAAGGTCACAGATTCATCTACTTCTTTAATTAAAAGGCAGGACTATGATGGATGAAATATTAGATGTATAGACTGCATACTATAAAAAGGATAGCTAAGCTATCATATTCATAGTACAGCTTATTAAATACGAGAAAAAAAACTGTTATCTAGGAATTATGCTCTTGTTTGAACTTTGCTTATAGTGAAATTATCTAACCAACCTTTGAGTAAATGGCAAATGAACTCGTGACATAAGTAAGCACACAAGTTTAGATCAAATTTCTTAGATCAAATTATCTAACCAACCTTTGAGTATGGCTGCTGCCGCACAGTAAAATTTCTGGCTTTAGTTAATTGTAACATGGTGTTTGTTGTAATCAGTGTAAGTTAGAATGCTTTGATGCATTTCAGGAATGGAAAGAGAGGAAAAAGTTCCAAAAACGCCTCATAGCAGCAAAAGAAGCTTTGTGAACTGGGGCAAGAACATGTGTTTCATGGGTTTAGATATGGTGATAAAACCCATACAAGCTTACTTTCAGATCAGATTATTGGCGTAAACTCTAAATTGCTTCAACAGGCTTTGCAAAGTATAGACCTATCCTCTCAAAGGTAAGCTATTGTGCATGTTTGAGCGAGTCAATTTTTAGAGGATGTGTAGTGTGCTTCTTTTCTTTTGTTTTTTTATTTTTTTGGCCCCTTGTGAGAAAAAGTATAGTTAACTGTTCATCATTCGGTGATAAAACCAACAGGCATAAAAACATTGCAGACATGCCATCTTTGTGTCTAATGGTTCTAGCTTAGATATTGTGTTGTCAATTTTGTTCTATGATTAAACAAGGACATTTAGCAATGACAAAACTTCCTGAACAAGTTTCCCAATTGATATTTTATTATCTACAAGTTTTCTCAATATATTTGTGATTCCTATGCAAAGAATTGCTTGAAAAATTTATCTGTATCAAATTGCAAATGCAACAGTGTTTTGTGCTTCGACTGTTCATGTTGACATTAAGGATTTTTACCATTGTAATTGTGTCTCAACTATTTTTATCCAATACATTTTGTTTTGTCTCATGTCATGAATCAGATGGAGTGATGATGCTACAAGAACTGGCATTTATGATGCTCTGACAACATCAGAAAACTACCTCACTCCTTTGGCTAGGATGGATAAACAGTGTGTGAATTCCGTTTTTGAAGAGAAGGGACTTCATCTGATCTCGAAGGGCAAAGTTGCCACTGTCTTGGTTCTGACTGATAGTGCTAAGGAGGCCTCTAACCCTGCTGTATTGTCTGATTCTCTTATTCAGACATTAGAGTGTACTAATCAGAAGCTAGTGAAGGTAAGGTTTCTTTTTCCAGCTTCTTTACATATTGGCTGCTTCAAATTAATTTATCTAATATTAGTTCTTTTCATTGCTAGCATGACTTCTGATTGTAAGCGATGCTTTCATTTCCTTATGTACTCTTCTCTTACTTCTTCTTTTTGTGTAAGCATTATTTGATTTGATAGGAAAAATTGAGGTCAGTTAATATGAGAACCATCACACCAAAGTTGAAAAAGGTTGCTGCCTCCACCAGTTGGTTGAGATTATTGAGTAAAATGTGGGGGAAGATTCCCTAAATGATTGCCATTGTCAAATTGGATTCAAGCAAGGTGAAATGTCTAACAACTTTTGCCATGTTTTCAGATACTGGTCCATTGCTGGCCTTTTTTCGGTTCTTTAAGCAAATTAACACTCTATCATATCTTTTGACTTAACAATGTAGGCATTCCTTGCTTTATCATTTTTATTAATATTTAGTGGGCTGTGTTCTAGAACGCTTACTAGCAAATGCTATTTGTTTGCCCAGAAGCTGTTGGACTGGACCGGTCTGGGATTGGATCTTTTCTCCTTGTCTTAGTTTTTGAATCTTAAGTTCCATTACTTCATTCAGGCCTTCCTTGTTAATGTGGGCGGACCAAAGATCTATTCTGTAACAGTATAGATATTGATACTGTTGTTGACTCCTCATATAACAAGCTGCCGGTCTGGTTGATGGCTTCTTAGCACTAAACTGATTTCTTACACTTGACCTAGATCTTGCACCTGCCTTTGTTAAAGTTACTATTGCATTGTCATTTTTGTAGAGATGGCTTATGCAGTTTTATACCTAATAGGGAAGAATAGTATCGCTCTGATCTGATGTTAGTGTTACATCTGCTCTTTAATATGGATAAATGATTATATGTCTTTTCTCACATGTTGGTGACCTTGGGTTCTTGAGGATTTCAACCTATTTTGTCATCTATTAGAGATGTATGCAATGGACCATGTGAGATTTATGAAATATATCGAAAATAGGAGAACAGGTATAGAACTATGCATGAGATTTGCTGGTATATTCTTTTGGTTACTGCAAGAATCTGAAATTTATTACTCTGAGAGCAAAGGGAAGTGAGGATGCTACTCATGGCTTATTTTTCACACACCAAGCAGTGGGCTAAAACTTATTTCTATTTGGACAGGCTGGGTGTAGTCTCTATAAGCTATTTATAAACTAGCTCAACAATTATGCGTCACTGCAGGTAGAAGACCGTGCATCTATGCCTCTGCTGATTATCTGCGCGGCTGGTGAAATCCCATCTTTCCAAGCACTGTTCTCGGAAAATGATCATTTTGGATTTGACTCTGAGAAGGTTAGCATGTCTCCTGTTCTATCATTAAATAGCTTAAATGTTTGAACTCAAACTTGCCATTGTGTTCATTTATGAGAAAGTAAGAAAGTGAAATTAATTGCAGAGCAGTTCAGATGGTGATATCCTGTAATTCTATAATACTATAAAGCGATATTTCACTGTAAATGGCTTTAGAAATCAGACACAAAGGTGACAGTTCTAGTCAGTTGTGGTGTCTAGGTTTTCAGATCAGCCAGTGTATGACTTCCTGGACTAGTGAATGTCCATAGAGGTCACAAGGATTTTCTGATTGAGCAATGTGACGCGATCATTACTACTCTTGATTTGATGCATCTGATTTGGAGAAGTTTTCACCGTTTCCTCTGTCCTACAGTGCTGAATATGACTTTGTATTATTTTATATATTTGAAATGACATAGAAGTTAAGCAATTATATTTGATCCTATTGGACAGATTTGGTTTTTGAAGAACAGATGCTGCCAGTGGTTAGCTGTCCAGATGAACAGAAAAGTCGTAAGATTCTGATGAAATCTCCTTGGGAGATGCTCCAATCACCAATAGGATCTGGAGGAATTATAAGTGTGATTTCATCAGAGGGTATTGCTGATAATCTTGGTGAAATTGGTGTGGATTATATTCAGGTGTGTTGCATTTCTTAATCTCCATTCTTTGAAGTTCCATTTAAGGATGTTCTATATACTCATCCTTTTGAAGTGAATTGAGGACTTATGTGCTGCCCAATGTCGTGCGTTCAGAGATAGTCTAGAGAGTAAAAAGAAAGTGCATAGGTAGCAATTAGTACTGATCATCTTATCTGCAAATCCCAATGGTGGTCAGCAATTTGTACAAGGTTGCATAATATGAGCTCAAAAGAATTGTCTTGCACTGAAAAGTTCCTTTGTCATAACATGAATTTTGTTGTGTGGGTTATATTAGAAATAATTTGACATCATACGTTATTTTAAAATGGATTACCTTGCATTTTTTTTTTCCGATTAAGCAAATTATGTTCTCCTTTGGCATAATTCCATTTGAGGTTGAGTACCTATCTTGTCCATGCTTATTTCCACGAGAATCCACATGTATCAGCATTTGCTGGGACATCCACAGATGGATCATCATGAATTCCGAGACGCACTTCTTGCACTCCTTTCACACCATGAGAATTATTTATACGATCCTCAATGTGAAAACACTGCAGATTTGCAGCCCCAATCGGCGATTTCTCGATACAAGGACACTGCTTCTTGGGTATGTTCATTCGAGGGAAGCAGACATGGGCATTCAGGTCTTAGAAGATGAACTATTCTCCGAGGAAAGTCCCGACATGATACTTTCCATGAGTTTCTTGAAGAAGTTGATGACCGAGACGAACAAACTTCAGTTCAACGCCACGTCGAAGCCAAACGCACACGTCGAGCTGGTCGACAAAGAGTGGGTGGACGTCGTCCCTTCCTCTCCCAACTCATGTGAGATCCGTTGTTCCCTTCTATTTAGTTGTCTGAATATATGTTCCTCAGATAAGGTTTGCTTACTGGAGATCCCCGAGTAACTTGGTACAATGATCAAAATGTATTATAGCGAGTTACCATAGAAGAGGTTACGCAGGAAATTCTCCATTTTCCTGCTTTTTCTTGTCATATCTTATAGACTAGTTAAATCAATTATTACTCTGGCTCTATATTTTCACGGAAAATGAATAATTTCAAAAATATTTTTTTCCAAAAAATAATTACTTATATCACTTATAATAATAATAATAATAATAATAATAATAATAATAATAATTATTATTATTATTATTATTATTATTATCAACAATTTATATTTAAAATTTTGTAGACGATGAAAATATTTTGTGTTTATTCATTTTTAAAAGCAATACAAGCGATTGTTTTTCGAAAAATATTTAACAAATCATCCATTTTTCACGGAATAAATTGAGCCTTGGCTAATGGGAGTCCATTGTGTGGTCTCGAAATTGTTTATGCATAGAGACACTGCACCAGCTCTTCTCCGAACTGATTAATAACAAAAACAAATTGGAACACAGGACCGAAGTGCTGAATTTCCAATAGTAGTTTTGACGTAAATAATTGAAAATGGAAGGACTTGATGTGGGCTACAACTCTCAGCTCCTTATTGGACCTTGATGCCGCTTTTGCGATCCATAAGGGCCGTGGGTTCGAGTCAACACTCCTTCCTGACCACGGCAAACTTTCGTGAAATAACTCTGATGAGAAGAAAAAAGGTGTTAAGAGATAGACCTGTTGCAGATGTATGGGGTTGGGTTATCTCTTGGTCCTCTGCCGGTATTTGCCTTAACTATAAGAGGGATTAATCAAAAAGTTGTTTTTCATTTTTGAATTCTAGAATCATTATTGGAGTGCGAACCGGGAGTGTTATACTCGTAGAAACGGAAAATTATTAGGTACTCCAAACTTATGTGATCCTGGTCCTAGAAGGTCGAGCGTCCTTTGCCTCTTAGACAGAGCACAAAGCATGAAGATCCTCTCTCTCGCGTCTTGCTTCTCGTTTCTGTCGTGCGTTTTTTTTCCCAAGTCAATCGAATGAGATTGAGGGTTGTCCTGAGGTGAAATTCAGGATGTTTCGTTGCTTGCGACGCGCATTTCGGCCAATCAAAAGGGGAGCCCAACGAGGTCCAATAAGGCTCAAATTCCATGTTCTGCTTCGTGAGATTGGCATAGCAAGGATTTTTTTATCGCTAACTGTTTCCTTATGGAGGGTCTGCTGTTGGTATTTCTCTATCCATGGGTAATTACGATTGGTTTGATCGGATTCCTAAGATATACTTATCTGATTGATACGTTTTAGAAAATCTTGACTTGAATGGGCTTAAAGCAAGATTCGTCAAGGATTGTATAATCCACTCTCCCAGATGGTGGCCTATGTCCTTATAACACGTGGCAAACCCTTAATGGGAAAGGATCTCGTGACACATGTCAAGTCGTTATTGGTTTGTCTACACAGGCTTCCATCTCTTTGCATCTAGATTGTCACGTGGTAAAATCACGTCCGTTAATTACTTGTCCCTCTCACTATAAAAAGCCAATCAATTCATTCTTGACATTTATGGAGTTTTGGAGTGTGAACACTCAATCTTCACATATGATTCTTCTCCTTTCACATGACATTTGAGTCCATTAAAATCGCTTGCTCCTTCTTATTTCATCCTATTTCGAGGGTTGCTCTTTCATGATGATACCCCTTTAAAAGGGGATAGAACTTGGGGAGATTCCTCTCTCCACATTCTTTCACCACGAGCCATATTCCTTCGACCTTTCTCTCAATTTCTCCTCCAAATAATGGAAGCCATCCCTAAAGTGTTTGTTCTATTCAAATCATCTAACCAATTGTTAAAAAGCATATCCATTACTGCGACTAAAGAATTTTACTCATATTTTTATAAAATACTAGTAAATTGATAATTTTACTTGATTCATAGATGCCAACTTCATCACATGATAATGTGCCACTATGCATTTATCTATTTGAAGGCATTAGACCTAATGTTAGTAGTTGAACATAATCTTAAGAAAGATAAAGAAAAGAGAACTATGGAAGGTGAAGAGAAGAGACATCTGGCAATCAATGTGAAGAGGAGAAGGAAATGGTCCATAAAGTGCATGAATCTCCTAAAAATGATTTTTCCATTTCGTGAATAATTTCAACGATAATATCCAAAAGGTAAGTGAAATTTCCAACCAGAAAGCCAGGAATATCTTGTTCGTCCTTGAATTTTTGAAGAGAGTTAGAAAATTCCTCTCTCTTAGCTTTGTGGATACAATTTGATCCGTCTCTGAATAAGGAAAGCTAGGTAAGAGCAAAATACCCAACATATGCTCTCTCTCTCTCTCCAAAGTGTCTTCCACTTTCTCTCTCTTCGATTTTACTACCTCCCAACATCTACTCTCTCCAAAGTGTCCCCCATTTTCTCTCTCTTCGATAGATTTTACTACCTCCAGCTATCAAATCCATATTACTCCTCTATAAGTCGACCAATTTCTCTCGAGATTATCATACTACAATGTTGATAGCAAGAAAATCTGAGCCCCCACCTCCTCCATCCTCCCATCTTAAATAATACCTTTGTTCCCCCACCATCACCGGTTTAGGAAATGTATTGCAAATCATCCAAATGAAAATCTCTTTTGGTAGTTCTTTTAGGAATAGCTCCATTATCTCTTTCAGCAAGCCGGAAGAACCATGGACTTGTAAGGAAAGTGAGTGCATGTTTGAAAGAGATTGGGTGGTAAGCCTTTTGCCATGGGATCCACTAACATGGCTTTCGTACTAATATACTGAATAGACACAATTTGATTTTTGTCTCTCTCTCACAACTAGGTACTTAATGTCTATGTGTTTGGATGCCCTATTTGACTTGTTGTTCTTTGAGAAGAAAACAACAGCCCGATTGTCACAATGAATCTTTAGTAATCTCGAAATAGTATCAACTACTTTTAGCCTATAATGAATTTCCTCAACCATAAACCATGAGAACTTGCCTCATAACATGCTACAAACTTAGCCTTCATAGTGAAAGATGCAGTTAAAGACTACTATGCACTCTTCCATGAGATTGGTCCTCGAGCGAGCATAAATATGTAAACCGATGTGGAATTCTTGGTATCAATGCACCTAGCATAATCAAAATTAGAATAACCAATAACCTCAAGGCTATCTATTCTCTTGTAAGTAAGCATGAAATCTTTTGTATCATGTAAGTAACACATCACTTTGTTAGCTACTTTCTAATGACCCATTCTTGGGTTTATTTGGTAATCGCCAAACATTCCATCAACATACGATATGTTTGAGCAAGTACATACTTGAGTGTACATAAGACTCCCTCCAGTAGATGCATAAGAAATATGCTCCATGTGTCCAAGCTCCAGTTGATTTCAAGGACATTTTAGTAAGATGAATTTGTCACCCTTAACAACAGGTGCAACATTGAGAGAGTAATGCATGTTGAATTTCTTGAGAATCTTTTTAATATAGGCTCTCGAGATAATCCTAAGATCCCACGAGATTTATATCTATGAATCTCAATGCCTATTACATAAGAGGCTTCACCAAGGTCTTTTATATGAAAGAGAACTCTTAGTTTCATACATGTCCTTATCACTACTAGTAGATAGTGTATCATCTACATACAATGCTAGAATGATGAATTGACTCCCATTGATCTTAAGATATATACACCGATCCACTGCATTTTCTTTAAAGCTAAAATTACTAATCACATCATGAAACTTAAGATACCATTGTCTTGAGGCTTGTTCCAACCATAGATGGACTTTTTCAATTTGCATTTCATGTGTTCCTTGCCCTCAACCACAAAACCTTATGGTTGTGCCATATAGACATCTTCTTGTAGGTCTCCATTAAGAAAAAGCTGTTTTCACATCCATTCGATGTAGCTCTAAATCATAATGAGCTATAAAGCCATGACTATTTTGAAAGAGTCCTTCTTTGATAGAGGGGAAAAAGTATCATTGTAACCAATTCCTTCTCTTTGAGTGAAAATTTTTTGTGATCAATCTGGCATTATACCTTTCAACATTACCTTTAAGGTCTAGCATAGTTTTGTAGACCCATTTATAGCCTACAGCTTTGGCTCCTTTAGGCATGTTTACTAGGTCCCAAACATTAATAGTTTTCATTGAGTTGAATGATCACTTGTAGTGGCCTCATCATAAGAGATAGGATATGTTCCTATGCCAACATCATGGTCTAACTCATCTAGATACACTATATAATCATTAGATATAGCTTATTTCGTTTCTTGTCTTGACCTCCTAGAAGGTTCATCAACGAGAGGGAGAATAAGCTCCATAATTTGAGGTTTTTTTGTTAGGTGCCTCATTTGATGGACCGTAACCTTCTAGTGAAGGTAATAGTATGCTAGATCCTTGAAAAATAGGAACCAAAATATGATCCCAAGTAGAAGCTTGATCTCGGGTTTCCTCAAGGTCTAATATTCTAGTGGTACTATAATCAACTTTTTCCAAGAACACCGCATTTCCAGCCTAAAAAATTTAGTGGTATGCGAAGGGCATTACAATCTAATACCCTTTGATCTTTAGGGTAACCAACAAAATAACAACTTATGGTCATTGGGTCAAGTTTCTTTATTTGTGGGATATATATATTTTCCTTAGCCAACAACCCCATACATGAAAATATCCCAAACTCGGTTTCATTTGTGTCCATAGTTCATAAGGTTTTTTTTAACTAAAGACCCAATTAAGGATATGCATGGCTGTTTTGAGAGCTTCAACCCAAAGACATTCTAGAAGAGTGCTATGGCATATCATACTCATTCTAGAAGAGTGCTATGGCATATCATACTCTGTACCATATCCATTAGACTACGATTTTGTCGCTCAGCAACACCATTTTGCTGGGGAGTACCCACATTGTATACTAAGCAATTATTCCACATCTCTTCAAAAATAAAGCAAAAACACTAGGATTATGACTTGTGTTAGAGAGCCTTTCATAATATTCTCCTCCATGGGCATACCTTACACTTTAGTTTTTAGATCAAGTTGATTTTCAACTTCGACTTTGTAGATCTTAAACATATTTAGCGCTTCAGATTTATCATGGATGAGATGGAAATAACTACAACATGAGTAGTCATTGATAAAAGTGATAAAATACTTATGACCACTAATACTGGAAGTAGGGAAAGGTCTACAAATATTAGTGTGGATGATTTGTAAAAGTCCCCCTCCATGTGGCACCATGTTTATTGCCCTTTGGGAATTTTCTTTAATACATTTAATTTAGGTGTCAAAGTCAAAGAAATCTAGAGAATGTAGAATTCCATCCTTTATGACCCAAATGTTCATGCTATAATTTTCAGAAATTTTCGTTCTTTGATTTCCGTTTCTTATCAATTGTAGCAACTTCATCATTCCAATTCATTGAAACTAATGATTCGGTAAATGAAGAATCTAAACACAGTTTGTAGAGGTTTCCCTCTAACAAATCATAACCAACAGTCTCATCATAATGAGAAATGGAACAACTTTTATTCTCAAACTTAAACAAATAACCATAAGCATCAAGTTTTGAAACAGAAATTAAGTTTCTAGTAATACTAAGAATATATATGGTATCAACTAAATCCAAATTGAAACTATCCTCCAACACCAAACGGAGAGTGCCAACAGTTTTAACTGGAACCTTTTCTCCATTTCCCACGATAATATTACGGTCCCTTTATTTATATTCTTCCTTGAAAGGAATCCCCACAATTAATTAGTTATGTATAGAGTCACACCAGTATCAATCCACCATCTATTTAAAGAAGCATCAACAATATAGGACTCACAACAAACATGACTTAATAAAAGTATTACTTGTCTTCTCCAACCACTGTCGGAATTTTAAGGATTCTTTCCTCACATGCCCCTTGGCTCTACAAAAATGACATGTAGGACCACTCGATCCTTTCGAGCCAGAAGGACCTGCCTTGTCAATCATAAGGTTAGGAGCACCCTTGTTTCCATAATTGCAACCATTGCCACACATTTTTTTTCCTTTTCCTTTATTTGAAATAGAGGTAATTACGTGAACACCGTCAAATTGTTTGGATTTTAGCCTCTCTTCTTCTTGGATAGACATAGAAACTAGCTTACTCACTCCCTATTTCTCTTTT
Source organism: Eucalyptus coolabah (assembly GCA_014182585.1). Classification (NCBI taxonomy): domain Eukaryota; kingdom Viridiplantae; phylum Streptophyta; class Magnoliopsida; order Myrtales; family Myrtaceae; genus Eucalyptus; species Eucalyptus coolabah. The sequence goes on from CM024623.1 coordinate 7,025,778, forward strand.
TGTGTATTATAGTTAATCTTAAAAGGACCAAATTGTGTAGGAAGAGATGTCATGATGAAGTGAACAAGGAAACCTTCAAAGATTTCCATATCGAAGGATTTAAATTGAGTAGCCATATCATTCATTTGCATAAAATGGTCATGAACACCATTGGTTCCATTATCTTTTAGGGTAATCATTTTGGAAATAAGAGCAATAGCCTATGCCTTGAAGTACCCTCATACTGCTCCTCAATGTGAGCTACTCCTTAGCATTGGAAGAGTCAGGAATGGCTCCCAGAATAGCGGTTGTTTTGAAATTTTTCATAATCATTAGAGAGATACTGTTGGATCACTCCTACTTTTCATGAATAGCTTTCTGCTCATTTGAGCTTTCAACTGTGAGTTCAATGGGAGTGTCAACTCATAAAGCATAGTCCAGATTGTGACCCCAAGAATGAGAATTACTTTCTCTTTCCACTTCTTCAAATTTGTGCCACTCAGTTGTTCAATAAAGGAAAGATAACTTGTAGCAACAAGATTGTATGCTAGATTAGAAAAATTTAATTCATGCACATTAGTACCTTTAGGAAATCCACAAAAATAAATAAAATGATTTGATTCATCATCACAATAAACTGAAAAAATAAACAATTCATTTATATAGAAAGGTAAAATACACAAAACCTTACCAAAAGAAATTCAAGAATTATCTATAGCCTTCTGTTGGGCCGACTATAAACACTTTAAATGGATTCTTTCATAATTTACTAGCAAATTTCATGAGGCAATAATAAATCAAATTGAATCACCGTTGGGTAGAATTGATTTGACTTGCGTGTTAGCAATTTATTTGCTTATCAGATTATCATTATACTCAAAATTAAATATCTTAACTTTCCGTTGGGCTAGTTACGAATTTAATCATGAGTATAACGTAAGATAGTTTTTATTATTATCTAAATCTTTTTAAAACAATAATTTTTCATTTGGTTGATGACTACTCAAATAGTTTAGAACCGCAATAAAGGAGAAGGGAACAACACAAAATTAGGTTATTCAATGGTCAAATCACAGAATGATAGCTAAAATACATGACAGTATTTACCGATTTCTAACATTTTGTTAATAAAAACTCAAAAACATCCTAATCAAATACATTATTTGCATAAAGTATTACAAAAAATTAATTATCATTATATATTTATTCCATCATCAACGAAATCCTATGAATCAATCATAAACGGGTGAAAGATCAAATAAACATTATAACCATGTTCACGTGTTGAATAAACCAACGCTCCGATACCACACATTAAAATAAAAGGATCTTTCAATCATATAAACATGATATAAAATTAATAGACATAGCATACCCGAATCAAATGTAGCCATTATTAATCCAATAAGCGAGAGATGTCTTCTTGTAGGTATGAATCTTCAACACTCTCCTCTATAGTCCTTACAATGGGTGTGTATTTTTCTCTCTTCAATTTTGTGGAAATAGCAAAAGTGTGATAATGGAATGCATTCATTCTCTACTGAAAAGAGATCTTATATAGAGAGAGTGGTGGGACCAACCCTAGAGCCGCTGGACCTCAACCTTTCATCAAAATTTAAGATATGAATTCTACGTACCAAATTGGATGTCAAAAATATATTGCTCATGCTATATTTTACTAAATTGGGTGTATATGAAATGTTAGATGATAGACCTAATAAGCCACATTAATGGGTTGGACCTCGTCAAGTCCAACAATTTGTTTTAATGGAAAGGTTTCAAATTCTATGTGGAATCCGTACAGAATCTAAAACTGCTCACCCCTAATAAAATCAGTGGCAAGTGTGGGTGTACAAGCAGATACACACTAGACGTTACCCGGTGTGGTCTTACGTAGACTCGCTAGTCCCATTCCGATTAGACTTCCGCAATTAGAATTTTTCTCTCTCAACTTTGACCTTGCTTCCACTATGTATTGTCATCCCATTTACAATCCTTTGTCGGCAACCACCAATCCACTCGTTACTGTCCTTGACGTAGCTCTGCCGGTCCTTTCGATTAACTATCAGCCGACCGCCGCGATCGCCCTTCTGTCTCTCCATACATCGATCTCATCCGTAGTCCATAAAGTAACAAATGAAATTGTAAGCTGGAATTGAAACTGAAAGTGAGTAATACTACAAATTATTAAAGAAATAGCGACGCTCAAAGTGCAATGTTGAAAGAAACACGAAAACTAACGTCGAACGAAATTAAAAATTAAACTTCCAACGAAAATTTAATCTGGCTGAGGTATGCATAGGCGAGCTTGTCTTCTTCTTCCATTGTTTGTTGTAGCTATCGCCCTCCGAGGCTCAGCGACAGCTTCTCCTTCTTCGTTCTTCGAGCTTCTCCACATTTTCTGTGATTGCTTCCTCAACCCATCTCGTTTTTAAAAACTAATAACTTCCTTGAGTATCACATTGTAGCTCGTTCTCGATCTTTAGATATCTAATCATAGTCGCTCCCACCCATTCAATTGTAAAGTTTAATTTAGTAACCATTTTCGCTCTTAAGTTCATTTTCAGTGAACCGCTTGAGCAAAGGCTTCGAAGCATTGTCAGATCACTTGATAAGCTTAAGTTGTCAGGCCAAACTCAAGAGACCACTCTGGAAATTGGATCGCTGGATTTGTTAGACATATACGAAGAACCAAAGCCTTCACGACTGAAGTATCAGGGCCTTAATAGATGGTTTAAAATTAGCCACGGATAAGCATGTGGCTAAACTGCACGTTAAACCTGATCTACATCGGCCATTCCAGTTCTTAGAGCCACAAACTGATGGCAATCTGCTAATTAAACCCATTGTGGATGATTGCAGGAGGCTGCTAGGATGCTGCAGCAGCTCCAAATCTATGCCTTTTATCAACCAGCTTAACAAACATGAATCACTGCATGTAGAAGACCGTGCATCTATGCCTCTACTAATGATCTGCCGGACTGGCAAAATCCCATCTTTCCAATGGCTGTTCTCAGAAAATGATTATTGTGGGACGCTGAGAAGGTTAACACGTATCATGTTCCGTTATTAAATAGCTTAATTATTTGAACTCAACCATGCCTTCGTGTTCATTTATAAGAAAGTGAAATTAATTGCAGAGCAGCTTAGATGGTGATGTACTTTATATCTACAATGCCATACAACGATATTTTCATTGTAAATGGCTCTAGAAATCAGATACAAAAGTGACAGTTCTAGCCAGGGGCGGTGTCTAGGTTCTCAGATGAGCCATTGTATAACTTCCTGGACCAGCGAACAGGTGCTGCCAGTGGTTAGCCGTCCAGATCAAGAAGAGAAAAGGCGGACTCATGAGATCTCCTTGGGAGACGCTCCAATCACTTATGGGATCTTGAGGAATTCAATGTTTGATTTCATCACAAAGTATTGTTATAATCTTGTGGAGATGTGAATTATATCCAGGTGTGTTACGTTTCATCTCCAATCTTTGAAGTTCCATTTTAAGGTATATATGTTTCGTGCCTTTAGAAACATATTGATGAAGGACGTGTTCCAAAATGGATTACCTTGCAAATTTTTAGTTTCTGTTGATTTAGCAAATTGTTTTCTTCTCCCGCATTATTCCATTTGAGGTCGTGCGCCTGTAATGCATGCACGTTTCCGCGGGTATCCACATGTATCAGCACCCGGGACATCCACAGTTGGATCATCATGTACTCTGATACGCACTTGTTACGCTCCGTTTACATGACATTATTTACGCAATCCTTCAACAATTTTCCCTCCATCCAAAAAAGTATAATTATCAACAGATAAAACCTCAAGACTACATTTGATCGTTTGTATTTCTAATTAGAATATGACTGGTTATGATATGATATGAAATCTAGAATAAATAAAATTACCAGGATTGGATATAATATGATATAAAATTCAGGGATGACAAAATAACTATTTTTGGTTGAGAAAAATAAAATTCCTATAATAATTATTAGAAATCATTCTCACCTCTCTCATGGGATAATTTTATATGACCTATATCCTAACTCATATTGAGTAGGCATCAAACGCAGGATAGGGGAAATTTTATCATGTATCCTAAATTTTATCCTGATCGCCAAATATATCCTAAGTATTTTCAATTTTTTTGAATCCAACAAGTGGGCCCATTGATAAAGCAAACTTCGAAATAACACCCGATAGTCGGTAGGTTTATCAATGATTATTTTAATCTTATTTTAAAAGTGGAAGATTTATCTTTCTCCTTTGGGACGATTATCAAGAAAAACGTATCCTCAAACAAATTTCCCTTCATCCAAAAAAGGATAATTATCAACGCATAAAACATTTATTACTCTTTTCCATTCTTTCGAATCCCACAAGTGAGCGGTCAAATTATTTGTTTGATGAAGATGGAAAAGATGTTCTCTTTACATTTAAATGAAAATTAACCCATCAATGAAGGTTGAAACCAGAGCACTATATTAGCAAATGAAGATTTTCCCAGAGTCGTGCATCTATATAAACAACAAATCAAGATTCCTGCCATTTGTCAAACCTCAACCGACCTTAGTCTCTAACCGAATCATTGCTCTCTGTCGATGACTAGCACACTTTGCCATCGTAGTACAAAACGAGAGTTACAATGCAGATCAAGGGTCCATTTGTTTCTAGGAAAGTGTTATCATGAAATTAGTTTTCCGAACTTTCACTTATTTAATTTGTCAAAAATGATAAGCCTCGCTAGTGTTATCACGAAATTAGTTTTCGCCTTATTTGGTTTGTTAAAAATGATAACGGCGAGCTCAAGCTTGCCAAGATTTGGTGAGCTTGATCTCAGTCGAGACTAGCGAGGCTCAACCTCACCAAATCCTAATGAGGCACTAGCTCACCCGAGGCCAACCAAGTTGACCCCTACTAGGCCTCAGCAACAGAGCCAGTGGCCTATCACGGCAATCACCGAGGCCCAACGACCAATTGAGGAGAAAGAAGGAAAGAGAAAAAAAAATTAAAGATATTTAAAAATATGATTTTTTTCTTGTATGAGATAAAATTGTGAAATTGAAATCATTTTTTAAATGCGATCCAAACACCAAAAAGCATTTTCAATCACATATTACTAAACAAAGTAAAATTAACCATTTTTCTGAAAAGGATTTCCCGAAAAGGATTTTCTTTTATCATAAAGTTTTCCTCTACAAACACACCCTAATAATCTTCCTCGATTTTTGACTTGGAAAGCCCAATTCATTAGCCATCTAATAATATCTCCCAAAGCTTATTCTTCTGGTTTCCAAGTAAATGCACCCACTCTACAGTAGGGAATGAATAGATTTGGCAGCATTATTACCCATCTTTTAACTCTATTTCCTACTTTCACTGGACAAGAGTGCTTGGAACGATTTTTTTTTTTTTTTTTTGAAGAACCAAACGAGAGCTTAATCCATTTCTTAGGCTACATTGGCGATCGGGACAAATTTAGGATAGGATAAAATTTATCTATCTTGCGTTTGGTACCTATGCAAGATGGGATAAAGTTGGATATAAAAGAGATGTAGGCCAAATAAAATTATCTCACAAGGGAGATGGGATAAATGTGAATAAGATTTTTAATATCTATAACATAAAAGTTTTTTTTTCTCAAATAAAAATTCTTAAATTAAGAAATTATTTTTCATATTTCAATATAAATAATTCTTGAATCCTAATAGAAGAAATTCAAAATAACAAAAAAACAATCATTTTTTAAAATTTAATATTATTTTTATTTAAATATTCGAATTTAATTCTATCTTATAATAAATAAATTCAATGTATAAATAAATATTTATATTTATTACGTATTTATTTTAGTATTTAGGTATATTAGTACAATTTTCTATTAATAAAATTTTATTAGAGAATAATGAAAGGGGAAGAAAGAAATAAAAAATTAATTAAAAGAGGGGAAAATAAAATAAAAATAAAAATCATCTCCATCTATAAAATTTATGATTAATTTATACTGATATAATGTTTTAACCAAATAATATATATGATGCGATGTGAATATACAATTTTATTACTGCAATGGTCAAACAATGGATAAAATATAGCAAAATCCTTTAAATTTCATATTCTATCCTAATTAGAAATCCATAAGACCAAACGTAATTTTAATATATTACTATCTTGTCCACCTACTCTCAGCATAAATTAGGAAAAAAATCAATTGTGATTCCAAGCTTCTCCAATACTGACGTGGTAATGGACTAGTTGAGTTGATCCAATCCATTGATTGAGGAAGACGATAAGGTTTTGTCTTTCTCATTTATTGATGATCAGGCTCCTCTAAATTGAGGAAGTAACTAAAGAAGTTGCCCCAAAAGAAAAAAAAATCAGCCTATGAGCCTATAATGAACACAATCCTGGTGTCTTGCGTCTCTTTAAATGCTAGAAATCATGTCACTCCAACACCAAAATCCAGCAAGAAGCATCCTACAAGTGAAAGCAAATCAACATGAATGCCAAGAGCTGCACTGCATTGGTGGTGGTGGTGATGTTGGTGGCGACGATGGCATTGCAGGCGTCCGTCGCGAGGGCGAATATCTTGTGTGAAGCTAAATGCTGGACGCTTTGCGCGCCCAACCCACCTGCGTGCCTTGACGATTGCTTGAGGAAATGCGGCAGTAAGGTTGAGACGGCCCAGGGCCAATGCAATCTCGGTTGTGTGATTTCCAAATGTCTCAACCCACATCTTGGTATGATCGGAAACCTTCACCTTTGGATTTTTCTGGTTTTTTTCAGGGTTTATAAGCGCGATGACAATCACAAATTGACTCTCTAAAATTGATCTGTTCACGTGACAAATCAGACATGCGCCCATACAATATGTAGAGGCTGGTAGAGGCTGCTCACAGAAAAGAGTTTTTTTGGCTAATAGCAATTTTATGTAATAAAAGTCTAGTATTTTAATTAAAACGATCTAGTATTTTCATCGTCCTTACTTTTGAAATCCATTAGTCACAGATGATTTGATGTTTCTAGAAAACGAATGCAGAGGAAATCAATCATCAAGGAAATTCCTTCCGTGTTGGCTAGACCTATAGTTATGTCCCTTAAATTCAATGAAGAAACTCCACTTCTACATAGGTCCTGGGGCCTCAAATTGAATAGTTTCTTCATAATTATCAATTGATTTCGAAATTTAAGTATTGATTAGTTTTTCTTTACTTCTTCCCCTTTAAATTAGCCCTTCACTCGTTTTTATTGTAACTTTTTTTAATAAACGGTGCGAATTGATGTGATAAACTTATTTTCCTTGTCATCAATACACCTTAATTTAAGTGGATATCGACCATTTTTATGTGATATTTGATTAAAAAAAATTTCAAGTTTAATATGTAAAAAGTTGACTATTAAATGACTGGAGGTCACTTCAATTAAATTTAGACGCACTAGCCATCACCTACAGTCAGAAATCTGTTCTATTCGCTTGCGATTACCTAAAAAAAATCATTTGAATAATCTTCTTCTACTCTATTTCAATCTTTGGAAATATAAAAAAGGATTATTTTTGTACTTTCTTGTGTCACAGGTGCCAAGGAAGCCTGTGCGAATTCGTGCGCGGAAGGTTGCAAGCAGTCCTATGCTAACTAAAAGTTTTGAGATGTCCCCAAGAATCACATCCATTAGACGAGCGAAATAAAGGAAATGTGGAAGTTGTGGGACAAAAAACTTAAAATCAAGCTGCTCGCGTACTTTTCTGAGTTTTTATATAAAGCTCATCGTGCTGAGTTGGGTGATAAATTACATGTTCAAGTATGCATATTTTTCTCAAGGACTTTACTTAAAGCTATGCCACTATTTTATTTTTGTTCAAAAGAAATTTCGATTCATTACGAAAATGATTCATGAAATGATTCATAGGAAATCTCAAAAGTATCATAACAATGCAAGCCAGTGAGATCCAAAACAAATCAAAAACCAAAAATCAGTGTACATCATTAAAGGATGGTTGGTAAAGATAATCACACCCTGTCCTTGAATGACAGATCTAAAACAACATCCAAGCAAAAGGAGTAAGCCGATAACTAAATCACACATCGTCATTGGTAATGAGCACATACTAGACTCTCCATCTATTATTATGACTTTGTCTTTCGATAGTATGTGCCTAGGTTTGAGTTCGGGATCCCCAATGAATCAGGACCTCCAAATAGGGGAATGTTCACAATTTATACATCTTTATGCATTATAAATTTCACAACATTCCGCAGAAAAAAGAGGGTGGACTTGTGTTTAGCTTTATGATAAGAGGAAAAAGAGGCTAACAATAAAATGCGATGCTAGATGGGAAGAGAGTTGGCTCTATTTTTTGTGATTTTGGGTTCAAGCCTCATTGGAAGCATTCCAAGAGTAAAGGCTTGACACCAGTCCAACGTGCGGGAGTACGCCCCAAAGTTGCCGGGAAGGAGGATTAGTCGAGGTGTGCGAGAGCTAAATCGTGCACCTACTTGACCGCTATAATAAAAAAAAAAAAAAAAAAAAAAAGATCAAAGGTTAATTAAAATTGTCTCGTTAACAAGTGCACCAAGGTACTAGCTAAGACTACTAAATTTGTAAGAACTACAAGTCAATACATTTGCAAGAGTGCATTGATTATCCAATTAGTGGAAATAAATTCCAAAGGATTCATCCTTGGGGTTAAGTTGTTGAAGTACCCAAAAAGAAGAAGAAGAAGAAGAAGAAGCAGAATCGACCTTATACTACGCAAGAGTGCCTTGCTTTAGAAACGAAAGATTCTACCTACTTTAATTTGGGAAATATGATTAAAAAAATGATGCCATTTCCAGTTTCATATGAGTAAATTCAGCCTTTTTTTTTTTGTTTTTCATTAGATAGACAATCTTCTTCGATTGTTTCATATTTACACAATTCCCTTACGTTTAGATATTTGCTTATCATGAGTTTTCTTCAAAGATTAACGTAACACTGTTTCGAAAACAAAAATTAGCCTCTTCCCTAGCGTTGCTTTTATACAACTCATCTATTTTTTTGGTCGCTCTTATTTTAAAGACTCCCCTTTATGGTAAAATTGTCATTTGCTATTTGGTTAGTCGTAGAATATTATGTCAAATGGGATGGATTTAGTTACATGGTGAATTGAAACAGACTAAACAAATGCCATCTTCGAGATAACACCCAATAGTCAGTAGGCTTATCAACGCCAATTTTAATGATATTTTGGAAGTTGAAGATTTATTGTTCTCCTTTAGGTTGATTACTAGGAAAGTACATTTCCACAAATAAATTTCCCTCCATCCAGAAAAGGACAATTATCAACAGAAAAATGTTAACTTTTTTTCGATTCTTTCAAATCCGTCAAGTGAACCCCCGGTCAAATTATTTGTTTGATGAAGATGGAAAAGATATTCTCTCTACATTATATGAAAATTAAATAAAAAAATTAAGGTGGAAGCCAAATTTCTATATTAGCAAATGAGGATTATCCCAAGTCCAGGCATCTATATAAACTAGCAAAATCAAGATTCCGGCCATTTGACAAAACCTCAACCGACGGTTAGCATCCCTATCGAATTATTGCTACCTGTCAATGATGTGCACCCTTTGCCGTCGTAGTACGCAACTTCGATTTACGAGAGTGACGACGCGATTTTCTTCTGAGTGGGACAATATGGGAAGCTTAATTCATTAGCCATCTAATAATCTTTCTCAATCGTTGCTCTTCTAGTTTCCAAGTAAATGCTCCCACTTGCGATTTGCTTAATAAAAGTCATTTTAGTCTTCTACTCGTATTCTAATTCAATTTGCAGAAATATAAAGTGCGTTTTATATATTTTCTTGTGTTGCAGATGCCAAGGACCTATTTGGTAACATTTCAATTTCTTTTTTTTTTTTTGTTCTTTTGTCTCTCGTAATAAAAAAGGAACATAAATTTATTTAGTAACATTTGGAAGAATTTATGAAACAAAGTCATTTTGTTTTTTTTTTTTTTTTTTTGCTTTTCCTTTTTTCGTTCCATCTCCTTCCTACTCTAGCTGGTTGTTAGGCCTTTACGATGGCTGACAGCCGACTAGAGACAAGGACTGGCAAAGTGGACCTTTGTGGTTTCAGGCAAGTGTCACGGGCCAAAAGATGGACGACCCAAGAGGTTCCTGGAGAACTACCGCGACTCACCCGTGGACCTCCTGCTCTCACTCGTATTCCCTCCAAGCCTTCTCCCCGAATTGCAAGGGCGGGCGAAACTATCATTGAGCTAGATTACGGGAGTCTGTTCCTTTCATTTATGTCGGTAGATAGTAGCTCAATACTTATGTCGAGTAGAGGCGGTGCGATCTCGCCCGCCGGATAAAAAAAAAAAGTAGATCAATGGTTGTAAGCCGAGGCCCTCAACTATAAAAGGGGTGTCCTCCTTCATTTGTAATCACCCAACATTTCAGTAATACTAAGTTCCTTTCCTTCCAAAGCTCCTCTCTCTAAACTTTCTCTCTCAACGATCCGGGTAAGCGAGCGGGTGAGCGTTCAATCGAGCAAGGCTTGGCTTGGGTGATCCAAAGTTGCTTGAGTCACCGCGTGGTCACGATCCCAATCGATCGTCCTATGACAAGTGGTATCAGAGCAAAAGAGAGATCTGTTCGAGAGACCAAAGAGCGCCAACTGTTCGAAGGAATGTCGAGCCAAGAAGCTGTCATGGTTGGAGAGGTCGCACAAGTCCAAGAGAACCGCGGCCGTACAAAGAAAAGAGACGCCTCGATGGATGTAGTAGCTGCGTTCGATGAGAAGATCGGGAAGGTCCGAAGCGCCGTGCTTGAACTCATGGAAGGTCTTGACGATGTGCGAGACCGGATCATGGAGGTTGAGAGTTCGCTCTGTGAAGACTTTACATCATGCCTCAACGAAGCTACCGCGCCGTTACACGATAAGGACAAAACCCTTGAAGCATCGATCAATGTGTTGAAGGAGCGCGTCCAAGTGGTCGAGGAAGAAGCTCCGCGTAGGGACAAGGTCGAAGCCATGAATGCTGAAATCCAAGAGCTCAAGACCAAGCTCGCCCTATGCAAACTAAGCATCACCAACAGTGCTGTGCCGAACCAAGCGGTGCCCAAAATCGAGGTGCCAAAGCCGAAAGAATTCAAAGGCGAATGATCCGCCAAAGAGGTGGACAACTTCGTCTGGAGCATGGAGCAATACTTCGGCACCGTCAACATACATGACGAGATGACCAAGGTACAAACCGCTTCCATGTTCCTATCTGATATGGCAATGCTTTGGTGGCGTAATAGGTGTAATGAGGTTAGACGAGGCGCCGATCCCATGTGCACATGGGACGACTTCGTGAGAGAGTTTTGGGACTACTTTTTCCCCGAGTTCGCTCAACAAGAAGCCCGTAGCAAGCTCCATCGCCTTGAGCAAAGAGGCACGATCCGAGAGTACGTAAAGGAGTTCACCGAGCTCAAACTCCAGATTTGCAACCTAAGCGAAGAGGAGGCTCTCGGAGCGTTCATGGATGGGTTGAAGCCATTGGCACTTCTCGAGCTTAAGAGACGGGACGTGAGTAGTCTTGCGCGAGTGTTGAGCGTGGCAGAATTACTCGTCGACCTCACCAAGACTAAACCAAGGAGTCGACAAAGAGATTGGAGGACGGATCGACCTTGCGAGGATGAAGCTGGAAGAAACACTCCCGAGTCGCGCATGAGCAAAGCGGCCGAGCCAAAGCATGGGGAAAAGGGTCTTCCAAGCCAGCCTTCCAAAGGGATAGACCACCGACGGACTACGCAAACAAGTTCGATCAACCCCCGCCTTCTCCTTGCTTCATTTGCCAAGGTCCGCACTGGACCCAAAAGTGCCCGAAGAAGGGTCGAATCAACGCCCTCCTTGCCATCGAGGAAGAAAATGAGGAGTCCAAAGAAGATAAGCGGCAGATCCGGATTGGAGCTGTAAGGATGATCAACTCGGTCCAAGCCCGATCGCCGACCAAAGAAGAAGGGATTGCACCAAACACCGACATGTTCTTCGTGGAGGTCGAAGTGGGCGGCCAAACGCTATACACTTTGGTCGACACCGGCGCATCCAACATGTTCATGTCGACCGAGGTTGTGAAAACCTTGGGACTTCACGTGGAGCCATCCGAGAAGTTGTACAAGCCCATCAATTCGGGCGACTTCCATGGCGTAGGATCAACACCCGACGTGGACGTCAAGATTGGCGGATGGAAGGGCTGAATGGCGTTCGAGGTAATCCCTCTTGACGACTATGATCTCATCCTTGGAATGCAGTTTTTCCATAGTGTGAGAGCCATGATTGACATGAGGATTCTCGACCAAAAGTGCCCGTCGATGATCCCCATGATCAAGGGGGTGATCGACACCAAGACCATCGCGTCGATCCGACGCCTCGACAAAGCTTGAAGGCCGTCATGCGCATCAACAAGCTATCCGAGGTGAAGCCGAAGGTCAAGTTGGATCCTACTCCAACAAATGCCATGCCGATTCAAGCGCTCTTCCCGAGGTTGAGTGCGCACCACGTGCTCTGTCCAAGCCAAAGACCAAGCCGCATGCAAAGTCCGAGTTCATCAATGAAGGTTGCGGTCCATCATATGAGAGCGTCCGCACCAAACAAAACAAGAACAAGAGAGCCCGCGCCAAAGCCTGTACTCGTGCCAAGAAGGCTAACCACCAAGCTGTGAGCGACGAAGGCGTCGCTCGAATGAGTGGGGGAGAATGTCACGGGCCAAAAGATGGACGACCCAAGAGGTTCCCGGAGAACTACCGCGACTCACCCGTGGACCTCCCGCTCTCACTTGATTCCTCCAAGCCTTCTCCCGAATTGCAAGGGCAAGGCGAAACTGTCATTGAACTAGATTACGGGAGTATGTTCCTTTCATTTATGTCGGTAGATAGTAGCTCAATACTTATGTCGGTAGTTGAGGCGGTGCGATCTCGCCCGCCGGATAAAAAGTAGATCAATGGTTGTAAGCCGATGCCCTCAACTATAAAAGGGGTGTCCTCCTTCATTTGTAATCACCCAACATTTCAGCAATACTAAGTTCATTTCCTTCCGAGCTCCTCTCTCTAAACTTTCTCTCTCAACGATCCGGGTAAACGTGCGGGTGAGCGTTCGATCGAGCAAGGCTTGGCTTAGGTGATTCAAAGTTGCCCGAGTTGCCGCGCGGTCACGATCCCAATCGATCGGCCCGTGACACAAGCCTCGCCTACCACTACGAGGTCGACCTCACCATGGTCGGGCAAAGCCAACCTCACTCAATCACAGTGAGGCTTGACCTCACCCAACCACCGGCGAGGTTCATCTAAGGTCGGTGAGGTCCACCACACCAGCCCTTGTTTCTGGCCAGTCTCTGGCCATCGTCAAGGCTCAGTGACCAACTAGAGGAGGAAGAAGAAGAAGGGAGAAGAAAAAAATGAAAACAAGAAGAAGAAAAATATCAAAAAAAAATTATTAAAAATTTCACATCACAAAATATTTGAAGATCATAACAAACACTTTTTTTGCTCTTTTTTTTATTTTAAGAATAGAAATTTTAGGATAGCATCCTGATCCAAGGAATAAAAATGAAAAAAATTATTTATAAATTAAAATTATTCTTGAAAATAGAAATGTTACTAAACGTATCTGAAATAACCGTTTGAATTTGTGTAACCGATGGACAAAGCAAAAACTACTGAAACTGCACATGCACTTTTCTGAGTTTTCTATATTTATTATATATGAAGGTCATAGTGCTGAGTTTTTTTTTTTTTTTTGGGTCGAAAATGGTACTGAAACTACTGTAATGACATTTGCAATTATTTGCACGGTTGGCGTCTAGTATTCGTTTCTTTTACTTTTTCCCCTTATTTTTTAAGGATTGTACGTTAGTTATGCTACTTGCAATGCCTAACGTTGGCTATTACCCTAACTAATCAGCACCCCTAAATAGGGAAATGTTCACATTTTATACTTCTTTCAGTAGTATAAATTTCACAACATTCCCCAGGAAAGGGTGGACTTGGGTTTAGCTTTACGGTAACTGAGAAAAGAGGCTGCCAACAAGATGTTATCTTAGATGGGAAGAGAGTTTGCTCGTCTTCTTATGATCTTGGATTCAAGCCTTATTAGAAGCATTTTAGGAGTAGTCTTGAATACACTGGTCTGATATGGAGAAGCACACCTTTAGAGTTGCTGGGGAGGGGGACTAGATGAGGTGCACGAGAGCTAAATGGGGCACAACATAACCGCTATAGAAAACAAGAAGAAGAGGTTAATTAAAATGATCTTGTTAACGAGTGCCTTAAGATACTAATTAAGACTATTAAATTAGTAAACAAAGTGCAAATCAATACTTTTTGAAAGTTGAAAAGTAATATATTTCTAGAAAGTAACGTGCTTCAAATAGAAATATGTACGTTTTTAAAACGCCACCACTCACCATTGACACTCACTCTGGTGCCCTTTTTAACATGTTCTCTTTTTAATTTTTAATGGGTTCATTTAAACTAGATGCCGGGTCATTTGAATTTTACACTTTTGTCCAAGCATGTGACGGCTTTTTAATGGACAGTCAAGGGGCCTTCAGGGGCAAAAAATGTAACAAGTGTTTAACTAAGGAACGTCTGTATACCTTTATATGATAGTATAAATGTTATTTCTTTTGTCGTTTCGTTACAGTAGGTATTGTCTTTCGTATCAACTTTTCGTAGTAGAAAAGTTCTCTATTAATTTCTTCATATTGTTTGCCGTTATATTATGCAGTTTCATATTATCCATTCAATGTAGGGATTGGTGTACTTTTGTCTAGAGAGAATTTGCCAGTTTTTTTTTTTTTTTTTTATAATTTCATGTATTCGGCCACATATTCAAAACGGATTTCCAAGGAAAGCAGTTTCGAGAATTGTTTTAATTTAACTGTTGTAAAGTCAAATGAACAAAACATTACTAGAGACGGTTGGTAAAATAGTCTCTGGTGCTCGTATGATTAGAAAGCTTCTACCATATGCCCTCAGAATGGCTTATTGGCAATCAATAACAAAGATTAAAAAAAAAAAAATCTCGATCTATATGACCGCTTTTACAGTTCCTTTGCTATGGCAATCACAAATGACAGGAGAGCATGCTAGCTGACGTTGCTCTTAGATTCTTTCACTTTGCAATCTATTCCTTCCACATCGTTCCCGAACGTATGCTCCAGTTCTGCTCTAAATAGCAACTGGTTTTTCCTGTAGTATCCGTCTCCTCAAGATGTTTTAGCCTCTTTTTCAAACTCAGTGAACACATCCTTACCTTCAACCATTCAAATCTTCACGTTCTCTTCGAAAATTCTTCTTAACTTCGTACTTTTTCGCTTTCATAGATACTTGGGCATGCAATTTCCGTACGCATACACAATGGACTAATTTTTCAGTGGGATGCGACGTGGATCATGATGCCAAGGGAGTAGAGAAATAGACCGCCTGATATGATTGCTTGCTAAAATTTACTGCTAGCACTTCTATGCTTTACAAAGATTTGGAAAAAAAAAAAAAGAAGAATTATGGGTACATTATAAGAAGAGATGAGATAATTGCTTGCTAATTTTTACGACTGTTATCTCAGGATTTTTGACGATTTTTTAGCAAATATCTTTGCGTCCAGTGGGACCAAATTTCTATTCAAAGTAATTTTTTGAGAATTGTTTTCCTTAAAATGGACGTCCAAAATGTAGAAGGGACTTGTTGAAAATATATCTCGTTTCAACTAGTAAAGGAAACTCGACCCAAATAGTTTATTAGTTTAAGTGAATTTCCCAGTTGAGTGATTCCCTAATTTGAGTGATTTCTTAATTTAAATAGGATCCTTTTTCTTCTTCTTTTTTGGATCCAAATCTTTTTATATAAGAGATGCGTCTTTTCGTTAATGCATACATGAGGAATTTTGATGTTCAAGCTGGTAAATCTTGGGAGAATTGTGAATTCATTTGTGAGATTGAAATATTATTTTGTGAGGAATTTTAAGTGTTTAACACCGTGCGTTGTTGGATGTAATTAGAAATTCAAAAACACTGAGAGTAATCGAGTGACTTGAATGTGATTATGGTTTCTATTGTATCATTTGATTGGTGGAATTTTATCATGTTCTCTAGGGGTGTCAACGGTTCGATTTGGTTTGGTTTTTTTCAAAAACCGAACCGAACCGATTCGTTAGAAAAACTTCCGAACTGAACCAAATGAGACCCAAACCGAATATGAATCGAACCGAAGTTCGGTTCCATTCGGTTTTTTGGTTTTGATTTTTAACTTTTAGTTTTGGGTTTTTGCATTTGTTTTTTTTTTCGTTTACTATTGTATATATTTTTCATTTCCAAGAAATAAGACCCGAACCGAATACTTTTAGTTTGTTCGTTCAGTTTGATTCGGTTAACCGATAAAAACCGAACCGATAAAAAAAATTTCAGTTTTTAATGAGAACCGAACAGAATGAAAATCAAACTAAAAAAACCGAATTTTTGGTTAGGTTCAGTTTGGTTTTTGACACCCCTAATGTTCTCCCCTTGAGGTAGGTTTCACCGACTACGTCACGTAAATTCAGTATCCAATTTATTTCATTATTTATATTAATTTTTGTTGTTTGGTTGTTTGCTTGGGGACATCCTTATTAAATAAAAAATCTTCGAAAGCAGAGGAGAAATGGCCAAGTCGACGGTGAAAAGATTATTAAAAATTCTCAGGATTTGCATATCTTATGGTGCCGACGGGACATGTTTTATGGCCAGCTCCTCAACCGTTCACGATGGCGGGTAGGGGTGAGCATGGTCCGGATTGGTCCGGGCCACCCCCTAACCCTAGGACCAACCCATACAGTGTCGGTCCTCAATTTTTAGGACCAAGGACCGACCCTATTGAGCCTGGGACCAAAGACTGGACCGACCCAATGGGTTCGGTCCGGTTCTAGGGTCAACCCGGGACCGATCGATAATTTTTGTCGTCTTATTTTTTATACTCCATAAAAAAAGCAAACCTACAAATTCAAATTACATATCCATTAATAATACAATATTGTGCAACTAAACTATAAATACCAATACATATTTAGCAAATTTAAGATAACATAATAATATAAATTTCGTACTTGCTAACCGCTCATCGAGATATGGGACAAGATAGAAAGTCATTGTAATCATCTATCTTTAATATTCATAACACCATATGCAAAAGCGTTTTCCCGCATTTGATCATGTAGAGTCCATTCAAACAAAAAATGAGCTTCACACCACTTGACTAGCAAATCACCGTAGCAATTGCAATACCACTTTACTCTTCAAAAACTTCTACCATTTGACACAAATTGAAAAGCAAAGTGCAGCTGAAATTCATTAGTAAAATACAATTAAACTATAAAAAGTTCAAAATACTTAATATAAATCATGAATATATAACTTCACATCTTGTTAATTCACTTGAACTTCTAAACACCTGAAAACAAAACAAACGACACATAATTAATACTCAACAAAAGTTTTAAATTGAAATTACTATTAGTATTATTGATAGAACATCTCACTATAATATAATATAACAGACATTTTATTTAAGTTTGAATATATAAAAGAATTATATATAATATAATATAATATAATATACAGGGTTGGTCCAGGGTTGGACCGACCCAAAACTCTTAGGACCGAGGACCAACCCGCACAGTGTTGGTCTTGGAATTTCAGGACCGAGGACCGACCCAATCCCCTTGAGAACCGGACCGGGACCGACAGGGTTGGGCGGTCAAGGTCGGTCCAGTGGTCAACCCTAGACCGCTGCTCACCCCTAATGGCGGGAGGGTCTTATTAATTGCGTTCGTCATCCATAATGTGTGACCATGGAAATCGAA
Organism: Eucalyptus coolabah; assembly: GCA_014182585.1. Lineage (NCBI taxonomy): Eukaryota > Viridiplantae > Streptophyta > Magnoliopsida > Myrtales > Myrtaceae > Eucalyptus > Eucalyptus coolabah. The sequence continues at coordinate 7,043,616 of CM024623.1, forward strand.
GGCCGAATTGAAACTGAAAGCGAGTAAAATGACAAATTATATGAGATCTATTGGCCCTCAAAAGTACAATTTTGAAAATTTAGGATTACTTTGGGTTCATTGGTTTCACGAAGAATATCGCATTTCCAGAAAATTATTTCCCAAAAATCCATTTTCCGAGAAATGACTATATTTTCCGATGTTTAACTAAAGTTTGAAATTTGAGTAGAAAAGGTTTTCCACTTTTCGTTATCTAATATGATTTTTTGGGAAAATTTACCAATTTTTTTAATTTTAATATTTTTAATTGACCAAAAAAATTAATTTTAAATTATATTTTTAAAATGATTTTTATTTTTAATATTTTTTCTTCTTTTCCTTCCTCCTTCTTCCTTCTCCTTCTTCCGTTGTCGCATGCCTTGATGATGGTCAACTACTGACGACCAACCAAGACTTGGATTGCCACATCTAGTGAGCGGCAAGCTCGCCGACCGACAAAGACGACTCACCCAATCCAAGCGAGCTCAAGGCTTGGTTGATCCAAGCGTGCCCGAGCTCCACTAAGGCCAGCGGGGGCGATCTCGGCAAGCTTGAGCCTCGCCCTCGCTGGATCTAGCCTTGGGTGAGGCTAGAGTTGGCCTATGGTTGGTTGCCAATTTGTTGTTGTGGCGGCGACCAACCAAGAAATAAGATATACGAAGGGAAGAAAAAGGAAAAAAAGTAAAAACTCAAATTTTTTAAAAGTGAAAAAAAAAAAAAACATAAAAATGAAAGGAAAATGTGTTTGGCAAAAGAATGTGAGGTAGAAGAATTTATGAAAGATGTTTTTCATTCTTCAGAAATAAAAAACATTTTTCCCACTTTTGAAGGTATTCTTTTCAATTAGCAAAAAACATTTCCTTAATTAGTTCATTTTCCATGAAATGAACACTGGAAAATTTAGAAAACATTTTTCCGTAAATTATTTTCCATGAAACTAATGAAATGTTTATGTCGACTAAACTCATTATTGGGTTCCTCTCCACCCAAGATCGATTGAAGTTTTACCTGCCCGAGCACAATAGAGCCAAGTCCGAGTATTTTCTTTGCGTATTATGCTTTACAACTTAATGCCAGAGAAACTAACAATTGTTATGATTATTTTGGCTCAAACCGAAATTGAGTTTTTAATGCTCATTTATTTCGTGAAAACTGAATGATTTAAAAAATATTTTTTCTAAAAATGATTATTTGTATTGATCGAAATAATTAGCCAATAAATATGCCCATTATCAACAACAATTTATAACTAAATATTTTAATGAATGATAATTTGTTCATTCATTTTTTAAAGTGATATAATTGATTATTGTGACATATGGATTTTACTTGATGGAATAGCGTGCCTCGAATACTTAATAGTCAATGCTGCACGACCAAGCTGGTCACTGAACCATGTCATTCACATCCTCACCGCAGCACCGCAAAGGCTTTGTCACTTCATCTCGTCCCCATCTTCACCAAGCCACCTCAGCCCACGCGACTGTGCCACCTCATCAACCGAGCCATCACGTCAGGCCACACCACATCACCATATCCCAAACCACAGCCAGCTTCTTCTTTGGCCGCCAAAGAGGCCTTATGTGGCCTTCCTTTAAGCTGCCACCAATTATGATAAGGTGGCAGTTTACTATTAACTCAAACTAAAACAAAGCTACGTTTACCTCTAGATGTCTCTCCTTTGGGACTGCCACTAATTGAAGAACTTTGGCTCAGCTCAGCAAAGGCAGTGGAAGAACAGAGAATCAAGAAAAACCAGCGCTTTTCTCTTTATCTCACGGCCTCACTGCATTCATTCAGCATCTTCCTTCTTTCCTTTAGCCCTACCTCTTCATCCTCGCCAAACCCTCCTCAGATCATTTCATTTCCTTACCGATCGATGCTGCGACTCGCCGGCCACATGTCTTCATACCGCCAGTCGCTTGTGCCGCCCTGTCACACCGTCAACATCCGGCCATGCCTCAACTCGCCACACAGCAGCCGCGACCTTGGACATCCGAGACTCCTTTGAGCTGTGCCAACGCTTGTCTTGCACTTGAGGCAAATGAATTATTTCCCGTTCATGCTACATTAATATTTTAGTACATTGAATATATTAATATGTTGTGGGAATGCTGAATATTGAAGTGTGCAATGTTTTGAGCTTTTTTTTTTTTTTTTTTTTGGTCGAAAAAGATCTTATATTATATCAGAGGTTAATACAAGCCATAATATCCGAAGATAGAATATTAAGGAAACTAGGCGGAGGAAAGAGAAGCCAATTTGATGGTGGGCCTGGATCCTGTGGGCTTTTGCAGCCCAATCAGCTGCTAGGTTTGCTGTTCGCCGAATGTGGTGAAGCGACGGGGAGAGGGCATTTCGGAAGAAGGTCTCCAATAATCGCGAAGAGATGAGTCTCCTTCCATGGCGGCTTCAGTTTCATTCGAACAATCTCCACCATTTGCAAGCAGTCAGATTCAATCACAACATGCTGGAGATGGAGTCCCGTCTGGATGATCCGTCGTATAGCAAATATAAGGGCATAGATCTCCGCTTGGAATGCCGACTGAGCAGGCACAGATCGGGTAAGAACATCCGTCAAAATTCCTTTACTATCTCGGAAAATGGTAGCAATGGATCCATGCTCCTCTCCTGAGCGAAAAGCCCCATCGATATTACACTTGATATTACCCTCCGCTGGGGGGGTCCATCTATGCCCTAGACTGATCTGAGTATTTTGTTGATGCTGTGACGAGGGTTGGATATTTTTGAAGATGGTGTACTGGGAAAGGGCTTCATTGACAACCAGGAGAGGATCCGAGGGGTCGGCGAAAGATAGCACTATTGCGATGTTTCCAAATCTCCCACAGAATATGAGCAATCGCTTCGAGATCCGGAGAAGCTTGAGGGTTAGAGACACGATCCACAAGCCAGGCATCAAATCTGCGAACAGAGGTAAGAGACATACTGATTTTAATTTCTTCATGATGCCAGATTGCTTTAGTCCATGGGCAAAAGAAAAACATATGTTCAATTGTTTCTGGGATCGATTTATGGCAGAGTGTACAGTAGGGATGCGGGATTATATGTCGCTGATTGAGATTTTGTTTTGTTGCTAAGGCATTTTTGCAAGCTAGCCATAGAAAAACCTTGATCTTTGGAGCTGTATGCATATTCCAAATTTTCCTCCATAACAGGGGTGGATTAGTATAAGAGGATGATGGATTATGATTGATTTGCTGAGCTTGTGAGGATAGGTAATGATAACAGCTTTTGACTGAGTAGGTTCCCGAAGGAGTCTCTGTCCAAACCAGTTGATCCTGATGGAGAGACGGATTAATAGGAGTGTTGAGAATAGCTGAACTGACCTGGGCATCAAAGAAGGAAGTAACACAGGAAGATTTCCATTCAGAATTTTGGGAGTCAATGAGATCAGCTACTAATTCTGGTTCTCCTGGCACTGGTAAGCCTCCTATCTGACCTTGTGGTAACCAATTGTCTGTTCTGATATGAATCTGCGACCCATCCCCGACTAACCAACGTAATTTAGGTGTAATTGCATCTCGACCTTTCAAAAGACTCTGCCATCCCCAAGAAGGACGGTGTCCTGAAGTAGCAGATTGGAAGGAGGAATGTCTGAAATATAAACCTTGAAAGAGTCGGCTCCAGATAGCTTGAGGATGTTGGAAAAGCCTCCAAGCTTGCTTTCCAAGCATAGATTTGTTGAAGGTAATTAAATCCCGAAATCCCATCCCTCCTGAAGACTTTGATAGCTTTAATTCTGACCAGGTTTTCCAGTGAATGCCTGATTGACTGTTATGCTTGCTCCACCAAAATGCTGAAATCTTCTTTTCTATCGACGAGAGAGATAACGGAAGCTTGAAGATGGACATGGCATACCGCGGTAAGGCCCGAATAATCGATTTCGAAGAAGATTTCTCTGCCACTTTTCGATAAAAAATTTTCTCGCCAACCTACTAACTTAGCATTTACTCGTGCCGGGATCCAGAGAACATTTCCTTCTTGGATCTACCCCAATCCGAAGGGATGCCCAGGTATTTTCCATATTTACTAAGTATAGGAACCCTAAGTTCTTGAGCTAGATTTTGTTGTAGAGAATTAGGGCAGAATTTACTGAAAAACACACCAGATTTGTTCCTGTTTATGAGATGGCCCGTGGCGAAACAATATTGGTTTAGGAGGTTTGCAAGATTTTGGCATTCAGAAATAGTGGCTCGGAGGAAAAATACTGAATCATCAGCAAAAAATAGGTGGGATAAGATAGGACAGTCTCGATTGAATTGAACTCCCTTTATATGACCTATAGCCACAGCATGAGTAATAGAAGCAGATAAAGCATTGGCTAATAGAATAAAGAGGTATGGAGAGAGAGGATCGCCTTGGCGCAGCCCTCTCGATGGCTTAAAATAAGGAAGTTGATCACCGTTAAAACGAATGCTAAAGGAGACTGTAGTAACACAGGCCATTACCTGAGCAACCCAATTGTCATGGAATCCCAACTGTTTCAAATAGGCTTCTAAAAAATCCCATTCCACCCTGTCGTAGGCTTTCTGCATATCTGTTTTCAGCATCATATTATAACGTTTCTTACATGCCCGCACTTTGAATTGATGCATGACCTCTTGCACTACCATAATGTTGTCCTGAACCTGTCTATTGCTTATGAAAGCTGCTTGCTCTTTAGAAATCAAAGTATCTAACCATGGTTTAAGTCTGTTGGCCATAACCTTTGAAATGATCTTGTAAGCAAAATTACAGAGGCTTATGGGACGGTATTGATCAATACGTTCTGGATGCTGAACTTTAGGAATTAGAGCAATAATCGTTCTGTTCAATCTTGTTGGCATACTACCTGTAGCAAAAAATTCTTGAACTGTTTGAATAACTGATGATTTTATAACATTCCAGTGATGCCGATAGAAGAGTCCAGAAGGCCATCGGGACTGGAGACTTAGACGATCCCAATTGACAAGTTGCTTGGTAGATTTCCTCTTCAGTAACTCTTCTCATCAAATTATCATTAATTTCAGATGTTACCACAGGCAGACATTGCTCTAAGAAAGGCTGAAAATCTCGATAGCCCACAGATCTATACAGCTGAGAGAAGAATCCCTGAGTAAGTTCTTTCAACTGTTCTGGTTCGCGAATCCATTGATAATTAGTGTCTTGAAGCATAGTAATACGATTGCGTTGTCTTCGTTGCATAGTGTAGGCATGAAAAAACTTTGAATTGTGATCTCCCCATTTTAACCACTGAATACGGGAACGCATAGCCCAGAATTGTTCCTCTTGAGTCCATAATTTGTGAAGTTCACATCTGATAGCATTAACATGCTCTTTGTCTCCGCTCTGATAGGATGGTCTATTGGTAATCGTCTGCAGTTGATATTGCAGTTCAGAGATACGTTGATGACAATTGCTGAACCTGGATCTGCTCCAGCTGGTTAAACGGATAGCAACTGCCTGTAACTTAGAAATCAATGAGGTATTACTGTTTTCCCAAGCCTTTGTGACAATCTCTTGACACTCATTATCATGATTCCAGAAAGCTTCATAGTGAAACATCTTTATACGTTTGACAGATGGGGGGCGAGCTTGCATAAACAAAGGGCAATGGTCCGAGCCAACAGGAGGTAGAGCATAGACTTCAGCAGAAGGAAAGGACATCAGCCATTCCAGAGAACAGAAAACCCTATCAAGCTTCTCCTTAACGAGATCATCCCCTTCACGGTTATTAGACCAGGTAAATTGGCAACCTTTACTTTGAAGTTCTAGAAGGGAACAGTCGTTTATTACATTCTGAAAAGAGTTCATCCTTGAAGTGGAGGCAGGTCTCTTACCCATTTTCTCCCATGGAGCAAGGAAATCGTTGAAATCACCAAGACATAACCAAGGTAACTGATTTGCAGCGTGTATAATTCTTATGGTATCCCAGAAATCTTGACGGAGCTGATATGATGTAGGAGCATGCAGGCAAGTGATATGCACAGAAGCTGATGTTCTAGGATCGCAGGCAACGAAATCAACATAATGATCATCCGCATGGACCAGAGTAACTTCAAAAGAGTCGTTCCAAAACAGAGCTAGACCGCCCTTAAAGCCAACAGGGCCCTTCACAAAAGAGTGAGTAAAGTTAAACTTACGCTGTAATCGGTTCACAAAAAGCTGATCGTGCTTTGTTTCCATTAAAAACAAAATGTCGGGCTTATCACAGGCTATCATCGCCTTTAAAGCTTGAATTGTCAGGCGATTGCCCAATCCCTGACAATTCCAACTGAGAAGATTCATTGGAAACCCGGTGGCTGTTTAGGGCCAGCCGCCAAAGCCCGAAGATCAGGAAGAGTTGCCTCCACAATTGGGGCATCCAAAAGAAGGGACTCGTCAATGACAGTAGATAAAGGAGCTGTCAACTCATAAGGTGAATACCGTTTCGATTTTTTGCTAGAACCCCCAAGATGCATAGGGCGAGTAACCTTAGGACGCTTCTGTTGTTGTTTTTCCACTGGACAGGGTTGAGTAGTTTTCATCTTGTCTGCTGCAGGAACTAAATCCGTTGTGATGACATTAGGATTGCAAGTATACAAGGGCCTGGAAGACACGTGGTGTATATCTTGATTGAAGGTTGCTTCAACTGTGGCAGGGATATATGGAAGAGCTAGAAGTGCAGGCTGTTTGGGAGGAGGAGTTTCAGGTACTGTTTCTTCCATTGACTCAGTAGGAACTTTAGGGTGGTAGAAAGCGTCCCAGTAAGGACTAGATTGTTTGAGTTCAGCTCTAAGCCAAGGTCCATAGATCATCGTATCGCGACCGTCAAATTGGGCTTCATCATAAGGAACCTCCGGACATGAAGCAAAGATAATGCCCAAGCCTTCCACAAGAGTAGCGTAATGTGATAATCGCTCATACCGAAAATCCAGCCATAGGGTTTTGCCTTCAATACAGATAAGCTTTCCATTTTTCAAGGGTTCTTTCAAGTCTAATTCAATTCTTATTCTTGCAGAGGTATCAGTTTTCACATCCTGGATTCGACCTAACTGAGAGACAGCTCGACGCAAAATAGGAGGGGAAGTCCACTCCAAAGGTAAGCCAACAACATGAACCCAAAACAGACATGTACTAAAGTCATAATGTTGTAAGGGGGTAATTGGTTGCCATGGGCGAAGGTTAACCAATTGCCCTGAAAATAGCCAGGGACTCCCATCCAGAACTCGTCTTTTCTCCAAGTCAGTTCGAAATTTAATGATAAACAGTCCTGTATCTGCTGAAGAAATTTCTACATGATCAATTCTCCAGGCTTTCTTCATTGCAGCTTGGAATGCTGAGAGATTCACAGAGGGGTTAGTAAAAACATTACCCACCAAGATGAGACGACAGTCTTGCAACTTGGCCGATGCAGGAAGATCATCCCAAACCTCCAGCTCCCGTTCGAACGAGTTGACCAAGGCGACTACATAGGGAAGCAATTCTGGAGGTATCGTCCCTTTCATCCATTAGTAAAGTAGACGGAAAACACTAGAACGGAGTAGTTGTAGAAGCTTGAACCGAAACTAAGGTTTTGAAGGGTTGCATGCTACAGATCGGCAACATGCAAAGCAAAAGGAGACTGATCTCGTGATAGAAACAGAGAAAAACTGCGGAAAGATTGGAAGGAGATAACGGGAATAGATTGACAGAAAAAAGACATGCAAAGAGATGAAGCAAGAGGAAATAGTTAGGGAGAAGAATGAGGGAGCTTCGAGGGTGCAAATGGTTTGCACAACTCGGTGGAAGAGCGGAGGAAGATGAAGACATGGCGAAAATACTCGACCTGAACGCGAGAGAAAACTCTAACAAAAGCGAGAGAAAACTTCCGTGCACATCACTTCCTCTTGTTTTGAGCTTAATTGACACAATTCGTGGACGAACCCGAAGTTACGATGATTTACGGGTCAATTTATTGTAGACCAAATTTTACTAATTTTGTGCAGGTCTATGGTACCAATTTGATTGGACTTTCTTCACAAAGTTGTGCATTATGCTTTGTTCTATGACACTCTTAAATTTCAGATTTTTTGGAATTTGCATGTACAAAATATATTTAAAAAATTATGCGGGTCAAAAATCATTTTTTAAGCCGTTTCGGATTCTTTGCTCGGTTTCCATTTTCTATAGGATTTTTGATAAATAATTTGGAGTAGTATCCTTCATAAAAGTTTTAGATCACATCTTAAACTATAATGTGGAATTTTTTCCATGATTTTTGGAGTTCAATTAGGTGTTCAAAATGCCATTTTCTTAACCTGATGTAATCTGGCTTTGTGCCCTGTTTTGATCCGAATTACATAAAATTATTGGGACCCGTACAAGTTAAAGCGGACTTTGAATTCTTCACAAAAAATGTTCCTCAGAATCTCATCCACATTGTGTTAAAGTTCCATAGTTTTTCAAACTGATTTACTTGGCAATGCCCCTGATTTCTATTGACGGGCAAGCTGCCCTTTTTCTATAGATTTTGGATAAATTCTTGTTTTGTAACCCATTTTTTGAACTGGTATCGTTGACTAAATGTTTGTATCATTTCTCTAATTTACCAAAGATAATTTATGGTGGATATTGAGCTACTCTTGTGCATTTTACTCGATGGATGTCCTATTTAAATTGAATTATAGAATGTTTGCACCATGCGATAAGTGTGTGATTTGGGAATGCCGTGGTCCTCAAGATGACGATGGTCTAGGTGGCATTAGGGATGCCTAGGGGGATAATTAGGTTCCTCTAGATGCCTAAGGGTGTAACATAGTTCCCCCATATGTCCTCGTGATGCTGAATGGATGTAAGATGCCCAAAGAATAATGGGGTTCTCCATAAGATAGTGGCAATCAATTCACAATAAAGGTAATCAAGTGCATTTCTAGATTTTATTCAAGTTTTATTTGGGTATTTTTTTTTAAAGGAAACATTTTCTATTTGCTATCCTAATTTTAATAAAGGTTCTCAGTCAAGTTGATATCATAATGATCATCCGTCCTTTATATTTAAACTTCCTCTTATTGACTTAAGTGGTATAGATAGGTTTGTAGCTTGTTTACTAAGCTTTGTGCTCACTCGTGGTTTATCATTGTTTCTCAAATCATTTTGGGAATACCAGGCCAAGATTTTAGACGTATTGTGGATGGGAGACAGATGACATAGCACATACGTAGTATCCAGTGTAGATGATAAAATATTGGAGCTTTTGGGTGTAGTACGGAGTAGTGGTACCTTTTGCTCGTCCTTCAGTGTATTTTGACATTGTCACCTAAAATATATATAAGTAAGAAATGAAATGAGATTACCGGGTTTGCATTTCTATGTATGTTCCTTTGAATTTTTATATGTCCCAGGTGTTCTTTAACTGTACACATTTCTGCATGCTTAAAAAGTAAAAAGACTTTAGTAAATGCATTAGCACATATTGGAGGCGTCATAATTTTTTTAAAGAAAATATTTTTCCAAATTATTACCGCGAAACAATAAAAAAAATGAATGATTGGGAAACCATTTTCCTAAAATTGACCTTAGTGAAAAATGTTTTCATTATCAACAAATATTTGATGTCTAAATATTTTTCGTGAATGATGAAGAACATTATTCCTTTCTATAAACAATACAAATGATCATTTTTTAAATATATATATATATATATATATATATATATATATATTCCAAATCATCTGTTTTCCATTAAATAAATGAAGCCTTAAACCTAACAAATTCTACTTTTTGCTTCATGCGATGGGTTGAGTTCAAACTCTTCAACGCCATGCTTTGAGTTAGTCATCCCAACTCGTATATAAGGATGAGGCAACTCGCTACCCTTAAAACATTTTGTCATCTGAAATGAAACAATATGTGCTGATAGTAAAAAATAAAAAGTTGTTTTTAAGTAATATAAGTGATCATTTACTTACACAAATAAATATTTATTTTTTAGTCCAAATTATTTGTCTGTGCAAAAATATGTCTGGACGCAAGGCCAGGGAGTGTTGGGGGTTGCCACCGCGTTCCCGCTTCCGTTGTCGTATGTGGTTTTGTCTATTTGATGAAGTTCGATTTTCAATGGTGCTTAGTTGGAAGTTTTCAACACTCCTCTCACATCCTATATGAAATTATCCAGCACTTGACCCTATTTAATAAAAGAAAAGACTTTCTTATTGTATTATAGCATGACACCACACAATTTTATGACCTCGAGATGTTTAGATACTCTTGGAAAGAACTATTTTGTTTGCTCTAATCAATCACCAAATACAAAGTGTTATCATTTTAAAAATAAACAAATTCATAATATATGACTGCATTACAATTGGCTTGGTTGTGTGGAATGTCATCCTTTCGGATCGATTAAGGAACTCCTCGTCTTAACACAGGCCTAAGCATATGCAAAGGCTCGAACTTTCAGCCATCGGATGCCTTTCCGCTGGCAAGGAATATCACTTTCCTCCTGCAATTGAAGAGCCAATAATGTGCCATCTGAGGAAAGAATTCCCAAGATAAAGCCACGAAAGAATCTGCCATTATTTCTGGAGTTTCCTTGATGGTGAAGCATTCCTGTTTACAGCCCCACGGATCCCTTTCGAACCAACAGCCTTGCAAGAAAAGAACAAAAACCTTGACCCCCACAGTTTAGGAACACATTAGCTGTCACTGCTTTCAGTCCTGAATTTTCGTACGTATACCATTGTTCTGGGCAATGGTGCATGGGCCATGAGCAAAGCAAAATATCATGTTTTCATCATTGGTAACTAAACATCTCACCCACATTAAGCCATTTCTCGCCGGTCGCTAAGTTTTTCCATCATTCGAAAATTTTCCAACCTGGAATCTACCGTATCAAGCCTTAGAACATATGGTATGAGGTGTTGCGACCCACTTCGTTAGTAGGTTCTACAAGTTACGAGGCATTTCTATAATGTTCTAGGAAAAATACTAGAAGAAAAAATGCCACAATTCTTTTCATTACCTAGACAAATTTCAACATAAAAGTTCAAATGCGTTTCCTAATGAAATACAAGTTCAAGAATTAAAAATAACATCATATTGTAATAACATTGAAAACAATATGAAGAAAAATAAATCTGTTCTCTCATCAAAAATCACAACTCTAAAGGTGAAAAATATTTTAAGAAATAACAAATTTATGAAGAATTCAATACATATATGTTTACTTAACTATTGTATAGCCTATACCCTGTACTTAAATATGGACCACAGTGGATGTGACCCAAAACCTAAGACAATTTATAAGTACCGATTCCGAAACTTTGAAACTTGGAACCTTCTTGAAAACTCTCCCGGAATTTGTTCCACCGTAGTTTCCATTGGTTCTCTTGCATATCCATACCGCCATCAATCAAATAGGACGAAGAGAATAAAAGAGGATCACACCCCATCGATGGGTTGACATTTGATCCACTAGAAAACGTTGAATTATTGTGCGTTTATTTTCACAAAAAATGAATAATTTAAAAAATGTATTTTTTTAAATTACCACTTATATCACTTACAAAAATAAACGAACTAAAAGTAGTTTATCATCCATAAAAATATATAAGCATAATTTGTTATTTGTAATATATATATATATATATATATATATATATATATATATATATATATACATACATATATTTCATTGACAATTATTTTAAGTAATACAAGCGATCATTTTTCAAAAAATAATTTTCAAATTCTTTATTTTTCATGAAATAAATGGAGCCCTTAGATTGATGAATTTGAGAGAAAAGGTAGCATACTCAGAGCCAAATTAAATCAACAAATCCTTGGATCTGTAACAATGGCACATGACAACAGACTAATAGCTAGGTTTTCAAAACAAGGCTAACGCACCACATATTCGACATTAGTGTTTGCTATCATGTCAAAATCATTGAACGATGCAAAACTCATATTCATGGTCGTGGTAGTTTTCCAAAATTGAATCAAATTCAAATCAAGTTAAATAACCATCGGCATCTAATCATTCTTATAGATCATGAAATATCTATTGAGTTGATTCAATGATATATAAACTATATGCCATACAATAACATTTATTATGCAAAACTAAAAGTAAAATCGCATATTGCACGTTGTCTCAGATATCATGACACGATAATCTCATACATCAATCTGTATGTCCTCTTCTCAAATATTCACGTAACTTTGCAATAAAGATGAGGTCTCCCTGCTTCTATGGACTCACTTGTTTGACCAACGTCATTATAGCCATTAACCGTATGGTCCCATCGTAGAATCCACACAATTGAGTAAGTCCATGTCAGTCTGCATAGACCAAGTTTATCCAAGAAATGGCCTTGTCCTTTCCGACAACATCATATCGGAGGAGAAACAAATAGAAGAAGAGAGAAGAATATGCTAAACAGCTTTGTGGACCTAGACTATGTGACATGAACATAAAGTCATTCTTGAGCGGACTTGATGTACTTCAGCCTAACGATTACTTTTTGGTTCGCTTATGGAGAGGATTGGGACGAGCTCAAACTCTACAACACTTTGCAATCTCTCCCAATATATAATAGGAGCAATTGGTATCCAGTCCGATTTGATTTGGTTCCAAGGTGGAATTGAGAACCAAATTGGAAGAATCGGTTCCCAAAATTGGGAACCGGGGACCGAACTAGTTGGTCCTAGGATCGGGAACCAATCTAGACCGATTCTAGTCTAGTCCAATAGAACTGGTCATTCACCAACCTTCTATTAAAAAAAATAGAAAAATTGGTCACTTTAATTTTTTTAAAGAAATTAAAAAAAAAAAAAAAAAAAAAGCACATGTGGTTGGTCTAATCTAGCGTGGTCCGATTCTCCCTTGAAATCAAGAATCGGACCGACACTTTGGAACCAGACCGAATCAACCGGTTCTCAATTTGGACGGCTAGTTTTGCACACCCCTACTATATAGGGACAACTCACATTACCTTAAAAGGTTTACACAACAGTGGCTCCAAGGAATGATTCAACGATTGCTGCCTTTTAACAGAGGGAAAAACCTAATTACTAGATTGTTGAAACAATGAGTTATTCTTGAGGTGAGCGTAGATGCCTGGAAAAACCTATGCGGACGGATCGAAATTGAGATTACGTTTCCAGCATTTTACAGAGTTATTGTAGCTGTCAAGTTTTCTGTTCATGTGATCTTTGTTTTCCTTCATTCAGCTGGGCAGAAGACAAATTTAGGATGTACCGAGAGAGGCGTAGGAGAGAGAGGATCAATGCTGTTTATGCGACGAGACTTAAGCACTTCGTTGTAACGTGAAGCATTTCACTGTTCTTGTACAAGGAATAAATTTCGAAATGCACTGTACAGATTCACGGTACAATAATGGGGTTTGTTCTCGACTCGAGCTTTTTGTAAAAGGAGTTGCTCGCCCTTATCTTTCGTGATGCAATGAAATGGATTTACTTGTCGTATTAAAAAGAAACAGCGAGTTTTTCACTTCATAAAATTGAAACAATGCGTAGTGAGCATGACACCTCACAAAAATTCTTGCGATTTTCGGAAATTTATGTACTCCTAGTCTTGGAATAAATCATTCTGTTCATTCCAGAGAAATCATTATGCGCGAACAGTTATCATCTCGAAAGGAAATATAGAAATTCATGGCGTTTTGGGAGGATCGACTTGGAACTTCTCGTCTTATTTTCAAAACACTCAAGTTTAACTTCAATGTAAAGAGTCGAGGTTCTTCCATCGGATGTATTTTCCATAGGCAAGGAATATCGGTTTCCTCCTCCGTTGGAAGAGCCAAGAATGTTCCATCTCAACATAAAGCCAAGAAAGTATCTGGTATTCTTTTCTGCGGTTTTCTTGATTGTGAAGCATTCCTCTTTACAACCCCACAAATCCCTTTAGAAACAACAGCCTTGCAAGAAAAGAACCAAGACCTTAACGCACACAATGGACAATGTATTTAAGACCCCAGCCACCACCGCCAGATCTCATGCACTTTCAGTACTCGTCTTTTGCACAATCGCGTTAGCGTCCGTGGGTTTCTGAACATTCTTTCGCCCCTTTTTAATCCTCCCTTTTGCTTGTTTGCTGAGCTGAAGCGATATTCCGACGATGGCCGATCAACAAATGAAACCCGTTGCTTCGCTGCTTTTGCTTCTTAACTTTTGCATGTTTGCCATTGTTCTGGGCATCAGTGGGTGGGCTATGAACAAAGCTATTGATCATGGTTTCATCATTGGTAACCAAAATCTCACCTCCATAAATCCATTACTCAATTGTCATACTTCAAAATTTTTAGGGATTCTTTTGCATCTTATATGTTTGCTGCTAATTCTGGGGAGTGCAAATTACAGGACCAGGATTTGACCTTCCGGCGCATTTCTCGCCTATTTACTTCCCTATGGGAAATGCTGCGACTGGATTTTTCGTGACATTTTGTTTAATAGCCGGAGTCGTCGGAGTTGCATCAGTCATCGCCGGAGTCAACCATGTCCGCCATTGGAACTCTTATAGTTTGCCGTCTGCAGCTTCAACCGCTGCGATTGCCTGGACTCTCACTCTTCTAGCTATGGGGTAACATCTACTTTTTTAAAATATCGCCTTTAATGCTATTAATGAAGTTCGATCCAAGAAGAGATTATAAGCTTGAATAACCTCTTGCATGACCTCCAATTCACATAGCATCCGTTGCTCCAAATTTCGAACGCCAGTTCAAGCCTTATCATCATGCTAATGGTTGGGTTTCTCTCATCTTCTGCAGTTTCGCTGCCAAAGAAATAGAGCTCCGCATCCGAAACTCTCGCCTGGTAAGAATATTCCACAACTCGACATTCTCTCTTTTCAATAATCGGACATGCTCTGACGACGCTTTCTACCATTTTGCAGAGAACGATGGAGGCATTTATGATAATCCTGTCGGTGACTCAACTTATTTACATTGCAGCAATTCACGGTGGAAGGTCGAGATGAATCACTGAACGTCAGTATCGTGTGAAGGTCTGAGTGCTTTTGTGTCGTATTTTTTTTCCTCTTTTCCTCAAGCGTCTTGTAAAAAACAGGGCATGGGATTGTCCCTATCGCTCGATTTATTGTGTTCATATCTGATTTGAGTGAATGAATAAGAGATCTCTTTCAATCATCAATAACTTTTCACCTTGGAGAATAGTCAAATAGAAATAGTATGGTAAGTAAAGTGACCAACTCGCATTATTCGCCACGATAAGGATGTCTCTCGTGATGATCTCGACATACAAAAACTGGGGATACGAATTATATTACCTGTTCGATCTTCTTATTTTAGTCAATGACGCCCCGACAGAAGGAACACAGTCGACAGCTCTCAAATCTGATTTAGATAGGGCTGCGGTGTAGAGCTCTACTCACGAAAATGACGGCCTCATGATACGACACATGAACAAGGAAACCTAGCTCTTGAATAAAATATCTACTGGGTTTCTTTCCTCTTGGTCCGCATCAACCAAGTAGAAAGTGAATACTCTGCTTACATCGGGAGAGGGATTCAAATGAGAAATGATTTTCCAAACAGAAAATTATCAAACGACATAGTAGAAGCATACCAAACATCCTATGTCGACAAATAAATCATCAAATCGGTCATCAGACGATATCGATTTCCTTAATTGGCTAAGGGAAGGCGAAATTAATCCGAAAGAAGTCGCACAGTGCGAATCCTGAAATCCTGTTCTCCAATTTCAGAAATCATAGATACCCATTATAAAGTTCTAATTAACCTTATCCCATACACAAACACATCCTCCTCTTCTATGTAATGGTCCTATACCACAGAAAGGAAAAAGGACAGACACGGCACACGATTTCAAGGGGAAAAAAATGCAAAATTCATATATTAAAATAAAAAAGAAGTGAACTGCCGACAAGGACCGGCCAAGGCTTGACAAAGTCGACACAATTCCCAGCACAAGACTCAAAAATGGTTTTTTTTTTTTTTCTTATTTCAGTCAGGTCTATCAGGTAAAGGAGAAACCTAGGATTGTCTTCAAGATGAAAGCTCCTGAACTTCAAACAAAATCATTCCTAGCTTTCCCACGCTTCATCCCTTGCCTAAAGGTTCGGTGATATTGTAACTCTGCAAAGAACAACACATCAGAGAATATCAGCTTGAGGGATACGAGATTAACACATAGCCGTGCACATGCAAATACAGAGTTGGTCAAAAACAGATAATTCTCCATTTCAAACCCTAAAAGCGATCAAAAACAGATGTCCAGAATTTTAGCAATGCTGGAACTGGAACTTGAATGCTGAAAACATTAAAAACTGGGGAATTTGCTTTTAGCTCCTTCATCAATGGAGTTGCACTCAACTGAGCTTAAAAATGATGCACCCTACACCCCCACTTCCATTTTGTTGCACTGAAATATTCCCATCTCAACTGTTAGAAGGACGAGCTGTCCCAAGAAATTATAAAGTTAGTGATTAGTAAAATGCAACATTTTCAACTTTCAGCCCCTACATGCACCTTTCCTTATGGCAGGGAGGAGGGGGAAATAGAGAACTATTTTACCCAAGAGAAAAGATAATAAACATCATCAGAATGTCATACTTTAGTGACCTCCAAGCATGAACAGTGATTTCTAGATTTCCAAGCCATTGCTTATTGCGTGCACCACTAATCTCTATCTTTCACTTTGAGGAATGATCAGTATGTGAATCTAAACCAAGTGCATCCCTTGTCTTAGTAAGACAAATAAGATGATTTTTGCACAGCTTGTATAGGCACAAGGGCCACAATAGGATAACTACAGGATATTTTGACTGGCAACTGAACTACAGATATGAACATCTCTTTGTTTGTTTCTTATGAAAAAAGAGGTTGCTTCAAAGCAGCAAAATGATGTTCAAAGCATTTTAATTTATATGGTAACTTCACTGATCATGTTAAAAATACAAGACAATACATGAGAAGCATCGAGTATGTTAAGAATACAGATTAGCCACCAGATATATTTCGATTTTCGCATATTGCATATAATCTCAATGAACGAACATTATAAATGTTGCAACATCCCCTCTTTCCATAGTTCAAGTATCAGATTCTCAATCACCATAGAGAATCTGTATGTTTTACCGTCTAGCAACATTTCATGGAAGCACAACCTTGTATTGTTAGAACAGACAACACTTCTTCTAGAGAGAGAACAGTGAAAAACTTTTATTTAGCCTAAGTTCATACCTTTCATCAAAGCCACAGCAGTTTAATGCCAGTTCATGGCCCAATTCAATGCCCGGAAAGTTGAGAACTTCATTTACGAATCATATCAGTCAAGATAAAAGAAAAGAAAAGAATCCCGCAAAGATAATGTCCACATTTATGTATATATAACAAGTTCGGGTTTGGTCAGACATTCCCCCAGTCAGTCTTAGAATGAGAAATGACAATGTAAAGTCATTTCTTATTGTGCCACTAGAAGGATTGACAATTTGTGTTCGAGGCCACATATTGGCAATGGGATACAAATAATTATTTAACAAGTTAAGTGAATGGCAAGACACGTATATCGCGTCTTCTAAATAGCTTATCAAACATAACTGTATAAATGTGCTGCATGTTAAGGTGAATGGCACGTAAATCTGCACAAACAAGTTAAGAAAGTCAACCTGCATTACAACCATTTCTTTTTTCTTGTAAGTCTAACACAAACACAAACACAAATATGCCAGTCATAAACATGCTTAAACCAAATACTTCACACAATTCATCTAAACAAGTTGTGTTATCAATTGCCAGTCCTACCCATATGTCATTCCCTCTTAGATGTTAATAATGCATCAATATATTACTTTCGGTCTGACACCCGTTTCTCCATATAAATGAAAACGAAAAAGAAAAAATATGGTCCAAGCAGTAAAAGCATCAATACCTCTATGCATCCAGAATATGATCAATGTGTGAATAAGTCCTTTGGACTAGGCGCATGGCCTATGTTGACAGAGGATCATGCAATTTCATCCTCACACAGAAATAAAAGCATCCTACTTATGAGAGAGAAAGAGAGAGATAGCACTGAATGCATGCATGTACAAGCTGCTGATACAGATGGTTTGTAAGTGTGCATGCATGTATGTGTATGAGTACATGTGTAGGGTGCATGCACGTGTATAGTTCCGCTTTTATTGACTCTCTACCTTTAGTCATCTACTGGAGCCCATGAAGATATCAAATAGTCCACAACAGCTCATCCAGGATGTCTTTTCCACAATTCTTGGAGCCGGCGCCACCAATGGCTGCAGGTAAACAGAAATTACTATTGATAGTCACAGTCAAACCAATTTCTTTTTTTTTTTTTTTTTTTAATTAAAATCAATAACCAAAGCTCCAGAAAGACATAGAAGTTCAAGTTAGACAGAGGTAATACCTGGTCCTCAGAGGATTCACGAACCTCAAAATCCTTGGCCTTCTCTGTACTATTATGAGTCTGAGACACCAAAACTCCTGGAGACAGCAACAATTCACCCTCCTTTTCTTTGGAGACAGGAGCTACAGCAACAGATTCAATGACAGAATCTTCAACTGTGACAGGAAACACTTCAGCCCCAACATTGTTTGATGCAGACTCCAAACCATTGTTTGGTTCACAAACCTCAAAATCCTTGGCCTTCTCTGTACCACTATGAGTCTGTGCAACCAAAACTCCTCGAGTTGCCAAAAATTCACCCTCCTTTTCTTTTGAGACAGAAGTTAAAGCACCAGATTCAACTCCAGAATTTTCAACTGACACAGGAAACACGTTAGCGCCAACATTATTTGATGCAGACTCCAACCCGTTGTTCAATTCAGAAACCTCAAAATTCTTGGCCTTGTCTGTGCCATTGTGAGTCTGAGTAACCGAAACTCCTGAAGATGGCAACAATTCACCTTCCTTTTCTTTTGAGATAGAAGTTACGGCACCAGATTCAACTCCAGAATTTTCAACTGACAAAGGAAACACTTTAGCCCCAACATTGTTTGATGCAGACCCATTGGATGCAACTTGTTGGACCTCATCTATTGAGGTCAACAAGTCCTCTTTTCCCCTAGAATTAAGTCCAATATCTGCTTTATTTTCTGATGGAGCAGCTTCCGTGAAGTCAATAACTTTCTCAGACAGAGAGACCACTGGTTCAGCCACATGTACACCCTCATCCAGGCCACCATCAATCACTTCTGTCAACTTTTGAGGCAAAGATTCACCTGGCTTTTCTAAATCTTCAAATTCAGTCATTTCCAAATTTTTGCTTCCTTCTTCAGCTCCAAACTTTTCCTCATCAGTGACCAGAGACTCACCATCAGGCCTAATGATGCTGGATTTCTCAGTGCCCTCATAATGTTGTTCCTTCACAGGCTCAACACACTCAATGGGAATGGGAAAATCATCTTCAAACTTCAGTTCCTTTATAGTTTCAACTCCACCATTGCCCTCTACTTCAACTTTTTGCGCAGCATTGGAATCAACTTGTATGTCCACTGGCTTGTTCTCAACATCAGCCGATGCAAAAGGCGATGGATCACTCTTTCCCAATTCTTCACTCCCACGCTCAACACACTCAATGGGAATGGGAAAATCATCATCAAACTTCTCTTCCTTAGCAGTTTCAACTCCACCATTGCCCTCTACTCCAATTTTTTGCACACCATCAGAATCAACTGATATGTCCACTGGCTTGTTCTCAACATCAGCCAATGCAATAGGCGATGGATCACTCTTTCCCAATTCTTCACTCACAGGCTCGACACACTCAATGGGAATGGGAGAATCATCTTCAAACCTCACGTCCTTAACAGTTTCGACTCCACCATTGCCCTCTATTTCAATCTTTTGCGCAGCATCAGAATCAACAGGAATGTCCACTGGCTTGTTCTCAACATCAGCCGATGCAACAGGCAATGAATCACTCTTTCCCAATTCTTCACTTCCCCCGTTGAATGGGCCACGGTGGTCATGGGATCCAGGGGAATTGGGATCTCCACCTTCGCTGTCTTTCTCATCCTGACTCCTCACTTCATCATTTTCTATCATTTTTAAATAAAAAAAAAATCAAAGAAAGAGACGATCCAAGTATGGTTAATGTCCTTCGACAGGTAAGTAGATCACTCCACAACAACAGTTCCAATCAGAATCAAGCCAAACTAGGAGATACGGCTGACTACATAAATACCCATTTTCAGATCAAAATCAAGGAGAAAAACATCACAATGAGCAACACAAACAAAAGGGTTGATCCTTGTAGCAGTGAACAGTGAGGTTCTGTAAAACCCTCCAGCACAAATTGACAGGCACACCCATCTCTTAACTGGAAAAGGCAAAGTCACAATTGAGGGACAGATGGGTCGTCAGCAGAAAAGATGAGAGAGCAAAAGTACCTTGAGCGTTGCTGCTGTTGGTGTTGGTGGAGGAAGGATCACTGATTGGTGCCTCCTTTTCCTTCCTTTTCTTGGCAGCTTTTCTCCTCTTCGAGCCCGATGGCATGATTGATTAAAAGGTCTCCTCCCCCCAACACAGATCGTCGTGGGTTGTCCCTAATCAGGCCCCTCCAAACGATCTCTCTCTCTCTCTCTCTCTCTCTCTCTCTGGGTAGATTCTGTTTCTCTCTCCGAGAACAAACTTTTTGGTTTATTTAGGCCAGCGCCCGACACTAGGCAGCACACCGAGAAGGGTAGACAGAGAGAGAGAGAGAGAGAGAGAGAGAGAGAGAGAGAGAGAGAACCAAGAAGGTAAGATGAGAGCGCAAGATCCTTCCTTTTTCTATTATTTTCTTGCTGAAAATGAGACTCGTTTAATCTTCCCAGGAGGGAGGGAGAGAGAGAGAGGACAATGCATCAAGAAGGTAAAAGCGCAAGATCCTTTTTTTCCTAATTTTTTCCTTGTTGAAAATGAGACTCGTTTAGTCTTCTCAAGAGAGAGGAGGATAATGCATCATTGCCGGTTCAAACCTGTAACGCATGAATCCTCGTCACGTGTCCTTTAGTGGCGAGAAAGGCGCGTGAACGTCTCAAGACGTCCCCAGGAATCCCAAATCTGAAAATTCAAGATGGGGTGGGACGTGTTTTCCTTTCTGGATGAGACAGGCAGAGGGAGTGGTGGGTCGTTTGCCAACTCAGTGGGAGATTAGCGTTCGGCTTTGTTAGCGCTGGCGGGTGCGCGTGTCCTTCTAGACTCGTTCAGATGATTCATTCTGCATCTTTTATTGCCTACTTGTCCATGTCCCGGTCGTGCTAGGTTGGAGCATTGAAAGCCACGAAAGGGAGGAACTTTAAGGGAAAAGAAAATCTCTTTTCTTTTCTCAGTGCATTGATGACCCAATTGACGTATGAAGGCCTAAGTCAAAAATGAAGTCGGCAGAGGATGAATGAGGGCACCTAGGCTTATTTTAGGGGACGAAAAAGAAATGGGTAGGAATGGTGTGGACTCTCTTTTTGTTTGCCATGGGTAAGTAAAGATTTTGTTAGAAACTTCCAAAAAGTAAAAAAGGTAACCCTCTCTCTCTCTCTCTCTCTCTTTCCATCAAAATCTTGAGTATCCTTTGAATTGAAAAAAAAAAAAAAGAAAGGGAAGATCATAACGTGTCTTGAGTGATGATATGATTATTAATAAATAATTATTGCCATGAGATAAAAGAAGTTTACTACCAAAGTCTAAAGGAACACCTTTAGCTAAGAATAAAAACTTGGGGTTAGAAAAAGTTCACCACCAAGGCCTTAAAGAAACCCACTAGCCCAGAGGAAAGGACCTCTTCATTCACTGCAAAAATAAAAATAAATAAATAAGAAATACTATCATTTAAGAAAATTTTATGTATATTCAAATGCAAGTTTAGTCTCCATAAAAATGAGATTATGCTTCTATTTATAGAGAGATTTTGCTAAACAATGGGACACGACTTTTAGAATCCTAACAACTAAAATTATCAAGTATTCACATAACTAAGACTCTTGCAAATGACATCATTATGTGGAGTCATCAAACTAGGACTAAATGCATTTAATTAATATAGAGGTGTTAAATGGGTTGTGCAACCCATTTATGGACCCATTTAAGCATAAATGGGTCATTAAAATGGGTCCATAATGGGTCAGGGCGAGAAATAAGGTACCCTGATGAGTTTTAAAATAAAAGAACTAAAATAAATGGGTGGTACCCATTTAAGACCCATTTACAAACCCATTAAAGTCTAAAGATGGGTTGTGCAACTCATTTATTTTTCTTTTTATTTTTTTTCTTTCTTCTTTTATTTTTCTTTCCTCTTCCTCCGGTCACCGGCACGACGATGGCCGACGACCGCCTAGACGACCTCGAGGCTCGCTAGATCGGCGAGGCTCGAGCCTCGCCCGACGCCGGCGAGCCTCCGGCTCCTTGGATTTGGCAAGGCGGAGGCCTCGCTCGACGCCGGCGAGCCTCGAGCTCACCAACGTCGGGTGAGCTCGAGCTCACCGCTCTGGCGAGCCGGGCAAGCTCGAGGCTCGCACTGTGGCGGCGGCCAGCCAAAGAAGAAGAAGAAGAAAGAAAAAGAAAAAGGAAACTTATATTTAAAAATTAAAATTTTATTTTTAAAAAATAATTAAAATTCCATTTTTTAAAATAATTATTTTAAAAATTATAAAAATTGTCCATTAAATTTGTGTTGTATAAAATTATTTTAGCAATACCATTTTTTAAATATATATATATATATCTATATATATAATAAATTAAGTTTAATTAAATGGGTCGGGTATGGGTTGGGTATGGGTTGGGTCGGGTATGGGTCAAAATTTTTGCATTGCAATAAACGGGTTGAATGGGTCAATTTGGGTCGGACCATTTATGACCCGACCCAAACCCAACCCGACCCACCCATTTAACGGGTCTAAATTAATACCAAATGCATAGTAATTAATATTACCTCTACAAATATGTCCACTAGCATTGGAAGCAAAATGATCACCTTAGAAGATCAATAAATAGTCAAGGAAATCGACCAGAATAGCCTTTAGTCATTAGGCACTTAATTGGCAATTTCAAAATCGACAATGAACTTATAAATCGACATCTTGATAGGACCTTAGCTTGATACAAAGAATTATGTGTACACGGAAATAACTCTTTCTTCCATGTTTGGAACCTTAGCCTCGCAGAACAATATATAATTATTAAAATGAAGAGAAATTGAAAAGGTTATTGTATTACAGTTTGTATATAGTGAAAGTTTCAATTGCTTAAACTTGAAATTGTTAATACTAACAAAAATCATAAACTGGTATCCCATACGTATTTACCGAAACATAATTTCCATCCCACAAAAAAAATTTAAAATTGATAACCCATGACGTATTTATCCAAATCTACTTTTCATTTGGTGAAAAATCTCAAGCTGATCGATACCTATAGCCCATATCTACCATTTTTTACAATGCATTCGTATCAATGCATGAGGATATTCCACATCTAATCTGTCATGCCTCCAACACATTCATGTTAATATATGGAGTTATAGGTCCCTGTCTAGAATATTCCATCATCATATAGCTAATCAATTACAAACAAAAATGTATGAACAAACATTTGCTAAGATGTTTACATGATGTTGACCACATATATTATTCTCTCTCTTGCAGGGCGTGAATCAGCAATGCAACTATTGGTAAGGCAATGTGGAGTGTGTGTTTGAATCGACAACCATGATATCTCAACTACGACAACCATGATATCTCAACTTGATTAGGTTTGAGCGCAATGGTAGCCGCTTAGGGTCACATTGGGTGGGAGTAAATTCTCCCCGAACCCTTATGAGCTCTAGTAATTCATTCCATGAAACGTCACAAAAATAGGGACGACAAATATGTGGTGTTCTTCTCCCATGTTAAGGTTTTGATCTAAAACATGCGATTAAAAAAATCATATATATGTGTGTGTGTTGATCTAATTCGGTCGGGGTGGGGCAAGTGAATGGTTCCATAATTGGAGCTAAGAACTGACTAATACTCATTGGCTCCAATAAATTTAAACTAGGAACCGAACTGGTCTTCATAGGAACCATCACATCTGGGTCAATTCGGTTTGGTTCTAGTTGAAATAGCCACCTTTGAAGATTAACAATCAGCAATGGAAATCAATTAGAACATCATTCATTTATTAGTAGTCAATTAGTAGCTTCAAAATCAACAACTTCACTATAGAATCAACATCTTCAACCTTAAACCCATTAATCAAATTGTAGCCAAACTTGGCCTTTGCTTAAGGAGTAAGGATCATGTTGAATTAACCAACAACACTAAAGTTGAGCTTGAGACTTATTCGATAGGACCTTAGTTGCATACAAAGAATTTTATGTAAACAAAAATATCTCTTTCTTCCATGTTTTGAACCTTAGCTTAACGGAACAATATGTATAAATTGAAATGATTAGAAATTGAAAAACTTATTGTATCAATGTTTGTATATTGTAAAAGTTTCAATTGCTTAAATTAGAAAAGGTTAATACTAATAAAAATGACAAACTAGTATTCCATTCATGTTTACCCAAAACTAATTTCCCTCTCACAAATATTCAAAATCGATATCCCATGTGTTGACTTGTGTATATATTAAGTGTGCATATGATAACGTTTCTATTTTTCAAACAATTTCTGTTTAGAAATAATTTTTTTTTTTTGTTCCTTGGACAAGTTTTTGAGTAGAATAAAACGTTTGGTAATGCACAAAATTTTTATTCCCACAATAGAAACGCATTTGGTTCAACCCTCAAATATTTTTGTAACTTAGAAATTCTTTTTAATTTTTAAATAATTTTATTACATTTTTTCTTTCTTTTTTTTTCTTTTTTTCCTTTTCTTCTTCTCCTTCTTCCTTTGGTCAATGACCTCTCTGGAGCATTATTGGCCCCTTGCGAGGCCAAGCCTTGGTTGGGCAATGTTGACCTTGTCCAGCCATGGTGAGACTTGGGGTGACCTCGCCAAGGGCCGGTGAGGCTTCGACAACCAACTATTGGAAGAAGAGGAGGATGAGAAAAAGAAAGAAAAGAAAAGAAAGAGAGAGAGAGAGAGAGAGAGAGAGAGAGAGAGAAAGGCTTGATTATTGAGTTGTTCCTAGGAATAAAGAGGTAATTTTTTTTTTTAATTTCTTAGTTTTTTTCAAAGCTATTATGCTGAACAAATTTATTCTTAGGAAAAAAAACCCACATAAATGGATTTCTATTCTAAAGCAGAGAGAGAGAGAGAGAGGAGCGTTACCAAATGTGCATGGAATACTAGATAGAATGCTAATAGATGATGAATTTGGATTCAATGTACCGATTTGTGTTTATTTTTTCCCTATGTGAGGCAAATGCTAGCTTGGAGTTCATGGAGATAACAACTTAAGGTTGTTCATGACAAGAAAACTAATTTGAGATAAATGTGCCCTGGCACATTAGCCAAAGTTTTTATTTTTTCTTGGTATTAATCCAGTTAAAAACCAAGGTGTACCAGCCACATCCCCCCACAAAAGATGTGATTACTTTCCGAGGGAGAGAGAGAGAGACGGTCAGATAGACCTGGGTTCAAATTGTCGGTTTTGCGATCGCCGCTTTGCTTGGGCTTTTTCCTTAAAGAATCCGAAAGTCCAAGGGCCTTCTTCTTCTTCCAAGCAGCTCGAGAGAGGAAGCAGACCAGAGCTTCGATCCAGCTTCCCAGTTCCCATCTCCATCTCCATCCTTCTTCCCCCGCTCGAGACACCGGAAGGAGCGCCAGCTCCGTCTCTGCCGCCGCGGAGCGCGATGGACGCGCTGAGGAAGCAAGCTAGCAAGCTCAGGGACCAAGTCGCCAAGCAGCAGCAGGTCTTTCCCCTCGGTCGAGCTCTTTCGATTTTTCGACTCCCCGGCGCAGCTGAGTCGGTGAAGGAAGCGACCCATCCACGATCGCGGCTGCCTTTGCGGCTCCCGGGGAAGAGAGTTCCGGGAATCGCAAAATGAGCTGATCTTTTTCGAGTCTCTTGTTCGATTCTCTCGCGATGTCTTACCCTGTTTGAATTGGAGTCAGAGGCGGTGTGGGCAGTAGTCAAAATTGCTAATTTCTGGGTCGTAGCTCATTGGCATTACTCAGTTTAGATCCAGCTGCGTAGTGCGAGTGTGTTGCTGTGCTATTTCGGCGAGCGAATTCGTGTGCCATACGAGTCTGTTTTTCCTATTTAAATTGAAGTCAGAGACGGTGTTGGCAGTAGTCAAAATTGCTAACTTCTGGTCTTAGCTGATTAGTGTTGCGGAGTTCAGATCCAGCTGCGTAGTGCGAGCCTGTGGCGGCACTACTTAGGCGAGCGAATTTGTGTGCGATACGAGTCCCTTTTTCCTGTTTTAATTGAAGTCGGAAACGGTGCTGGCATTAGTCAAAATTGTTAATTTCTGGGTTGTAGCTGATTGGCATTACGGGTTTAAATCCAGCAGTGTGTTGCGGTACTACTTCGGCGAGCGAATTTGTCTGCAATACGCGTCTGCAAGATTTATCCTCTTTTTTTCTTTTTTTGCTCTGTTCTTACTGCGATTCCAGTGTTGATTATGGTTTTGCTTGCGTGTTTCTAGGCTGTGATTAAGCAGTTCAGTGGGACTGGCTATGAGAGCTCCGATGTGGTGGTTATAGATGAGGTCGAAATGCAGAGACATCAACAGCTCGAGAAACTTTACCGGGCTACTCGTGCTTCCAAGGTAAAGAGGGTTTTAGCTTCTCGATTTTGCCATCCTATAGCTCGTGATTTTAAATGACTTAATTCGTTATTGAACATTTTTAGGGGATGGGTGGGGAGTATGCTCTCTAAAATGGTTGAATCAATCGTGGAGTTTGGCTGCAGTTGATTAGGTAGATTTAGTTTCCTTGGAATCTTGGAAATGAATGCTTCGACTCGGTATTGTGGCGGGGTTAATTTCAATGTAAAGCTGCATCTGTTCTGCTATTATGTACAGTATGAGACTGTGTATTTGTTTAATTGTGGTGAAGTGGAATGACCTGGCTTCATTATGAGAATATATAAAGTTTTCCACTGAAGTATTATGAGGAACTGTTGATCGAAAATGTCAATGAGAAAGCATTTTTCGAGACCAGCGCCAGCCTTTCGTTGTCTTTGAAGGTTTAGCAAACTAGTGAAGCAATCAAGATGACCTATCACAAACGTGATTTACGATAGAAGCTTATGGCGACCGATATAAAATTACCTAATAAATTGCTATCTATTAAAGTAATTTGATTGCGGCACGTGCTGTGCTGGTTACTTCCCTCAACTAATGAAAGTGTTGGTAGGACCATTTATGCCTGCCAAATTGTGCACGGAGAGGCTCTAGATGGAGACATGGAATATAATGATGCGTGAACATCTTCCAGTGATTGAGTTCAATGTACTGACCATTGATATATTCATACAGTAGCTAGTAATATCTGGTGGTTTTTCCTCGTACATACTACCCATTTAGAGGTACTATGTCCATATTAATTACAAACAGTTTACCTTTATTGGTTAAATGCTCTATAGTAATACGGCTGTTATAGTACTATTAAGCGGTTTAGATTCACCTACACACTGCAATTAACTATTTGATGAGTTCCAAACTTAAGAGAAAATGAAATAGAGAAAATAACTGGTGTGACATATGAGCATGTGCCCTTAAGCAAGAAGGTCATAGGTTTGAATTTTTGCCTGGAATGGTAGAGTTACCTTAGAACTCCATGGGACTGTCTTAATGGTTAAGGAACATGCTTCTGTATATGTTTGATTCTCCACAATAGTAAGTACAAATAATCTGTTGTTGGGTTCTTACCAAAAAAAAAAAAAAAAAATAATCTTTTGTTGGGCCCTCTCCAAGCTTTGGTTCTCATATCACCTGATCCATCAGGTCGGTAAGGTATTCATGGGACGGGAAATTTTCACAGCAGGCATGATGAAAGAAAAAGGCAATAAATAGAAAGAAAATGGTGTTGATGATAATGCAGTGACTACATTTGCAATCCTCTCATAAATGCATTGCTTTTGTTGGATGAATACAGAGAACTGGGTGATTCATTTGATTTACGGTACTTGTTAGCTGATTTATTGTGGGACTTCAATGTGTTCTAACCAATTCTTAATTTGTCTGACAGGACTTTCAGAAAGATATTGTAAAGGCTGCGGAAGCTTTTACAGCTCTAGGATATAAGCATATTGAAACAGGTATCTCCTCAGTCACTGCTTTCCTCAAAACAGGTTGAGGCTTTCCATCTTTTATTCAATCATACGATTCTTCTGTCTGTATATATCCTACTGTATATGTGATGGGGCCATGATTCTGAATAATTCAAATATCAGGAACCAAGTTATCCGAAGACTGTTGCAAATATGGAGCTGAGAATATCCATGACAACATTTTAGCTAAGGCAGCAGCTGTATATGGTGATTCTCTTAAACATGTCGAAAAGGAGCAAGAAGACTATAATAAGCTATTATATTCACAGGTCAGCTTTTTCAGATTCTTTGGGATGGCAAGTATAAAGACTCTGTACTTGCCTTACAAATTCTATATTTTGTGCCACATGTACAAAGCATATGCACCCAAGTCTTGTATCTCTCTTGTTTATTGCATTTTATGTGAACTGAGGTTACGTAATTCAATGATAAACACATAGCTTCATATATTTAGTTTGGCAAATGGCCAGTTACCCCTTGATATATCTTCAAAAACTATAACTTGAAACGATAACTTATGATTTGCATCGCGTGTGATGGTATTGGCTGGCATGACCATGAATGTTTGGAGGAGACATAGAACTGCAAAAGGTCATCCATGTAGAAAGCATACCCTTGGTTTTTGGAAAGGTATGTTCTAAGTTAGCAAGGAGTGACATTTTTGGTCCTCATCTTTTGAGGGACTAAACTTTTCCACAAAGAATTGAGTGATGCAAGAGGATTTGTATGGTCACCTCTACATGGAGGAATAGCAGCCTTGATAGCTTTAGTAGTGTGGAATCTAATGATGTCAAGGGATTTAGTTCTCACCGCATCTGAAATGTGCTTCTTCCAGTGAAGCTTACAAACCAATTACCTTTTTGCTTATGTGCTAATAAATCTGTTATTAAGATCAAATGCCAATGCTTATTTGGATTGCAGCTTTATAAGCTTTGTGAAGACAACATTTTCATGTTTTAGTTATCACTGTTCCCCTTTGTCAGATCTTAGAACCCTTGAGAGCTATGGTTATTGGTGCTCCCTTGGAAGATGCTCGTCATCTTGCTCAGCGTTACAGTCGAATGAGACAGGAAGCAGAGATGCAGGTAATGAAAAGACAGAATTTCATAGGTAGTGTTTTAGCAGACACTGATTGTTATGCTGGAGTCCTCACTTCCTCATACCATTATGATTAATTCATGTGAAGCCGTGATTCACAATTTACCTGGAAAGCTCGCAGGCAGCAGAAATTTCTAGAAGACAAGCTCGAGTAAGAGAAACTCCAATACCTGAAAATGTTGCTAAGCTGCATGCAGCTGAAGCAAAGATGCAGGAATTGAAGGCAAATATGGCTGTTCTTGGAAAAGAAGCTGCCACGGCACTGGCAGCTGTTGGATCTCAGCAACAAAAAGTTACTTTCCAAAGGCTGGTCTCAATGGTATAATGATTAAACAATATCTAAACCGATGAACTTACTGTCAGCTTGTACCATTATTGGATTTGTAATGTATCATGATGCTTACCAATTTTAAGGTTGAAGGAGAAAGGACCTACCATTTGAGAGTAGCTGCTATTCTTGGCGAGGTTGAAGCTGAGGTTGGTTCTATGCTTAGATTTTGCAGGGTTAAATTGTTTACCCTCAAGCACTGTATAATTAGAAGTTTCTTCGAAGTTTTTTTTCAGATGGTTTCAGAGAAACAGCGGAAGGAATCTGCTCCTCCTTTGTTTTTATTAGAGAATAATTCGGAGAAAACAGCATATTTCTTGGCTGAGGTTTGTAATGCATTCTATTGGTTCACAAGAACTATGTTGTAATTGTTGTTTGCTGCTTCAGATGATTCCCGTTTACACCAAGGGCGCACTTACTCCCGCAAAAGGTTGCTGTAGGAAATCATTGTCTGTAAATGGACAATATGTAGTTGAATTTCAGGGCAACCCAAACTTCTTTCCACAAAACTTGCATAGCTTATTAGTCTCCCTTTCTCACCACTGTCAATTAGATAAGCAGCATTGTCAATTAGATGATCACCTTAATGGAGTATGGGTTCAGCTATTGTGGCCATTGCCACCATTGCCATTTCCAGCCAGTTGCTGGTCAGACGCTACTGCTGCAGCCACTGCACTTTAAATAATTTCAAGGAAACATCATTATTTTCATGCTGTCTTTGAAAGTAGGTTGGCAAAAGAAGAAAGACTTGCTAATTAGTAGGAAATTTGAAAAATCTTAAGTATCAGAATGACAGATTGAAGCTATATTCAGTGCATTAATTATAATACTCTGCAAAACAAGAGTATCAAGTTAGGAGGGACTCTAAGTACAGCCCTGTATTCTTGAGTTTTAAACATTGTTGTGGAGAGAGAAAGAGAGAGAGAGGGAGAGGCAGAGGGAGAGAATATAGATTTCAACTTTTTTGTGCCAATTTATCTGTTTCCTTTCAAATGGGTGTGCTGAGATATATTCTTCCTGGAGTTATTAATTTTCTTCTTTTCTGTTGTCCCTCCTTTTCATCTGCTGGGTTACTGGTCAAGATAATTCTTGGGCTTGTAATCATGAATCATCTATGTTTTAAAGCTCACTAAAACAGACTACAACAGCTTTTTCCTGGTGTTTGTGGCTTCTAATGCAGGCAGTGCATAATTTTGATGCTGAATCAGAGAAGGAATTGAGCCTGGCAGTGGGTGATTATGTTGTCGTGCGAAAGGTATTTGTTTTCCTTATGTATTCATTTGAAAATACTTGTTTTTCATACTTAATTGCCTTGTTGAGTGATCATCTAGCCAGTGAATGTTGATGCATGTAGTTAATAAAAATGATCAAGCAGTGTCATTTGGAAAGTAACAACTTCAATTCTCCTTTGTAGGTGATGCTCTTTCTGAAGCATCTAGAAAGTTTCCTGAGAATTTCATCTTTAGCAAACCAGTATCACTGTTTCTAGGAAAAGTCTTCAATTTATTAGAGATACTTAAAAGATCTAAATATGCTAGGCAATGCGGTAATATTTGTTTGTGAATATTACATCTATTGAGTGTCTATTTTCCTATTTTCCCCCTCACTTTGCCATCATCTTGGTTGATTTAGTATGATTTTCCTTGAGGTAGCTATACATATTGTATCTCTTCCCATTTAAGTTGTGTTCTTCCTTGTCTGTGCTGGTGACTGGAATTATTTTTTTTTTCCCATTGAGTAAATATTTTAGGATCTTCAAGAGACAGGCAGAGAGAATAAATCCTACATTTTTACTTAATGACTTTAAAAAGAGTACGTAGATGGCTTTACTTGGAAAGCATGAGAGGCACTAACAATATCCTAATTTCCTTATTAATGACCGATGGCCTACTTATTACTGACTAGTATTTATATATAATTCAAAACTCCCCCTCAAGTTAGAGCGTCTAGCTTGCATGTCACACGTGTGACTTTCTTCAAAAGACTGACCAAAACACCATGTAAGCTAGACCATACACTAGATTAAGGGATGTGAACATGTATATTCGAATTTGAGACAATGACAATAGTGTACACGAAAAAATTAAATGTAATCCACATTATCACCAGATCTGACAAATGCTGAAACACATGATCAAAAAGTTAACACTGCATTCTCACACAACCTTGATAAAATCTTGTGGAAACTCGACATGAATTGTGGCAAACTAAACTGCATCACTCTACGGCACTCAAGTTTGGCTACTTAATTAAGGTGTGCTGGATTCTGGCGGTCATAGATGCCTGAACATTCAACAACAGTGCCTGTGCGTATCAATGACACTTGCAATTGAGAGAGATGCTGACAATGACTTAACATCCCTAGAGGCATTTTGTTGAGTGTTGACCAAACTTGGGGGAGTCTCTGAAGATGAGGTGCTGCAAATTGGAGCACAACGGTACCCTAGAAAGTCACTTTTCTTTTCCCTTATTTTAGAATCGAAAAGAAAGCAAAATGAAATGAAAGAAAACTAAGACTAGTACCAGCAAAGCAGTAAGGACCATAGCTTGATTTAGATGGAGTTGCAAATCCATTGACCATGATTGAGAAGGATGCATGTCAGGATGAAGGTAGAGAACAGACATTCTTGACTCATGGTAGACTTAACCGACACAATGATGCCAGCGACAATACTGACGAGGCTGTAGCGAATGACAACCACTCCCCTGATGACAATGTAGAGACCAGCGACACACAAGATCACATAGCTCTCATAGACAATCGAAGGAGATCTGAGACAGACAAGTAGAGGATGATGATGTTGTTGCTCCTGAAGACAACTTGTTTTGGCTTCTCTTGAGGATTAAGACCAGTGGACAGAAAATGAAGGAATTTGAATGACAATTGGTGGTGGTCTCAGTGTCAGAGTAGAAATGATGATGGATAAATGGGATTCTTTTATTTATTTTTAAGACTAACGACAAGAAGAAAGATAGAGCAAGGGTTGTGATTTGCATCACACTCTCTTTGTGGCTCTAATACCATGTAAATATTTTAAGAACTTAAAAAGATAGGGAGAAAGAAAATACTAAGACCCTGTATCTTTACTGATAGACTCAATAAAAGAGTACTTAGATTGCTTTACATAGAGCACGAGAGACATTAACAAAACCTTAAGTTTCTTTTTTATGACCATCTAGTATCTCTTACTAATTTTCACAAATATGCTTCAACACTTTTTAGGATAAATAGGATCCTAGTAAAGGTTTGCTTGTCACTCTCAAAATTTAAGTTGTGTATGGACGAAACACATTCTGTTTGCTCAGCTGTGACATTAATTCAATATATTGTAGGTGAGTCCATCGGGATGGTCGGAAGGAGAATGCAAGGGTAAAGCAGGGTGGTTTCCATCAGCATTTGTGGAGAAGCGCCTGAGGTTACCCACGGATGGTATGGCTGCAGAGGTTTACTGATCCATACCGATCTCTCTACTTATTGTTCACCCATCACCGGCCATGTAACAGTTGCTGTTCATATCACATCTGTCGATAAAAACACCTCAATGCAATCTGTTTTGATATTTGTTGCAATTCTCATTTCCTAGACAGCACGACTCTTAATCACGATGGGGATCCATTAAGTATTGTTTGGATGATTTATCTCTTCCTGCATTTCTTGTTTCAAGCCTTGAGTTTCTCATGGATTGACTTGTTAAGCAAGAGAGCATTAGTATCCAAGTATTGGATGTGTTGCCCTAGTAGGTTTCATAATATCCAGGACTTAAAACAATTTAATCTTGCAACAGTAGCATTCAATTTGACGGGAGATGAACTGTACAAGTACAAATTCATTTCTCGAATGAGATTAGAGTTGCCACTAACTTGTTATAGGTTAGTTAGGGCTGACCTTCCAGTTGTCAACACTTCCATGTAATGATTTAGCAATGACAATTCCGTGGGCCTTGTCCGTCTTTACAAGTTTGCCACTTTAGGTCTAAGATGACCCACTTATGGTAGCAAAAACCAATCACTATTCAATACGAACGTGGTCGGCCCATGATATTTCGGGCCAAGTAAGCATGTCCCGGCCCCATGACAGTATCGAGTTTTCTGGAGATAGAGAATCAATGCAATAAGAAGCTGGTTTCTTTTTTTTTTTTTTTTTTTCAACGTGTGTCAAACCCAACAGTGTGGTTGCTGCTTTTTGAATAAGCAGATGATGCGGTGACCTGACAATGAGATTTCGAAATATTCGAAAAGCATAGATCCGGCCAACATCTTTGAAATATTTGAAAAGCAGATGACGTTAGCATTTTCAGTCTATTTATTCAAAAGAGCAATGCTTCGCTCTTCAAATTGCCTCCCTCCCTTTCAGTTGATATTTCTCGCGAAGCATGTCAAGTTCGGGTTTGCGCAACATGGCGTCATCTAGTGACAAGGTCAACACCTTGTCGGAGATGGTGTCGACCTACTTCTTCAAGGACCTAGACGACGACGAGCTAGTCTTGTTCGCCATCCTGCTGGTGCGGTGGACTGACGGGGACGGTAGCGAGGAGCACACCGCGGCAGGGGTGGTGGCGGAGGAGACCGTCTTCTTACATGGGACCGCCAACAGCGGCCTCAGGAAGATTTACAGGGAGGTCAAGTCCTGGAGGTTTGATCTCGGCCGCCTAAGGCCCGAAGTGTTGGTCCTCTCCAAGGACAACATCTGGTTCAAGTTGGATAAGCCAAGGAGGAGGTTTTGGGACACGATTAGGACAAAACTTCTCAAGACGTGTCCGAATACGATACCCCAGGATTTTAGCCAGGTGCTCCCACAGCGCTTCTCGGGACGCGTCCGGATGGTTCCTGGCATGGTGCAGGCAATGCAACGTGATCAACACGGTCCTAATTGTGTCCCGAAACCTCCTCCTCAGCTTATCCAGCTTGAACCAGATGTTGTCCTTGGAGAGGACCGACACACTTAGGCGGCCGTGGGCAGATGTTGTCCTTGAAGAGGACCAACAGGTCTTAGGCGGCCGAGATCAAACCTCCAGGACTTGACCTCCTTGTAAATCTTCCTGAGGCCATTGTTGGCGGTCTTGTGCAAGAAGACGGTCTCCTCCGCCGCCGCCCCCACTGCAGTGTGCTCCTCGCTGCCATCCTCGTTAGTCCACCTCATCGACAAGACGGCGAACGAGATCGGCTCGTCATTGTTCAGGTCTTTGAAGAAGTAGGTCGACACCGTCTTTGGCAAGGTGTTGGCCTCGTCACTGGATGATGCCATGTCGCACAAACTCGAACTTGACATGCTTCGTGGGAGATATCGGCTAAGGGCGTGCATGACAAAATTTCTATTTCAGAAATTAATTTCTAATAAGAAATTGATTTCTCAATTTTTATTCCTCGGACAAGTTTCTGAGCAAAGAAACTGTTTGATAATGATTCAAAATTTTTATTTCTAGAACAGAAATCCATTTGATAATAGAATAAAATTTCTATTTCTAGGAATAGAAATTGATTAGATAACAACATAGGAAATCCTCAAATACAAAATAATAGTCAAAATAATACCAATACATTACAAAAGTGAAAATGCAATTTCATGAAATTTCTGGCGTATTATTATCCCTTGCCATTTTATTGGCAATGGTTTTCCTAGGCGTATTTATTTGGTTTTCCTTCTCGGTCAAGCAAGCTTATCTTGCGTAGGTCTAGATAAATACTACGGAAGCATGAATATGGGTGTCATCAATGGCACCTATACAGCCCTGTCATTTTATCAAATACTAATATTATACAAGGTTATCAACAAAATAAAATTGATGGTATAAATGAATATATGAGAATTCTACCTTGAAGTCACGTTTATGGTTAGGAACCAATTGGGGAAGGTTGGTTTATTTTGATTCTCGAATTGAATCGGTCCAATTGCTCATCCATAATTTCTTTATTATTGCTCAATGGCCCTTGCATAGCAAAAGAGAGATTCTCTTGAATCTCTTGCCTTCGAATTAAAATTCAAGATTGTAATTAATCTAATTATTTTGATTTTGCAAGAATTTTGAATTCGTAAAGAAACAAGGTTAAATTTCTAGGCATGTTTTTCATTCATCTATTACGTAAGAACTTTTTTTCTTTAACTGGTCATGTGCGTGCCCTTTCAAGGAGGAAAGAGTCCCATTGTTTTTAAGTAAGTATTTAAGAACTTTGGTTGTTTTTTAAAATTGGGAACTCATTCGATTGCCTTTCATCCTAAAGAGGAAGTTATCAAAAAAAAATTGAAAAAAAAAAAAAAAAAAAACATGAGCAAAATAATAAAAAGAAAATTAGCACTAATTTGTGAAGTTGTGATTATGAGTGAATTAAGTTAGCAAGAAAGCGCAATGTTCTTTTATATGGTTTGATTTCAGCTTCTCATTTCTATTTCAGTAAAACTGAGAAGTTAAAAATTTAAGCTTATGATTTCTTCGATTTCTCTATTTCTCGGAATATAAATTTGTTTTGAAATAGAGAAATCAAATCGTTACCAAATGGATTTCTGTTCCAAATCTGTTCTAGGAAATAGAGAAACAAATAAATCGAGAAATATAAATTTTGTCATGCACGGCCTAAAATGGAGGGAGGCAATTTGAAGAGTGGAGCACTGCTGTTTCGGATAAATAGGCTGAAACTACTGACGTCATCTGCTTTTCAAATATTTCGAAGATGTCGATTGGATCTATGCTTTTGAATATTTCAGAATTTCATCGTTAGGTCGCCGCATCATCTGCTTATTCGAAAAGCAGCAACCACATGGTTGGGTTTGGCATGCGTTGAAAAAAAAAAAGAAAAAAGAAACCAGCTTATTATTGCATTGATTCTCTATCTCCAGAAAACTCCTTACTGTCATGGGGTCGGGGCATGCTTACTTGGCTTGAAATATCATGGGCCGACCACATTTGTATTGAATAGTGCTTGGTTTCTGTGACCATAAATGGGTCATCTTAGACCTAAAGTTGCAAACTTGTAAAGGCGGACAAGGCCCACGGAATTGTCATTGCTAAATCATTACATGGAAGTGTTGACAGTGTTTTCTCCATGAAAGGAGGGCATGTGAGGTGGTCGCCAGTACGCACGGCAACAGGCAATGTCTTGGGGCGGAGAATTACGATGGGTGATCGAAACTGTGAGGCTGCCACAGCACAACGATTCTGTGACGAAATGTCGGCTCGACAACGACTCAGCTTCAAAGGCAAACCACGACAACTCAGCTCTTCTATGACTCGGTTTGAGAAAATACACAAAATTGGAACCCGCGAGTGATTGGCAATGAGGTGGAATAGAAACAACATGGAGGGGGAGTTGGACGATTAGAAACAGCAATTGGCAAGTGAATCTCAAGCTGACGTGGCTCCAAAAGCGATTATCTTGGCCTGAGCTGCAAGGACTGGTATGGACAGACGAGGTAGATCTAGACAGCGGCTCAATGAAGAAAATGGACCGTGATGTTGAATCATTTGCACAGGCAATAACCTGCAGTTCTAACAGCGGCTCTAGCAAGAACCGGACAAGGCGGCCTTGAACAATGGATGGTGACAATGGTGCAACCACGACAATCACCAGCAAGGTTACACTGATGGTTCTGGCACAGCAGACAAGGGACACAGACACTGGCACTGTTTTGGACCGAATATTTGTGGTAACTTAGACCAACGAAACGCAATGTTTGCAGCGGAATGGTCATGGAGGTCATGAGTGCAGATGATAGACCAAGCTTAGGAAGATGAGCTTGGGTTGAAGATGAAAGGTGGAAGATGACTACTGAAGAAGAAGGTGAAGCCGTGAATGAAAGAAAACAAATACGAGAAGGAGAGAAGGGTTCGGCGGACGATGCCAAAGTCCCCCGATCAGGAGTTATATAGATCCTCGAGTTCCTCATCTACATTGATTTGGAAACCCTTCATATATTGATCATGGCTGAAGAAATTTGTGATTGGAATTCAGTCATTTCCGATCCACTTACCAGCTAGTTGGGACCTGGTCACCCTCCAATGCAAATTCTCAAGAAGAGATGTGTCGCGACCAAATTTCGGGTGATCCTCCTAGGATTTGGTTAATGGATTACTAAACCTAAATTTAGTTTGGGCTCTCCCAAACCCATACCAAATCGCGACTTAGGTTCAAGTTTTTAACAATGATTTTTCAATTAGGAGTCACTACTAATCTATTTTTGGTGGGTCGATTAGAAATCTAAATAAAGTAACGGAAGATTTACTTTACTTGTTGTAAGTTCGGGGACTTGGTTACACTATACTTTTCTAATGCCATTTCAATACCTTTTTCTTTTATTTTGAAAAAAAATGTTTTGCAAGCAACATGAATTGATTTTAATTTATCTCCTTAACATGTGAGGTGATCATACGGCTGCACAAACTACCAATTTAACATTTAAGAAAAGCAATGAATAAATTGTAGGACTTACCTCATGGCATCGAAAGCATCACGCAATGTTAAATCAGAATTCATATCCATAGTCTTAGATATGATTTCTAATTAACACGCAATTACTTTTTTTTTTCCACTTATTTAATGAGAATCTAATCTATATGCAATGCAATGTTACTAATCTAACATGAAGTGATATGACATAGCAGTATATGACATGAGTAAAGTAATTTTTAAAGAAATGCAATAATTAAATGTGCAATCTAAATTAACCTAATGAGTTAATTCTAATGACGGGCAATTTCTAATTAAATGGATCTAGCAACAAGTACTAAATGATGTGCATTTCATGAACCTATTTCTATATGACATACGCATGATACTTTTGTATTTTTTTTTTTTTATAAAAATTCCTAATTAAAAATTGCTAAAAATAAAAATCTAACTAAAGTGAGATATTATCTATTTTAAGTTAGGAAATAGACTAATCCAAATACTATCTTAACTTAGAAATTTCTCTCGACATGCAATTTAATTCAAAGAAATTATCTAACCTAAATACCATCTAAACATGCATTTTAGTATAATTAAAAATAAATCTAACTATTTTATCATGCAATTCTATCTAGGAAAATCAATTCTAATCTACATGGAATGCAAATGCAATTTTTTTTTTTTTTTGTTATTTTAGGATAAATCAAGCAATTAAAAGATAAGCACCAAATCATTCATGGTCATCAAAAATATTATCCATTATTCGAATTTGGAAACAATATTTAATCAAACTTGATTATTTCACTAATAAAATCGATAAATTGATCTTAAGCCTTAAAATCAAGATATCATTTTTATTCCTGTGGAATCAATAATTCCATCTAAAACCTTATAGATAGAATCAAAGATTATATGCGGTTGCGAATTAGGAAGTAAATCCTAATTGGGGGTGCCCTTATCGCTCAAATTTAGGAATCACATAGTATTCTCAATCAAATTGAATCACAAAATATTCAAATTGATGGTAAATAAGATAATTACCTAATTCAAATTATTGCATGGATAAGTTTCCCAAATTGGAATCTGCAAACAACAAGCTCGGATGATGATGGGGATGACCAATGATCGCGGCGGCATTCACGGTGGCTTGGTACCAGCAGTAGTTTAGCATGGCGGATTATTGCATCGAAGGGACCCAGGCAGCGACAAAGACGATGGACAATAGCGTTGATTTCGTGGAGAAGTGCTCCCAATTTTGACTTCCCTTCTACCAACGAGTGCTCCCCTCATTCCAATGTGGACGTCCTCTTTTACTGTAAAAATTGTATGACCTTCCCTCGCCCAGATTTTCCTTCAAATAAAACAATCAATATTGGAGAAAATAAGTGAGAATCAGCGCTTGCCAATGGCGCCCCTGGTCGTTGGCGGATAGCCTTTTGGAAGGCTATAGTGGCTGGTGCAGGATGGTCTCGAGCACAATCAACAAACGAGGACTGCTGTGTTCTCCGGAAAACCTGCGAAAAATTCAACCAAGAATACAAAACCGGCGTTGGCTGCTCATGATAGACTCTGGAAATCACTGGGCGCCCTGGATGTAGAGCTTGGGCATAGCCAGGAAAGCCGCACGGCACCGGGACCACTGCTGAGCGAGGAACAGGGACTGAAGGAAACCCCCACCGACTGCAGAATTCCGCAGACAAGTCGTGGTCTGGAACCCGCGTCAGATCTTGTGTTTCTCTCTATCTCTCCACGTTGAGAAATCGTGAATTTTTTTATTCTTAGATCCAATCCCCCGTCCGTGTACTCTCCCTATTCTTTCACGTGTCACTTGCGAATCACACCAATGCACGGCAGCAGCTTCTCAGCTTCGTTGGGCAGCAGCATATGTGTTGGTGTTTTTGCGGAAGCGTGTGTGTGTGCAAGTATTATGTGAATAAAAAATAGACTACAATGGCAAGGGAGAATGGATAAAAAAAAAGGAAGCTTTTATTATGAAAGGTTTTATTACAAAGGAAGGAAGGAAGGAAGGAATGTGTAGTTTTTCTACACAACTTAAAACACACACCCAACCCCTATTTATAGGCGTGTCACCGCCATTCTCCACAGACATTAGTATAGGAAATAATATACTATTACAAGTTTGCTTTTTATCTTCTGCTTTATGCGGCTTCTTCTGCATCTTTTGGTCTCTTCTCCATTTTTCTGCACTTTTCTATTATTCAGTAGCTTTTGTTGACTTTTCTTTGGCCTTTTTGCTGTCCACGTGTTCTGCTGCCCACGTACCAGAAAATTCTTCAGCATTTGAGAATCTTCTAGGCTTGCTTTTTGCTGGTTTGTTTCCGTCAACTTTTTCTATCTTGTGTAATATAGTGTAGTCTAGAATTTTCTAAAAAAGGATCACTTTTTTAACACTTTCCTTGATCCATTTTTGTGATACTCCAAACATGCTTCTCAATGTCTCGAATTTTGTTGTTGGTCGTGCTTTAGTGAATATATCCGCAATTTGATCTTCAGTCTTACAATATTTTAGCTCGATATCTCTTTTGCTTTGCACTTCACGAATGAAGTGATATTTTATATCAATATGTTTCGTTCTTCCATGAAAGACTGGATTTTTTGATATTGCAATTGCGGACTTGTCGCAAAATATTGATGTTGATTCCATTTGTGGTTCTCCAATGTCTTCTAAAATTCTTGAAGCCATATTGCATGACTAGTAGTTGTAGTAGCCGCAATATATTATGCTTCTGCAGTGGATTGTGCCATTGAGTCTTGTTTTTTAGATATCCATGAAAATATTCCAGAACCTAATGTGAATGCATAACCAGTTGTGCCCCTCTTGTCATCAGATGATCTTGCCCAATCGCTATTAGTATAACCGATCAACTTAGTTGTTTCATTAGGTCGGTACCAAATACCATAATCAGTGGTTCCTCGTAAATATCTTAGAATTCTCTTGGCTGCTCCAAAATGAATTTGACTTGGACTTTGCATAAACCGTGATAGTAAACTTGTTGCGTACATAATATCTGGCTCGTGTAGCAGTAAGATATAGTAGACTCCCAATTAAACTTCTGTAGAGTGAAGCATCTATTTTTTCAGCTCCATCTTTTTTCAATAGTTTTTCATTCATTACAAGTGGTGTTGCCACTATTTTGCAATTACTCATTTTGAATTTGTCAAGGAGTTTTTCTACATATTTCTTTTGTGAGATGAAAATTCCTTCATTTTGATTGATTTCAATACCGAGGAAATAGTTCATTAAGCCTAAGTCCGTCATTTCAAATGTCTTCATCATTTCTTCTTTAAATTCTCGGATCATTGTCTCATGTTTCCTATATATATAAGATCATCTACATATAGAGAGACAATGAGAGTGTCGGACTTACCTTGGGTCTTGATGTAGAGTGTCGGCTCACTCATACTCCTCCTGAATCATTGCTTGATGAAGTACTCATCGATTCTATTATACCATGCACATGGTGCTTGTTTTAACCCGTATAGGGCCTTCTTAAGCTTTAAGACTTTTTCTTCTTGGCCTTTGAGAATAAAGCCTTGTGGTTGTTTTATGTATATTTCTTCTTGAAGATATCCATTTAAGAATGCTGATTTTACATCTAGTTGATAGATCTTCCATTCTTTTTGTGCCGCTAAGGCTATAAGTGCTCAAATAGTATCAAGGCGGGCAATGGGAGCAAAAGTTTCAGTATAGTCAATACCTGGTTGTTGCAAATATCCTTTCGCCACAAGCCTTGCTTTATGCTTCTGGATTGATCCATCCGCATTGAGCTTCGTCTTGTAAACCCACTTAACGCCAATAATCTCTTTGTCTTACGGTCGATCAACAAGCTCCTAGGTTTCATTTTTCTTGATCATCTTAATCTCTTCTTCCATGGCTTTTATCCAAACTTCATCTTTGGATGCTTGTTCATAGTTTTTTGGTTCCAAAATAGCAAAGTTGCATGTGTCATAAATTCTTCTATGGGCTTTTACCCTTAGTCTTGGAGACTCGGAGTAGATTCTTCTTGCGTTACCCTTGGAGAGCTTGGTGGAGTTACGTCGTGAGTGGTGGAATCCGGTACTTCTCCTTCTTCTTGTGACGTTGACTCCTCTTGAGTAGGTATGTCTGGCAAGGTTATGTACTTCTTTTCGATCTTCTCACTTTCCCAATTCCAGGTAGCATTTTCGTCGAACTCAACGTCTCGACTAATCACAAGTTTTTTAGTTCTTAGGTTGTAAATCCGATAGCCTTTTGATTGGTCTTGTAGCCAAGAAATATTCCTTTTTCTGTCTTTTCATCTAGCTTACTCATTTTTTAAGCAGGGATGTGGACGTAGCAAATGCATCCAAACACTTTGAGATGCTTTGCTGAAGGCTTCTGTCCACTCCATGCTTTGACTGGAGTTTTATTTTGAACTGCTTTAGTTGGACACCTGTTTAATAGGTATATAGCAGTATAAACTGCTTCGCTCAGAAAGTGTTAGGAAGGCCTTTCTCCTTTAGCATAGACCTTGCCATCTCCATGACAGATCTATTTTTTCTTTCAGTTACTCCATTTTGTTCTAGGGCGTAGCCAACCGTTAGTTGATGATGGACTCCTTCATCTTCACAAAATTTATTAAACTCCTTTGAATTGTATTATGTGCCTCTGTCACTTCTTAGGACTTTGATTCTTTGGCCACTTTGATTCTCTATGTGGTTCTTGAATTTTTTAAAGATAGAGAAAATCTCAGATCTTTCTCGAAGAAAATATACCCACGTCATTCTTGTGTAATCGTCAATGAATAGGATGAAATATTTATTTTGACTGGGTGTAGGTGTCCTCATTGGACCGCACACGTTCATGTGGACAAGTTCTAATGGCTTCTTAGCTTTTCATGCAACTCCAGATGGGAAGGACTGTCTCTGTTGTTTTTCAAGAAAACAGCTTTCACAAACATTTGAAATTTCTGTGATGGCTGGAAAATCTCTCATCATATTTTTCTGATGGAGAATTTTTAGCCTAGCAAAATTGAAGTGGCCAAATCTTTGATGCCATAGCCATGAATCATCAAGTTGAGCTTTCATGGCTATATCTTTGACCAATTTCCATTGAATAGGAAAATTGTTATTTTTCATCTTAATAGAAGCAATGATATTTTTATATTTATCATAGATAATGCAGGCATCTCTATTAAAATATAGAGAATGCCCACTTTGTATCATTTGGCCCACACTTAAGAGATTTTGTGCAAGACGAGGGACTAGATATACATTACATATATATTTTGGGCCTTTATTCGTTTCCATGGCGATGGTGCCTTTTCCTTTGACCACTAACATTTACTTGAGATTTCACCGACTTATCAATATGAGTGAATATAATTTCGTCCCCTTGTCATGTGATTGCTACACCCACTATCAATGTACCATGTTTCATTTTTGTTGTCATTTGCCGCTTGACCTGCATAGAATGTATTCTCTTCACTTTTTTTTTTTT
Source organism: Eucalyptus coolabah (assembly GCA_014182585.1). Taxonomy (NCBI): domain Eukaryota; kingdom Viridiplantae; phylum Streptophyta; class Magnoliopsida; order Myrtales; family Myrtaceae; genus Eucalyptus; species Eucalyptus coolabah. The sequence continues at coordinate 7,087,085 of CM024623.1, forward strand.
TCTACATAGTTTGCTTGATTAATTATTTTGGAGTGACAATCTTTTTCTATGTGGCCATATCTTTTACAAAAGCGGCATTGTTTTTTATTTTTAAACCAATAATCCTTCTCCAAATGATTTGTTTTCTTGCAAATACTGCAAGGTGGATAATTTTCTTTTTTTTTTTTTATAATTTCTCCCCCTCTTTTGTTTTTCCATGAGCTTCTTCCATCATTTTTAGTTTGATGAGACCGTATATTTACTTTAGACTGAAAGGCACTTTCGACCGAATCTTCATCTTGTGCCATTAGTCTTTTCTCATATGCTTCTAGAGAGCCAATTAATTCACTTATTGATAGGGTCGTCAAGTCTTTAGTTCCTTCTATAGTTGTAACTATGGAGTTGTATTTTTGGTAAGTGACACCAATATTTTCTCAACAACCCTTTGATCAGTTATCCCATCTCCATAGGCTCTCATTTGATTAATGAGTTGCTTTAATTTTCCACAATATTCTTGCACGGACTCATAATTTTTCATTTTAGAATTCTCAAAATCTCTTCTTAGTATTTGAAGACGAATAGTGCGTACCTTTTCCGATCCTTGAAATTCTTTTCGTAGTATATCCCAAGCCTCTTTTGCAGTCCTCGCTCCAATAATTCTTGGAAATATGGTTTCTGAGAGCGCTTGTTGGATAAAATATAGCACCCTTGCATCTTTTGTAGTTGATCCTTGAAACACTTGCACCTTCTGGCGGAGCCTCGCAACCTTTTTCCACGATGTCCCATAAGTCTTGGGCCATCAAGAATGTAGTCATTTTTATGCTCCAAAAGTCATAGTTGTTCCCATCAAAAATGGGAATGGGAAATGAGGATGAGGTAGGGTTGGCCATAGTTTAGTTAGTGGGTATTTGGAAAGGGTAATTTTAGGAATGGGTAGGTAGGACAAACGCCCAATACCAATTGAGAACGTGGCTCTGATACCACTGTTGGTGTTTTTGCGGAAGCGTGTGTGTGCAAGTGTTATGTGAATAAAAAATGGACTACAATGGCAAGGGAGAATGGATAAAAAAGGAAGCTTTTATTATGAAAGGTTTTATTATAAAGGAAGGAAGGAGTATGTAGTTTTTCTACACAACTTAAAACACACACCCAACCCCTATTTATAGGCGTGTCACCGCCAATCTCCACCGACATTGGTACAAGAAATAATATACTATTACAAGTTTGCTTTTTTATCTTCTGCTTTATGTGGCTTCTTCCGCATCTTCTGGTCTCTTCTCCATTTTTCTGCATTTTTCAATTCTTCAGCAGCTTTTGTTGACTTTTTTTTGTCCTTTTTGCTGTCCACGTGTTCTGCTGCCCACATACCAGAAAATTCTTCAGCATTTGAGAGTCTTCTAGGCTGGCTTTTTGCTGGTTTGTTTCGGCCAACTTTTTCTGTCTTGTGTAATATAGTGTAGTCTAGAATTTTCTAAAAAATGGATCACTTTTTTAATAAGATGGCAGCAAGGACACCGAACGAAGCCTCCCTCTCCTTCCTCTCTATTCACGTGTATTCTCTTCATGTGGCCGTGTGTATCAATATGTGTGGCCCTCCAGTTGCCGACCAAAAGAATGCTCTCCTTTTATACTGAACGGCTAGGGCTGGTAAAAGGAAAGCCCAAAATCCTCTTTCCTTCTTCTGATCCTTGCATATCATGCTCATATAAGCCGATTCTTCTTTATTTCCTGTTTTTATTGACTGAATATTGCTCCCACTTCGAATTGTGAGAATCAAATTTTGCCTTTGTTTTATTTCATGATGCCCACGCCTCCTTCTCTTTGCCAATCTGCCCTTTCTATTTTATTTCCCTGTGACTCACCAAATCAACCATGCTTTATTATTTTTTTCCCACTTTTGTTATTTCCTTATACTTTCCAGACGACCCACTTCTTCTAGCTGACTTTTTCTTTCCATTTTTTATTCAACCACGTGAAGATATACGAATTCTCAAGATGATCATAACATTGCTTGTTATATTTCCTAACTTAAAGTATCACACGTGGAGAGCATATATCGATTTTATCCTCGTTAAAGGAATAATGGGCTTACATGAGCAACAAGTTCAGCCGAAATTTCATCACCGTGGGATTAGCTCAACTAGCTAAATTTAGGCTTAGAACCATCAAGTCAAACCCATCCGTCGCCAGTCCGATACAATTGGAATAAAAAAAATGCTCCTAAAACTATATGTTATACAATTTAATTATAATATTTTTCTTTAGGGGTTAAAAGTTAATCCCTAATTTGTATGCAATGAATAAATTAGAGGATTGCCAAAATTTAGGTGCTAACAAGATAACACTAGGCCATTTAGGCAAATAGATCATAATCAACTATATAATCGATCTAGAAGTCTTTAAATCATAAAATAAGTTTTTCTCATAATCACCCCGACCCGATGCAAAAATGACAATGTTTATTTTCCTGAAAATATGGCGAAACAACCTTCGGGCAAAAAATTGAGATGTCAACGATTGCTCCCTTCCTCTACCGCCATTTCTTGGTCCTGTCTTCACTTTGACGCACTTGCGTGTAGTGCCAGCAGCGACGCATAAGCGCCGTCAGGTATCTTCATCAGAGTGTCGTGCCTTCCCTGCTCGGCAATGGCTCCATTCTTTACAACCGCAATTATGTCCGCATTCTTTATCGTCGTAAGGCGGTGGGCCACAACTACAGTTGTCCGATTCACCATAACCCTGTCTAGTGCCTCTTGCACAATGCTTTCTGATTCTGCATCCAACGCACTCGTCGCTTCGTCGAGCAGAAGTACCTTAGGATTCTTCACAATGGCCCGAGCAATAGCTATTCTCTGTTTCTGTCCCCCCGATAATTGCACTCCTCGCTCCCCAACGGATGTATCATAACCGAGAGGCAGGGAAGATATGAAGTTGTGTGCATTTGATGCCTTTGCGGCGGCAATGATCTCATCCTCAGAGGCGCCGCCTTGTTTACCGTAAGCAATGTTGTCACGGAGTGTTTCGTTGAAGAGTATAGGCTCTTGGCCTACCAAACCCAGCTGTTGTCTCAGCCAATTCAGCTTGAACTTTTGAATGAGCACACGATCTAAGAACACATGACCAGAATCAGGATCATAGAATCTCTCTAAGAGACTGATCACTGTTGATTTCCGCTGCCGCTTTCTCCAACTAAAGCAACTGTCTGTGAGAAAAAGTTTCACGGTTCAGTTTATTAAGGTGTACTGGAACTTTTAATGTTACGCAACTGTGCAAGTGTCTGAGATATTAACAATAAATTCCATCTTCAGTCTAACATAAGCATGTTCAATACCTATAAAGTAGATAATTTTCTTCTCCATGGAATTCTACTGTTTCTGAAAAACTAACACAGAGAGAGAGAGAGAGAGAGAGAGAGAGAGAGAGAGAGGCTTGTTGCTGACACCTTGCCGGCGGGGATGGTCAAGGACAAGTCTTTGAAGATTTGGACGTCTGGTCTTGTTGGATATGTGAAACTGACATGTTCCAACTCTATCTTTCCAGTTACATTCTCGAGCACAATTCCTTCATCGTTGCCAGAGTCTATCTGAGGCTTGCTATCCAAAATTGAAAAGATAGAAGCAGCCGAATCTTTGGCCTTGTTAGTGTCTGGGGCCAATGCGCTGCTCTGGGAAACCCCATACGCCGAAATAGTTAAAGCATAGAACACCTGCAGGTCTGGATTGTTAGTATTGTGTCAACCTGAAAAGGATTATCACATAAAAAGAGGGCCCCCAAAGAAGGATGTAACCCCAAAAATTGACCTTGAAAACTTCTGGAAAGGTTGCTTTCCCATGTTGCACCAGTATAGCTCCGATGTAGAACAAGAACGCATTTGTGCAGTAGATCGCAAGGAAGGAGAAGCCATATCCAATCCCACTCACAAGCCCAAGCCGGACTCCCTGCTCCTTTGGGCCATCACATTTCTCTTCATACAAATCCATCACCTTGCTCTCCGCACAAAAGGATGCCACCGTGCGGATGCTACCGACCGCATCGTTCGCCACTTGACTAGCTTCCTCATACTTCTCCTGAAGGTGGGAATACAGAAAAAGTCATGTGAAATCATACGTGACATGTAAACAATCGGGACCATTGGAAACGCCAGACAGACCTTGGCATCTGCACTGAACCCCTGCAGGAATTTAGCTTGGATGAATCCTTCAGTGAGTATCAAAGGCGACACTGCAATGACTATGAAAGCCAATATCCAGTTTGCTATGAATGCTATGAGCAATCCGGCCGTGACTGTCGCTACATTTTGGACAATCAAAGCTAATGTGTCTCCAACTATACTCCGCATTGTTGATGCATCAGTAGACAATCTCGCACCAACTGCACCACTACAGAGTTTAAAAGAAAAGAAGAAATAGTTAGGACGTTTCAATGGTGCATAACCTCTGAATTTTGTAGAGTACATGATAATTAAAACAAGCTATAATGACGGAAGGGCAGAAGTATGACGGTGAATCTAGCATACCTTGAGTTAGCAGGATTATCAAACCAACTAATTTGTTGGTGTACAACTTTCTGAAAAGTCATGTGCCGTATCCTTTTAATTAACTTGCCACCAGCAATTCCAAAGAGATAGCTCTGAATCGGCACGAATACTAAAGCGATGCATCCCAGACCGACATAAATGAGTGCCCAGAATTTGGAATCTTTCTTCAGTTGGTCAGCAGGTTCATAGAACATTTTAATAGCAGAGGACAACAAGACTCCAAATATTGGAAACACCACTCCATGTACTGAGGCAGCAAGGGATGCAAGAACCAGTAACGGAAACTCGGGTTTATTCAAATATGCAAGACGTCTGATGGATACACTCTGACGCTTCTCATTGTCCAGTCCAGTTCTCTCATTCTGTTCTTCCTCTTCACCCATCCTGGTGAGAGTAATCGGACCAGGAACATCAAAGCTGAGAGCAAAGGAGTGGCGGCTTCCTGATGAACCTCTGCTTATAGATCTTCTCATGGATGGTCTACCGGATGCGTTTCTGCTAATGGTTCTAACTGGTGCCTTGTCGACTTCAAAACTTGCATCCAGTTTAGTATCTACTGGGCCAAGTTTCTCTTCAGCGGCTTTATTTCCTTTTTGCAAACGGATAAGCTGCGAATAGCCCCCCTCGGGGTCTCTGATCAGCTCTTTGTGAGTTCCTGAATGTAGGATTTGAGCATTTCAACGTGAATTAATTGCAAAAGAGATGATAAGAATATGTTAGATGAGGTTGAATTATTAGTTTACCTTGCTCCACTATTTTGCCACGGTGCACAACTGCAATGATGTCTGCAGTTCTGATGGTTGTCAAGCGATGTGCGACTATAACAGTAGTTCGGTTTGTCATAACATTCTCCAAGGCATCTTGAACGACTCGTTCTGACTCTGCATCAAGCGCACTTGTTGCTTCATCAAGTAGGAGGATTCTCGGGTTCTTTAGAATGGCCCTTGCTATGGCGATTCGCTGCTTTTGTCCACCAGATATTTGTGTTCCATGCTCTCCTACCATTGTGTCAAGCCCCTGCAGACATTTGACCGTCAAAAAATCCCCGTGAAACATCTCATCGGAATCCTACAATGAGTTATGAAATGAAAATAATCTCTCTGTTCATCTGCTTGATGGCTTTCCTGATTATCATGATTAGTGAAAACTTAGACGAACATCAGTGGTATTGTATGACAAAATTCTCTACCTTTGTATCATTATGGAGGAATAAGCATATTGTAATAAGATCTTATTTTTTTCACCAAAAAAAAAAAAATCTTATTTTCGGTGCCAAGTCGAAGCTCTGTTTTAAAGAATTCTTTTCATTGCCTATACGTGTATAGTCGTTCGAAGTTCAACTCATAAGAACAGGTACCTTCGGCAGCTTGTCAATAAATTTTGCAGCATTGGCAAGTTGAATCGCTTGTCTGATTTCCTCATCAGTTGCATTTTCCTTTCCATAGGCTATGTTCTCTCTTATCGTAGTTAAAAACAAGACCGGTTCCTGATCCACTAATCCAATTTTCTCCCTGATCCATTTAAGCTGAAGATCCTTCAAATTGATGCCGTCAATAAGTACTTCACCAGAATCAGGATCATAGAATCTCTCAAGCAAGCTGATCACTGTGGATTTCCCACTGCCACTTTGACCAACTAGAGCTGCCGTTTTGCCGCTCGGGACTTTCAAAGAAATTCCAGCAAAGATTTGCACATCTGGCCTCGCAGGGTACCTAAAATGAACATTCCTAAGCTCAATGTCGCCTTTTATATCTTCCAATATCGTTCCTGAGGTGTCATAGGAATCGATAAGTGGTTTTCGTTCAATGGTTTCAAACATCTTGTACGCTGCGGCTCGTCCTGATGCAAATGCATTCACGCAAGGAGATGTCTGGCCCAGTGACCTACAAACCAAGAAATGTTCATCCCAGAAAGATGAGAATGCCTTGTGGATATTTGCGAGCTGAAATAAAAGGAAACAGTAAGAAAGGAAGTGCTTACATTCCTCCAACCAAGAGGGCTGTTATGATATTGATGATTTTCCCACCATTGTATCCTTTCTCTATGATTAATTTGGATCCATACCACACGGCAAGTCCATAAAGGCAGAACACAATTAACATAAAAACTCCAAAACCTATGCCTGAGACAAGCCCTTGGTTCACGGTAGATTTATATGCAACTTCCAGCTTGCTGTCATACTTTTCTAGTGCTCTCTTTTCACCCGTGAAGGATGCAACCTTGTGATGAAAAAGAAAGTAGATTAATACTGGGACAAAAGGAATATCCTAGCAATACCTAATGGCATATAATTTATTTGGGTTCATATATCTCTCTACAACTTACGGTCCTAATGGCCCCGACTGTCTGTTCCACAACATTTCCAGCTGCTGCATAGGCAATCTGTCCTTGACTTGTCATTTTAGACATGATCAACGACATAGCCCCTCCAGTAATCACAATGAGAGGAATGCAAGAGAGTAGAACCACCGAGAGAAGCCAGCCTCTCATAAAAGCAACTACAAAACCTCCTAAGAATGTCGTCATGAGTTGTACATATTTTCCAACCTATGAGTTGCAAATGAAATTTCACAAGTCAATTTAGGCATATGACAATAGTTTAGCAATCATCTTGTTATTCCTGGTACAATTAAAAAAAGGAAAAGAAAAAGCATGAACCCTTTCTCTACCTTTTCCCCCATTGCATCCTGGATGAGAATGGTGTCTCCTGACATCCTCCCAATGACTTCTCCAGTCGTTGTTTTGGTGTCAAAGTAGGCAATGTCTTGTCTGAGTATTGTTTTCAGGTACAAGCCTCGAATCCGCGTCGCTTGCCTCTCTCCAGTAATCATCCAACAAGCTACCTCTGCAACACATACAGTAATTAAGCCTTTAATTGCAGATCTTGCGGAGAACTTAGATAAGGTAAGAAACATCAAAGAAGAAAACATGACCGAAGAACCCAAAACTAAACAAGCATTACAGAGAACTTTAGGTGTCATGCTACACCCTATGTTACTGTCAGTGATGATTTCTGCCTAAACCTGCAACAATATGGATAAGATTCTGAAATCACAGCAAAGAGAGCATAACTTCCTTTTGATTCCCCACTTATGCAATCAAGAGAAAAACCAAGCGAATTGACCTTGCATAGACATAAGTAATATTAAAGAACAGTTGTGAAGACAGGAATCAACTGCACTTACGGAGAAAAGAAGCGACTGCCGAACCGAGAGCCAAGTACAAAAACCAGACGGCCGCCTGAAAATCAATGAGGTATTATCTTTGATCACTAGTAATATTAATTAACATAGAAAAGGGAAAAAAAAAAGACTTTTCTAGTATCTAATCTTGTGGCATCCTGGTCAGGATTGTGCATAGAGTTAGAAAATGTGGATAGTAACTTTGCTGCAATTCAGAATCAAAACTGTTTCTTCTCAGCCATAAGATTAATTCGGTGGTGGTGAAATTGACTGAAAGACGCATACACCAGCAAAATTTAAATAAAAGAGCCGTGCCATCATGATATTTTTTTTTCAAATAAAATAAATAAATATGTGTATTAAATATGCTTGGCTAATTTAGGTACCAATTTTATGTAATCAACGAATACATTCTTGTTAATCTGCCAAACCTAGGACTAAAGAGCAAGAGCTAAATACAATATGAATATACCTTCGAGACTTCCTTAACAATGTGATCCTGGTTGGTGGAGCCAAAAGATTGGATGATCTCGCCGAATATGATTGTCATGATAGGCTGTGAGAGCCCGTTTGCTATGGCGGCCACACTACCGACCACCATGTAAAGGACATCCAGGCGGTCCACGAAGACAAACAACTTATAAAAGGACACTTTCTGCTCATTCCCTTTATTCCGATCACCACCATTTTTGTCTTCGTTCATGGCTTCTCTTGCTCTACAAAAATGAACAGCCTTTTGTTAAAGATCGACAAAGAAAGAAGAAAACCACCAAGAAAAAGAAAAAGGAACTGAATGCGGCAATGCAGACAGAATGGAAACTCGGAAACGCAAAAACGACCAGAGTAACACGGAACAAGCAAAACGAGGGAAAACAAAATTTCGGATCTTCCACCAAAAACATTCCCGGACTCATCCGAATCAATCACCGCGTTGAAAGTGCTCTTGTCTTAGGAGCGAAAGGGAGAACTATGACGGCCAACATGCGTTGTCGAGATGGAGAGAGAGATATACATACCGATTTCACGAGGCAGACGCGAGAGAGAAAGAGAGAGGGAGGGAGGGAGGGAGGGAGGTTTTCTTCTTCTTGTTCTTTGGTTTGTGAGAAGTAGAAAGATGCTTTGTGAGAAGTAGAAAGAGGCTTACACAGAGAGTATAGCGTGTATATACACATCTATAAGTTTATGATCTTATGAAGACGGTCGCTTGGTGCGTGACAGTCCGTATCCCCCTCACTCAAAGCTCTCTTTCCCTTTCCATCTTCACTAAAGAAAAATTACCCATAAAGGAAAACTTCTAGAAGGTCTGACCCTTTTCGGGAAAAAATATGTTTCTGTATCAAAGCCCTCAAAAGTGCAAGCGCTCTCTTTCATTTTAAAGTATTTATACACTTGCTGAAATTGAGCAGAGATTTTTGCAGGTTTGAAGCATTTATAGTAAGATGAATCCCCATAATATCTCCATGCGTTAATGCTTTCATTTTTTGGAACTTTGCTTCTAGAAGATGCTCTTGACATATTAAGTTCAATTTGAGTTATTGCTTCTAGAAGACGCTCTTAAAAGAAATGTAGGGTCTTGAATTTGCGTGCAAAACCTAAAAAATTGCCGAAATGAGGATTGATGCAAGGTCCACGTAACAATGTATGTATACAACATAACGTTTGATAAGAAAACCCAAAAATAAAAAGAAAAAAGAAATAAAAAGAATATATATCTTTTCCGAGTCTTAATTGATAAGAAAACTCAAATATTGAAAAAGAATGTATGCATATGGTATAGCAATTATTAGGTCCTGATTTCACCAAAAGCGCACTTCCCAAAAGCTCTCGAAAAACTAATTTTCGAGGAGTAGGACCAATGATGGTGGATTGTAAAAAAAAAAAACGGATCTCAATCATTCGTCGAAAACCTTTGAAGTATTTATATAATACGTACGTCGTTGTGTTTGTGCAAAGGTACGACAATGAATTATTGTATGAGATTTTGAAGACGATAAAATTGTATGATCATAAATTCCTTTGGTTGAGTAAAAAAAAAAAGATAAAAATTTTCAAGACGATAAAATGGGGCTCTTGAGAGATCATAATTTCCTTTGGTTGAGTAAAAAAAAAAAAAAAAACAAAATTCCAACAAAGAGTAGGTAATTTATATGGGCGGCACTATTTCCACCCGCATCTTAGCTAAGACACTCCTTTTTCCTAGTTAACTTATCGAAATACCCTCTTTTCTCTCTTAAATTTATTGTTTCTTTTGTTACTAGGCTAACTCACGAAATTGCCTTTATTTCTATCACATCTCACATCAGTTTCACAATACAAATACTCCATTACGCCCAACAAAATATCATTTTATAATGCATCTTGTTATCACTTGCCTAGTATATGGTCTCATATCTTCAATTACAAGATATTTCTATTTAAGACAGCTCATGAACACGACTCATTGCCTTTTTTCATCAAATGGTATGAGCAAAACTATATTTCAGAGTCAAAAATCAAAATTCAATTTAATTATTTAGCCGATCTTTATCAAAGATGGTAAAGAAAAAAGAAAAATTGATCAAAATATGCAAAAGGTTAATTTGTTAGAAGCATGAGAATGTCAAACATATTTACCTTTAGATCATATCTGAATATTAACACAAGATAAGCTTATAAAGGAGAAAACTTGCTTGCCGTTCTAACCCTACAATGAAGAAAGTAATCAATATCGATTGAAAATTCAATTTCCTATCAAGTTAATTAAAACTTTAAAATATTCTTAAAACTATCTTATGAAAACATTTGATGTAACTTTGAAAGTGAAGAAAGTGTAAATAAATTATCCACTCTCATCTTGTGTGGCACCCTCGACGGCCCCCGATCCGATTAGGGTCGCCATAGTTCGCTTACCATTTACTTTCCTTATTAACATATCACTCTGATACCATTTCAAGTGCAGCAGGTCCATACAACTTGGGGGTTTACATTTCTTTTTTCTTTTTTTCGATCGGTCCCTTGCGCAATTTATATGCGGAAGCGCATCCAACAACTCCCTTCCCTATATTCAGAAAACAATGCACACCTACTAAACATTTATAGATAAAAGCCGTACACTTTTTATTTACTTAAATCAGATGGACATTATTTATCGGTACATCAAAATGTCGTAATCTTCTATATTCGGCTACATTCCAAAAGATGACCGACATTTCCTCCAACAGTTATACACTTAAAGTCCATCGATTAGTGTCGGCGTCCAAAAGCTCCTTCCCTTGCTATCCTCCTCCTCACGGTTATATCCAACCATTCAAACCATCTACTAATCTGAAATGTTGGTCCCCAAAAGGGGTAAATACAACCACTCAGCGAGTAAAGGATCCAAAAACCACTCAATGCATCATACAAGTCATACATGCATTGCAGGCATTACTTACCTTGAAGCCATGCGCATACTATCATGCATCATCATCACAATCATAACACATACATGTGTATCATCATGTCATCATCATCATGCATATCATCATGCATATCGTATATCATCATCATTATCATCATCATTTCACATCACATATCATCAGCATGCATATCATCATGCATATCATGCCATTGTTTAATTTCCACTTTTCATCTTGGACCGCCACATTTCTCATACCCGGGACCAATGTTTGCATCCCACATTCATCACTCGTGCCCAATCCTGGCATTGCGAGAAACCTCCGGGCATGTATCCAAGATACAACCGGACATCCGGCACCCCCACATTCCGGGCATCTCGTATCCCAACTGGCATCACGAGGCATCCGGGCATGTATCCAAGATACAACCGGGCATCCAAAGGGCATCGACTCATTCGAACCTTTGGGCATCTCGCACCTCACCTGGCATCACGAGGAATCTCCAGGGCTCGCCATGAAAATGGTTACCCCTACTCTCCGGGCATGCATCATGATACAACCCCTCACCCTCCGAGTATGTATCATAATACAACCGGGCATCCCGACACTCCCAAGGAAAACCTCGGGCATGTATTCATAATACAACCAGGCATCCAAAGGCGTCGATTCATTCGAACCTTTGGGCATCCCGACTCCCGAGGCATCGTCGCTCACACCTCCGACGGTATCATCATCACCACGATGCATATTCTCATACATCTCATTTCTCATCTTCAATTATAGTTTAATTTTAACATGGCATATGGTATGATATCAAACAAATCATACTTGGCATAGGATTCACACATGCATCTCAATTCAATGTCATACATACACCAAGACTTTATCACATATGCAACTCAATTCAATATCATACACATATCAAGGCTTTATCACACATGCAACATGAATTACTTAAATGGGATTTATGGCCAATAAAATAATTCATTTTATTCATTTATTCATTTATTTATTATTTATTATTTATTATTATTTTTTATAAAACTATAAATTCCCAAAATTATCAAAATTCAAGGAATTATTAAACAAACTCATAGGATGATAATTACTTGCAAAATTCATGGCCAAATTGAATTTTTTTACAAAATCTCATAATTTTTCCAAAACATCCTATGCTTCTCGGATGAAACCAAAATGCACGGTTTCCGAATAAATTCAATTAAAATATCCATATGGCCTCTAAAAATTATAAAATTTTACTGGATTATAGCCAAGAAATTTTCGTACAACTTTCATGAAGAACTCCAAGCCAGATTCTTTTTAGATTATTTTATACAGTCTCACGAAGCTTGTGGATCCATTACTGCATCGTCCAGTGAACACATCTCCGAATTTTTGAGATTTCACCTACCTATTCTCTTTCGTTTTCTTTGAAATTCGGATATGTTATGTTTCAAGATGTCCTTTAAAAGTTTCATGAAGAGATCTAGATCAAATAACCGGATTATAGTCATCATTTAGGTCCTTGAAGTCTCGGGTGTCTCGGAACACATCACCAGAATCATCGTCTTCAAGATCTAGTCGATTTACCAAGATATACTTGTTATTTTCACTTCAAATTTGAGTATGTTGTATTTTAAGATGTTTCCTACAACTTTAATGAATAAATAAAAGTGAGATTCTCAACAAAAACCAACATGCAACCACAAATCCAACCAAAGGTCAGTAAAATCTTTCCAGATCTGGGGTCTCCGTATAATGAGAGTTTAACCCATTAAATCTCCATCATTTTCCACGAAATTTCAGTATGTTGTAGTTAAAGATGTTAGCTACAACTCTCATGAAGATATCAAATCCAAAATCGAACTCTAAACATGCATGCAAGCTCTCACAACATTCTGACTCAAACAGTTCATACGAAAATATTCCAGATCTAGCATCTCCGTAGGATGAGGGTTTGACCCCTCAAATCTCCATCATTTTCCACGAAATTTCAGTATGTTATATTTCAAGATGTTAGATACAACTTTGATGAAGAAATTGAAGCCAAAATCGGACTCTAAACACACATGCAAGCTCAAACAAGTTTCTAACTCCAAACAGTTCATGCGAAAACATTGGCGCAAGAGTAGAAAGTGGATTCCCAACTTGCCTCTAGACCTCACGAACAGCACGAGCGGACGGCACACGGCGGCGAACGGGCTCCTTTCTCTCCCTCTCGGCTTCCTCTCTCTCTCGCACGATTCTCTCTCTCTCTCCCTCACTTGGCCGAATGGCTAACCGGCCATTCTCTCTCCTCTTCTTCCCTTTTATATTGCATGCACTCTAGGTTTGCATGAGGGATAAGTGTAATTGTGGAGGAAGGCAAGTGTCCACCATGCTTCACCTCCTCTATGCCACTTGTCCTATTGCATGCATCATGGACCTTGGAGTTGGGCTGGTCGACCAGTCCTCTTGGGCCTCTATTGGGCCGGCCAACTTGGCCCATTAAAAGCTTAGGCCAATGGGCGTAACGCCCATCTTAAAAATTGACCTTTTCCTCTCTTTTTTTTTTGTTTTTTTGAATTTCTTTTATAAATATTTTAAACTTTAAATTTTCCACATGGCCAAAGTCTTTCGACATTTCATTTATTGAAATTTAATTTATAAAGTGCATGGCCAAGCATAGATTATTAATTTATCCTATAGTCCTAAATTCAAAATTCATAAACACAAGCACAATAACACCTAGCCTTAAGAAAACTAATGGCTAACACATAGACCATAGGTAATTTCATTACCTAATTATAGGCTTTAATTTCTCTAGAGGATGACTTGAATTTTGGGATGCCACATCTTGCAATTTTTATTTAAAACATAGAAAGCTCAAAGAAAGCATGAACTAGTGATGTTTACCTTTAAAAACCGACAAACATTTTCCAGAAAAACACTCACAATGTCAAAATCGGCTAGATAATTCGATTGAATTTAAATTTTCAACTTTGGAGTAAAGTTTCCCTTAAACTATTTGATAAAAAATACAATTTATAAGCCGTCAAAGCTAAAAATTTCTAACATTCTATGTAATTTTTGTGATTAAAAATATGAGATCATAAAATAAAATTAACTACATTCTCTAAATAAAGTGATAATAGAATGTAGAACAAAATAATATCTTGTTGGGTAAGATTCAAATTTACGTTGTGAAGTTGATCAGATAACAGAGATATAGAAATAAAAGGCATTTTTGTGGATTAGCCTGATAAAAAAAGAAATGGGTTAGCCTAATAAAAGAAGAAACAATAAATTGAAGAGAGAGGGAGAGATGAGGGTATTTTGGTAAGTTCAATGGAAAGAATAAGTATTTTAGCCAAGATAGTGGGAGAAATAATGCCGCCCTTTATATGGAAGGAAAAAAAGGGAGGAACAAGAGAGTTCGTTTCATCTTTTTGATAAAATGTATGGCTAGGTTAGCAATCGTGCTCTCTCCCATGAATTGTATTGGCCCTAGAAATTTGTCTTTCAGAAGAGAGAACAGGAAAGAATCTCTTCGCCTTCTCCACGAAAGGGAACAGCATTTAAAGATCACGTACGGAAACAGAAACGCCGGTGAATGAGGAGGAATAGGGTCAGACTAGTGTTGAGGCGGGAATGTGAACAATGTGGTATTGCAAATCTTGACGACTTGGCTGGTCGAAGACGTCGATGACCTTTTTCACGTAGGTTTCCAAATCTTAGTACCACCTTAGCTGGTTTGCACTCTCTTTAACACCTGCGCATGCGTGCTTCAAAAAAATCAAGGAATGAATATGTTGAAAATTATAAAAAAACTTTTAAAAATACAAATAAATCTTAAAATTTGTCAAATTAATTCAATCAAGTTCTTCCATTGATTATCTTTTTGAAAATTTAATGACTCGATTAAACTTTTTGTAACAAGTCTTGGGATTTATTGTATTTTTGAAAATTTTATTACTTGATTACATTTTTATGCAAGTTTTAGGATATTTAATATTCTTATCCTAAAAATCAAAATATGGGTTGTTCGAGAGAATATGCTTAAAGGTACAAATTAGTGAGATGAGGCTTTTGAATTCATTTCGAGAAGGCGATATATTTATGGGATTGGAAGATTATTCTTTGGACTTTCGAAATTACAATCCTATCGATTTTATTATTACAATATTATATTGTTATGCTTTGAGTCGTACGGTTCGGACATACCATCTTCTCTCCACCTTGCACCCTATGTCTGCCCTCGACAAAGATAAATAAAAGTAGGGAAGATGTATGGGTAATTCCTTTTTAAGTCTGATGTGCATAATGATGGTGAAAGATACAAAAAGATAGTAAATATGAGCACATGAAGCCTCGCACTCACTTCCAAAAACGACTGGCAATAGCAATCAAGCAAATGAAATAACATTGATCATTAATTTATGAGCTATTATCGCGTCTACTACCTGTGTAAATTTATATTTTGTACATTCATTATTGGATCAAGCTAAACGAAAGCCACATTCTTCCCCGTTCATAAGGAAAATCGCGAAAAAAATCATCTTGAGATTGACATTTATCAAAAGTAACTTTCAATAGCTGATGTAGAACTTACTTTCCTCAAAAGGAGCAACAAGCCTATAATAAGCCATTACATTCACAAGTCAGCTTTCTCAGTATCTTTTGGATGGCAAGTATAATTGACTCTGTACTTAGGCTTACAAATTTCTACATTTCATGCAACACGGACTCAGCATACGCACCCAAATTTTTTGTTTCTCTCTTGCTCATTGCATTTTAAGGCGAACCGAGATAGGTAATTTAATTAGAAACGCATGGTTTCGTACATCTAGTTTGACAAATGGCCTAGTTACTGATGAAAGTAATTTGAAGATAAAATGCTCACAACTCACACATGGAAGAGAAAAAATAGATAGACTTGTAGACTTGTTTTACCTTCAAAAAAATAATTACAAGACTCCCCTATTTATAGACTTGTTACATGACATTTACCTCTTCCTAATAGATAAAGCTAGCATTCCAAATAAGATCTAGAAACTAACATTCTGAATAAGATCTAAAAACTAACAAAACAATCACCATATCTCACCTTATCTCTAAAAACAATCATCATACCTAAAAATATGAACAAACTCATTAATGATAATGATGAATAGACTCATTAAAAATAATGATGCAAATATGACTCTTCTTCAATGTGGATACCAAATAGTTATTGACATCGATGAATTTGATTTAATTTCTAACACTTCCGCTTAAACCAAATTCTCTTTCATCGATCATACTAAGCAAGCATTTGAACTTATGAAAAACATCAATTTTGAGAGGTTTTGTAAAAATGTCTGCCACTTGATCTCTCATCTTTACATCCAATACTTCAACCTTCTTTAACCTGTCTCGAACAAAGTGATGTCAAACATCAATATGTTGTTTTGTTCATGAAAAAATGGATTTTTCGCTAATGTAATAGTAGAAACATTATCAACAAAAATCTTAGTTGCTTTCTTCTGCTCCATAAGAATATCCTTGAGTAGTCTTCCCAACCAAATTTCGTGACAAACATACGAGAATGCAGCTACATATTCAGCTTCACATGTTGATTGAGTGACATTGGATTGTTTCTTTGATGATGGTGTTGATGTTGATTCAACATATTATAGAAGCTTGATTGGGAGTTTGAGATATTTTACATGCACGAGACCGGATATTATGTATAGTATTGGAATTGTGAGTCGATATATGGAGAAGTCGAAGTCATCTCATCTTAAAGTTGTAAAGAGGATATTTCAGTACATCAAATGTACTACTTCTCATGACCTACACTACTATCACTCTAAATCCTTCCAACTTGGTGGAGATATCAACGATCGAAAAAGCTTACGGTTTGTGATCAAAATATAGGCTTTGTATTTTTTTTTTATGTGACACTTTGCTTTCATGTTGTCATCAAAGTGGTATCAAAGCTTACGGTTTGTGATCGTGGCATCAACAAACAATCAGCTTCCCCTTCAATACCCTCGTCTTACCAAAGACAACTATGGTAACTAGGCTGTTAGAATGAAAGCTCTACTTGGCGCCTATGGTTTATGGGAGCTTGTCAACACTGGCTATGATGAGCTAAAGGATGTAGCTACCTTGAACCAGAACTAGAGGAATGCCTTGGAGAAGGTTCGTTCGAAAGATCAATATGCCCTATCAATCATCCATCAAGCTTTAGATGATTCCATATTTGAAAAAGTTTCGAATGTTGCTACTGCTAAGGAGGCACGAGAGATTCTTCACAACACACATCAAGGAGTATAGAAAGTTCAAAAGATTCGCCTTCAAATCTTGAGAGGTGAATTTGAGGTAATTCATATGAAAGAATCTGAATCGATTGCTGACTATTTCATAAGAGTTTTGGTGATCGTCAACTAGATAGTTGATGAAAAGAAACGAAGGAGACGTTTCACATGTTCATATTGTCGAGAAAATACTTCGGTCCTTAGCCAAGAAATATGACCATATTGCTATGGCAGTTGAAGAATTTAAAGACTTAGATGACATGATGATTGATGAGCTTATGGGTTCATTCCAAGCCCATGAAGAAAGGTTTAGAAAGAAAAAGATTGAACCGGTGGAAGAAGTTCTCCAAATGCAGTTGGGCATCCAAGATGAGAAGGAGCAAAAAGAGATTCCATGCAAACTCATAGGACAAACCAAGATCGTGATTGTGGTCAAGGCCGAGGCCACTTTCAAGGAAGAGGTCGTGTCACACCCCGATCCTCGAGCACATGCCCATTCCTTGGTGGTCGATAAAATTTTGCGACTTCTCAGGATGAGTCACCGACCTTTTCTTTTTATTGCACATGCGGAAGCGACTAACAAATCCCCTAACAGTAACCATCTCGGGATAGAAAAGCAGGATAACATATTTTCAAACAAAACATGCTTTTAAATACACTCCGAGTCAAGTACAAAAGTCTACAATCACAAGATTTCAAATGATTGACTCTTAAAAAGAAAATGTTTTATCTGGACCTACACTTCAGATCACCTCGGCTTGGCTCAGATTCTCCATTCTACGGTCTTGAAAAATTAAGCCCACGATGGAGTGAGATATAAATCTCAGCGAGTTCACGCTCTAAACCCCGATTAGAAGGGTAATGCACCTAAGGCGTCCTAATCACACAATCATACAACTACAGAGACTTACCTTGTCTTAGGTCCTCCATGTTCATATCACAATTATGTGTATATAGCAAATTCACACACCATTTGGAATGTCTAAATCAATCACTACCCACATTGGTCCATCAATTCAACTACCTAACATATGCTGGACAATTCCAACATACGCTGGTCCTCTATCCACCGACACACACTGGGGATAGATGATGTTCACCAACACACACCGAGGACGGTAATATCCACCGACACACAACGGGAATAGGTTCTCTTAACCTTTAACATCCACCGACACACACCGGAACGAGTTCTCTTAACCTTTAATGTCCACTGACACACATTGGGGACAAGTTCTCTTAACCTTCACATGATCATCAAGCATAAGTTCTAGGCATGTCACAAACCAACTATATATCATCAATTATGCACAAACCAGCAAGCATTGCACCAATAACAACACAACCATGGCATAACCATTTGCACCTCAAATGCATAATCCTCCAAGCATAACACAGAGCAACCACATCACCAAATATGCAATTTCTAGAAAACAAAGCATCAAGAACCATTAAAAATCATAACCAATCCTAATCGGCAGAATAGACCCATTCGCACATCTCTAATTTTAAATACAGAAACCCAATTAAAAAAGATAGGAAAATTCTCAAATTTGAATATGTTGTAAAAGACACATAAGAGAACATTTTTAATGAAGACACCTAAATCCAGATCTTTCTAGATTTGGCCCAGTAAATTGCTCAATCCAGCACAAAAAATGGGTCCGTTTCCAAAAAGTCTATTTGCATAAATCAGTTTTGTTTGAGGTCCAATACATGTCCGTTTGATATAAAATTTGAGTATGTTAAACTAGAGAATGTGAAAAATAACTTTTGTGAAGAAAACATTTTGAAATTCAAACCTTAAGAATTGATAAAAACCCATAGAATCCTAAAAGGTCACAAGTTCCAGCGAAAACTGAGGTTCTGTTTGAAAATGACGGAGCCGATATCTCCTTCTTTTAAATCCCTAAAAATCTTGAGAAATATATATGTTGTAGTTGAGGATGTCTAAAATATTTCTCAATAAGACATTAACTTCAAATTCGCAACCCATTTTCAAAAATCTAGGGTCCAAAATGGAACTGCAGAAATTTCAATGAATTTAACTAATCCATCATCAATAGTGCTAATCTTAGTAATTATATTAACACTAATCCATTCTAAGTCTAATATAACCAGTCTAGATTTCTTAAGCTAATCTAAGCAACCATTAAGCATAATTAACATTCGAAGTAAGGTTTAGCAAGTAAACTCACCAATTTAGCATTTTGGTGAGTCCATGGCAAAGGCAACGCCAAGGCGGGTGACAATCCTCCTAGTGGTGACACTAACCAAGGCTCAGAAGGGCTTGGAAATGAGCCATGAAATCCCAAGGCCTTGCTGGAACTTCAGCTTTTGCTTGCTGAACCTGAGGAAGGAAAACTAGTGGCTAAATGGCAAGGAATCAGGCTGATTGGAGCTCCAGCAAAGGGGTGGCCAATAACCGGCGGCACTCGGGTGTTAAGGGGACTTTTGGTGGTTGATAAGGGTTAAAGGTAGTAAGGTCAAAATGGGGAGAAATGGGCTGAAACGGGCAAAACAAGCAAAACCATGTAGGCTTGCTAGGTGGACTGACGGACTGACAACCGGTTTCTTCTCGCCGGTGGACGGGATGACCAATGGCTCGTTCTGGCAAGCAGCGGAGTCCCCCCATATGAACTAGATGTCCTAAAGATGATGGTGGGTGGAGAGTGAGCTAATTCGTACGGGAAGACAACTCTTAACTCAGTTTTTTGAAGAAAGGTCAACTAGAGCAGAAATTGGAAGAAGAGAAAACTGAGGGGGAAAAGGCTACGAATTGCTTGGGGCTGAAGAGGGGAGATAGAGGGATGTGAGGGCTGGTCTCTCTGATTCTTTAAGCTCCCAAAAAGCTTCAACAATGGAGAAAGTGAAACCAAAAGAGGAAGAAGAAGGGGCTGAAAGCTTGGAGGGGGCCACCAACCTTCTAGATGGCTTCTTTGTCCCCTTAGAGCCCATCAATATGCCCCACCACTTCAGCCCTTGACCAACTACCCTTATCCACTCCAAAGCTTCCCCAACAAGCTTGCCTAAGAGGTCCAAAATGTCATATACCCCATGGCCTACGAGTTTGTGACCTTTGCTTTTCAATTTCATTAATTCCTCTTCAATTCTCCTCCAATTGAACTCAATTTGATTTTCATAAATCCAACCAAAGTGCCACCATCCCAATCAACATTTTTCCTCACCAATTAGTCCAACTTGAATCCTAAAAATGAAATCAAAAGCGGTCCTCGGATTTTCCTAATCCAAAATAACCTTACTTTGGATTTTTCGCCGAAAATTTCAGTTTACAGAAAAATCTTTGGAGGATGAGTCGATGTTCCTAAAATGATTTGTGACATGGTAGAACTTTCAATTTTGAATTTGGGTTTCAATTTGCAGCAATTTGGCGCAATTCTTAACGCGTCCTAATCTACCAAATAACTTTTAGGAATTTTTTGTGCATTAACCCGTGGTCAATTATTTTCAAGCCACACGTATATATTTGATATATTGGCAACTCTCGGTTTTCATAGAAATCTCAAGATTTCAAATATGAACACAGGATATCAAAACAACAACAAAATTAGTCTAGTGTTGATCGACAAGAATTGTGCAATTAGATGGAATCACCCACACTTAATCTCATATCTTTGTTAAGTCGACCTATCTCTGGTCTCTAATCGATCTGTGCCATAATGACTCTTGTAGATTAGTACGGTCGAGTAGTCAATTCCTGGTTGAATTGTCAAGTCTATTGCGTTTATATTCCTTAACGGCTTCACCTGATAGATTAGTTATCCTGTGAGTGATCAACTTAGGGAAAAGAACTATAGGCACATCGATGAAAAGCCTAACTCAATTAGTTGAAATCAAAACTTGAAATTCAGGATGTTACAGGTTGTGGACAAAGCAAAGGTGATGCTACTCGAAGTGGCGACAAATACCAATATCAAAGAGATGTTCATGAAAGAGGAATGAACTTGGTAGGCCAATGATAAATCTAAAATTCAATGTTATCATTGTAATAAACTTGGCCATTATGCTTCTAACTACTGGAATAAGGAGAATAGTAGAGCAGATGAAAAAACAAATTTGGTGAATGATGCTGATCAAGTTTTATTATTGGTGTTCAAAGAAGATGAAGGAGGTCAAACCGATACGTAGTATCTGGATATTGATGCAAGCAATCACATGTATGTGAGAAAGGAGATGTTTACCGAGTTAGATGAGAGAGACCCTTAAAGGAAAAGTCTCTCTTTTGGTGATAACTCCAAAATTCTTGTCGAAGACAAATGAGCAATCTTGATTCATTTGAACAATGGTGCACATCAATTTATTTCTAATGTTTATTATGTCCAAAAATGTGAAGCAATCATTTGAGTTTGGGACAACTTTTCGAGAAAGATTATACCGTGCATACAAAAAATCTTAGTCTTCTACTAAGAGATGGGAATAATAAACTAATTGCGAATGTGAAGATGTCAAAGAACATGATGTTTACTCTCAATATAAAGAATGGTATGTCTCAATGTTTAAAGATGTGCATGGATGATCCTTCATGGTTGTGGCATTTGAGTTTCGACCATCTCAATTTTGGCGGACTCAATTTGCTTTCTCGCAAGAAGATAGTTTATGGCTTACCACATATTGATCATCCCGATCAATTTATGTGAATGGTATGGCTGCAGAGGTTTATTGATCCATACCGATCTCTCTACTTATTGTACACCTATCATCGGCCATGTAGCAATTGATGTTCATATCATATCTATCGATAAAAGCATCTCAATGCAATCTATTTTGAAATATGTTGCAATTCTCATTTCCTAATTAGCATGACTCTTAATCGCGATGGGGATCGATTAAGTATTGTTTGGATGATTTATGTAATATATGGGCTTTAAAAAAAAGGAAAAGAAAGGGTTGAAAAGTCAACAAAGAAGCTGAGGGAAAGTGGAGGAAGCTTGGGCTATGTTTTTAAAGATAGAGAGGGAGAGAAAGAGAAGAGCATGGGAAGCAGTGGAAAGAAAGAAATAGGGGACAGGAGAGAAAGAAAAGAAAAAAAAAGGGAAAAAAAATTTGGTGCGCTCATAATCCGGACACCTCATCAAGCCAACTCAAGTGTGTTTTGTAACGCCAATAAGAAATCGAAGCCTTTAATCACCTACTTGAAGCAATCACCGCAATTAGGGCTCGAAATTCGGATTCCTTGGATATTTATGTGGCAAAGTCTGATTTTTGAGTTGTTGAGCTGTATATTTTTTTGTAGAAATTGTACTTTGGGATGTTGTGAAGCTATATCATTTAATGGATCGTGATTTGAGCTTGCGGTTTGTCTGAAACAAAATTTTAAAGTTGGGGGCGCAATATGGAATTGTAGCGAACAATAGATTCAAGCCTTTTTTTTTTTTTTTTTTCAGTACTATTTTGGGGTGGCCGAGTTGGGTTGTTGTTGTACATTAAAAGAGCTTTCTAAAGATTGTAAGACGGCTTGAAACGGAATTTTGTTGAGGAAGTTATGGCGCGACAAAGTTAGCGCATGTTGTGCCTAGCGGAAAATGATGGGTTTCCACTAAATGCGAGCCTTCATGGTGCATAGGTGTCGTTTTATCGACAAATAGGCCTAGTATAGGTGAGTCATTATAAGAATAACCTTTTTACTTGTCTTTTTGATATTGTTTTTCTGTTAATTGTTAGGGATCCGATTGCGTGGTTTGAGTATGTGTCATAATTGTTTTTTGGCTTTTCCTAGGTGAGTGACACTATATCTTTTTTGTATTTTAAACTCATGTTTTGAGAAACATGATGGATTATATATTCTATGAGTTGATAAAAATCATATTTTACTGTATAAAATTTGATCGAGCTATTACTGCCATTTTTGTTGTTCGAAGGGAATTATATTTCAAATTCGATTTGAATGATTGTTTGAAAATAGTTTGTGAAATTCTTGATGAAAGAATCCTAAGGCATTTTGAAGAATGCTTTGAAATTTATATATCAAATTTTGAGTTGTAATATGATTTTCTTTCTGATGTTAGATTACTGGATATTGTGATTGGTGGTTGGTGCTTAATGTCTCTGTGGACCCTAAGGGGTGTGTGAGTATGCGCATAATAGTCTAGGATATTCTTATGGGCCGAGCCACCAGCTAATAATAGATTGAGACCTTGCCAAGGGGGGATCTTGGTTGTTTTGTCACGGGCGTTACGCATGATCATGGTTTGACATTTGAGCATGAATTAGTCAATGGAGTAAACCATTGACGTGTGATTTGAGTTTAGTCGATGGAATGAACCATCGATATGATTTGATGAGATTAATCGATGGAATAGACCATTGATACATGTTTTATGAGATTGACTAATGGACTGGACCATCAATATCTTCGGTATTTGAGTTATGATTATGTATTATGGTAAAGTGAGTTACAATTGTGTTTTAAATGTGTATAGTGATTTCTCGATTCGCTTAAAAGAAATGTGTAACTCACTGAGTTGTGGTAACTCACTCTTCTCATCTACTTGTTTTTTAGGTTCTTCAGCGAGTCGCAAGTAGGCGTGAGCATTCGTTCGGGGAGGACTTTTGTGGTGGAAACTTTTTGGTATGACTTGCAAATAGTTGATAAGTTTATAAGTTAGTCTTTGCAGAAAGGTATATGTTTTGGTTCGGTGGATTGTAGAAATACTCTGATATTGTAACCAAATGCCCTTTTTGTCATATATACATACATATACATATATGTATATAAATGTATATGTGTGTATGTATATATGTTGATATCGGGTTGAATTTTGATTATGTTGAGGTTGCGTTATTTGGGGAAAGGACAGCCGTGTCATGCCCTTGTTTTTATAGATTGGGGTGTGACATTTGTTGGTATCAGAGCTTAGGTTTTAATTGGTTTGGGTAGATATGGGAGGATATGAGATTGTGTGATAGATTTTTAACGCATTAGCCTTTTAGATACTAATTTGTAGCTCCATTCTTGGATTCAGGGTGATCATGCGTGACTCGAAGACACTTGCTTCGCTTCGTAGAAATAGCAAAGGCAAGCAAGTTGTCGCCCTTGATGCTAGAGACACGCCTCAAACTTCTCGAGGTGCATCTTTAAGAAGGAGACGGGAGGATTAGCATGATGGAACTCCTGACTCACAGGAAGTTAGGGAAGTTAACCCACGGTCATTTCCTCTTATTGACTTTGAGCAAGCCATGATTCATTGATATCGTTAGGCAAAGGAATTAAGTGAAGATGGAGCAATTGGCTCATACACCTTTACCCAATTTAGAGAGGCGAAACCACCCACTTATGATGGGAAAATTGATCATCTTGCAGCTGAGAAGTGGACTGGAAAGATCAAGGGGATCTTTGAAGTAGAAGGCATTCCTAAAGACAAGAAGGTTAACTTTGCTTCTCAATACTTAGAAGGTGAGGCGAAGCATTGGTGGGAGGGAATGAAGCTAGCCCTTGGCGGCAAGAGTGGTGCTATAGCTTGGGAGGACTTTAAGCTGGCTTTTAATGCCCAATTCTTCCCAATGTTATTTCAAGCAAAAATGAAGAGTGATTTTATACCCATATCTCAAGGCGACTCCACAATTTTGGAGTATGCAGCCTGTTTTAATTAAATGAGTAGATTTGCTAAGCAATATGTGTCTAATGAGCAAGATAAGACTGATCACTTTTAAAGGGGGCTCCAATATGAAATTGGTTATGCACTCACACCTCTAGCATTGACATCTTATAAAGACATGTTGTAACAAGCCATCAAAGTGGAACAAAAGATTTTGGAGCGTGAGGTACAAAGTTTACCTCAACATAAGAAGTTGAGATCCACTTACTATCAGGATAGCAACGCCGGTGGCAGCAGAAAGAGGAAAGCTTTTAACCAACCAGGAAAGCTCAGAATTCAAAATAATCCAGGCCCTTATACTATTTGTGGAAGACAACATAGCAGTCCCTGTTACCACAAGAGAGGAGCATGTTTCACTTGTGGAAAAATGGGACATATGGCACGTGATTGTCCAACACAAAGAATGCCCTTGGAGATAGTAGAGTATGTTTTGTATGTGGGCAACTGGACATTGAGCCTATACTTGTTGTATGAGGAAGATTGCTCCTCCAGTTGATAAACCACAAGAAGGCCAGCAAAGGCAAAGGATGACTAGGAAAGTTTTTACAATAACGGAAAAGGATGCAGTGGCTTCTAATATTGTTGTTGCGGTAATATTTCTATTGCCTTGCAACCTACTTATGCATTGTTTGACCCAAGTGCCACACATTCTTTTACTTCCTTTGACTTTGCAAAGAAACTTGATGTATTGTCTAAGCTTCTAAAATATGAATTGTGTATTGATACTCCCACTGGTGATTTCTTGATTGCTGATTGTGTTTTCAAGAATTGTTTGTTGCGAATTGATGATGTACCATTGCCTGTGGATTTGGTTGAGTTAGATATATGGGATTTCGATGTTATTCTAGGGATGGATTGATTATCAAAATATTATGCCACTGTTGATTGTTATTCAAAGAAAGTTATTTTTCGACCTCCAGATCAACCCGAATTCTCTTTTTCGAGAAGTTATGAAGGCACTTTTCCAAGGTTGATTTCAGCTATACAAGCAAGAAAGCTTTTGAGAAAGGGTTGTTGCGGTTATTTGGCTTGCGTAAAAGACACAAGTAAGGAGCTAGTAATGCTAGAAAATGTTCGTGTTGTCAGAGAATTTCCTAATGTATTTCCTGAAGATTTACCTGATTTGCCTCCTGATAGAGAGATAGAGTTGTATCGATTTAATGCTTGGTACAACGCCTATCTCTAAGACCCTATATCGGATGGCACCTTCTAAATTAAGTGAATTGAAAACACAATTACAAGAGCTTTTGGATAAGGGTTTTATCAGGCCTAGTGTATCGCCTTGGGGAGCTCTTGTTCTATTTGTGAAGAAAAAGACGGTAGTATGTGACTTTGCATAGATTACCAAGAACTTAACAAGGTGACGATAAAAAATAAATATCCTTTGCCCCGGATTGATGATTTACTTGATCAACTTCAAGGGTCTCAGGTATTTTCTAAAATCGACCTTTGTTCTGGGTATCATTAGTTGAAGATAAAAGTTGAAGATGTGCCAAAGATCGCTTTCAGAACAAGGTATGGGTATTATGTATTTCTTGTCATGCCTTTTGGGTTAACGAATGCACCTACGGCTTTCATGGATTTGATGAACAGGGTATTCAAGCAATTTCTTGACAGATTTATTATGGTATTCATTGATGATATTTTGGTGTATTCGAGGAGTTTGGGAGAACATGAACAACACTTTAGAGTTGTTTTACAAACTTTGCGTGAAAAGAAGTTGTATGCTAAATTTAGTAAGTGTGTCTTCTGGCTTGATCATATAGAATTCTTAGGTCATGTAATATCAAATGATGGTATCTTAGTTAATCCAAAGAAAGTTGAAGCAGTTGTTCAATGGAATCGCCCTACCAATGTCACAAAGGTAAGAAGTTTGCTTGGGTTAGCAGGTTATTACGGGCAATTTATAGAAGGGTTTTCTAAAATTGTTAGCCCACTTACTCGTTTAACTCAAAATGGAGTTAAATTCGTGTGTTCAGATCAATGTGAGCGCAGTTTCCAAGAGTTGAAGAGGCGATTAGTGTCAGCTCTTATATTAACTTTGCCTTCAGGGACTAGTGGCTTCACAATTTATTGTGACGCATCTAAAGAAGGTTTAGGCTGTGTTCTTATGCTGGATGGTAAAGTTGTGGCTTATGCCTCTAGACAATTGAAGGCTCATGAGAAGAACTATCCTACTCATGATCTGGAGTTGGCAGCGGTTGTGTTTGCCTTAAAAATATGGTGGCACTACTTGTATGGTGAAAAATGTGAAGTCTTTACCGATCACAAGAGTTTGAAATATATTTTTACTTAGAAAGAACTTAACATGAGGCAGAGGAGAGGGCTAGAACTTTGAATGATTATGACTTATCCATCAATTACCATCCAGGTAAAGCTAATGTGGAAGCTAATGCCTTAAGTCGCAAATCCTCTGGAAATATGGCAGCATTGCTAACTTCTCAAAAGCCTGTTGTTGAGGATATGATAAAGCTGGACTGGAGGTTTTGGTCCATCAGCTTGGTGCTCATTTAGCTAATCTTCGAGTACAACCGACATTGATTGACAGAATCAAGGCTAAACAAAATGAAGATCCTCAATTAGAAAAGATCAGAGAAGGTGTAGAAGCTAGGAAACAATATGACTTTAGTATCCATGTAGATGGGCCATTGAGGTTTCGTGGTCGGTTATGTGTTCCGGATGATTCATAATTGAAAAATGAGATATTACATGAAGCTCATAGCACTAGATTCTCGCTTCATCCAGGGAGCACTAAGATGTACGGGAATTTGAGAGGAAATTTTTGGTGAATCAATATGAAGAAAGATATTGTGAAGTTTTTCGACCAATGTCTAATTTGTCTAGCAAGTGAAATTGAGCATTGGAAACTAGGTGGCTAGTTGCACCCACTTGAAGTACCTAAATGGAAGTAGGAGCATATTACCATGGATTTCATTGTCTGCTTACCGAGGATGCCTAGTGGTAAGAATGCCATATGGGTGATTGTTGATCGATTGACTAAATCTACGCACTTTTTGTCTTATCAATTCGACCTTTCACTTGAAGACATGGCGAAGTGATACGTTAATGAGATAGTGAGACTTCATGGAGTTCCAGTGAGTATCGTTTCCGATAGAGATCCCAGGTTTGTGTCCAACTTTTGGAAGAGTTTACAAGGGGCATTAGGTACTCAACTCAATTTTAGTACAGGTTTTCACCTATAGATGGATGGTTAGTCGGAGAGAACTATTAAGATGTTAGAGGATATGCTACGATCATGCATTGACTTTGGTGGTTCGTGGGATGAACATTTACACTTGGCAAAATTTTCTTATAATAAAAGTTATCATTCTAGCATTAAGATGGCTCCTTTCGAAGCTTTGTATGGGCGTAAATGTAGGACTCCTATTTGCTGGGAAGATGTTGGTGAGAAAAGATTAACCGAACCTGAATACATACAACAATCAAAAGAGAAAATTAGACTCATTCGACAGCGTTTGAAAAACAGCATAAAGCCGTTAGAAAAAGTAACCATGTATTCTTGAAGGTTTCTCCTATGAAAGGCATCATGAGATTTGGCACGCGTGGTAAATTAAGCCCAAGGTATGTGGGACCATTTTTATATTAGAAAAGATTGGTGAAGTTGTTTATAAACTGGCTTTACCGCAAGCATTATCAGGAGTGCATAATATGATCCATGTATCCTTTTTTTTTTTTTTGGTGCATTATCTAGGTAAAGTCCATCGAACTCGGGACCTCTCGTGAAAAGTTCCTTTGCCCAACCACCTACGCCACCACCACGGGTGTGATCCATGTATCCTTATTACGGAAATATGTGCCAAATTCTGATCACGTATTGGATTTTTCACCATTAAAGTTGAGAGAAAACTTATTGTACGAAGAGCAGCTCATTTGTATTATCGACAAGAAGGATCAAGTGTTGTGACAACACACTATTCCTTATGTGAAAATCCAGCGGCAAAAATCACATGAAGAGAGAGGCCACTTGGGAACTCGAGGAAGAGGCAAGGCGCAAATACCCTCCCACTTGTTTCATGATTGAGGTACTTGTAAATTTCGAGGACGAAATTTTTTAAGGAGGGGAGAATGTAATGTATGGGCTTAAAAAAAAAGGAAAAGAAAGGGTTGAAAAGTCAACAAAGAAGCTGAAGGAAAGTAAATGAAGCCTCAGCTGTGTTTTAAAGATAGAGAGAGGGAGAGAAAGAGAAGAGCACGGGCAGAAGCAGTGGAAAGAAAGAAACGGGGGAGAGGAGAGAAAGAAGAGAAAGAAAAAAGGGAAAAAAATTGGCGTGCTCGTAATCTAGATGCCTCATCAAGCTGACTCAAGTGTGTTCTGTAATGCCGGTAAGAAATCAAAGCCTTTAATCACCTACTTGAAGCAATCGCCGCAATTAGGGCTTGAAATTCGGATTCCTTGGATATTTGTGTGGTGAAGCCCGATTTTTGAGTTGTTGAGCTGTATACTTTTTTATAAAAATGGGACTTTGGAATGTTGTGAAGTTATAGCATTTTACGAATCGTGATTTAAGTTTATGATTTGTCCAAAACGAAATTTTAAAGTTGGGGGCGCAATCTGGAATTGTAGCAAACAGTAGCTTCGAGCCTTTTTTTTTTTCAGTACTGTTTTAGGGCAGCTAAGTTAGGGTTGTTGTTATACATTAAGAGAGCTTTCTAAAGACTATAAGATGTCTTGAAACGAAATTTTGTGAAGGAAGTTATGGCGTGACAAAGTTGGCGCATGGGCTGCACCTAGCGGAAAACGATGGGTTTCTGCTAAATGCGAGCCTTCGTGGCGCATAGGTGTCATTTTATCGACAAATAGGCCTAGTATAGGTGAGTCATTATAATAATAACATTTTTACTCAACCTTTTGATATTGTTTTTCCGTTAATTGTTAGGGATCCAAGTGCGTGATTCGAGTATGCGTTGTAGTTGATTTTTAGCTTTTCCCAGGTAAGTGACACTATTTCTTCTTTATATTTTAAACTCATGTTTTGAGAAACATGGTGGATTATATATTCTATGAGTTGATAAAAAGCATATTTTGTTGTATAAAACATGATCGAGCTATTACTGCCATTTTTATTGTTTGAAGGGAGTTATATTTTGAATTCAATTTGAATAATTGTTTGAAAATGGTTTGTGAATTTCTTTATGAAAGAATCCCAAGGCATTTTGAAGAATGCTTTGAAATTTATATATCAAATTTTGAGTTGTGATATGACTTTCTTTCTAATGTTGAATTACTAGATATTGTGAGTGGTGGTTGGTGCTCAATGTCTTTGTGGACCCTAAGGGGTGTGTGAGTATGCGTATACTAATCTAAATTCCTTGTGGGCCAAGCCACCATCTAATAATATGTGGAGACCTTGCCAATGGGGTATCTTGGTCGTCTTATCACGGGTGTTACGTGTGACCATGGTTAGATATTTGAGCATGAATTGGTCAATGGAGTGGACCATTGACGTTTGAGTTGAGTTTGGTTGATGGAATGGACCATCGATGTGATTTGATGAGATTAATCAGTGGAATAGACCATTGACATGTTTCATGAGATTGACTAATTGACTAGATCATTGGTATCTTCGATAT
This sequence comes from Eucalyptus coolabah, assembly GCA_014182585.1. Lineage (NCBI taxonomy): Eukaryota > Viridiplantae > Streptophyta > Magnoliopsida > Myrtales > Myrtaceae > Eucalyptus > Eucalyptus coolabah. The sequence continues at coordinate 7,117,649 of CM024623.1, forward strand.
TTGAATCATGATTATGTATTATGGTAAAGTGAGTTACAATTGTGTTTTAAATGTGCATAATGATTTCTTGATTTGCTTAAAAGAAAGGTGTTACTCACTGAGCCGTGGTAGCTCACTCCTCTCATCTACTTGTTTTTCGGGTTCTTCAGCGAGTCGCAAGTAGGCGTGAGCATTCGCTCGGGAAGGACTTTTGTGGTAGAAACTTTTTTGTATGACTTGTGAATAGTTGATAAGTTTATAAGTTAGTATTTGTAGAAGGTATATGTTTTGGTTCGGTGGATTGTAGAAATACTTTGATTTTATAATCAGATGCCCTTTTGTCACACACACACACACACACACACACACACACACACACACACATGAGTGTATATATATCGGGTTGAATTTTGGTTATGTTGAGGCTGCATCCTTTGGTGAAAGGACGGCCGTGTCATGCCCTTGTTCTTATGGATTGGGGTGTGACAATTTATCTCTTCCTGCCTTTATTGTTTCAAGCCTTGAGTTTCTCATGGATTGACTTGTTAAGCAAGAGAGCATTAGTAACCAAGTATTGGATGTGTTGCCCTAGTGGGTTTCATAATATCCAAGACTTAAAACAATTTAATCTTGCAACAGTAGCATTCAGTTTGCCGGAAAATGAACTGTACAAGTACATATTCATTTCTTGAATGAGATTAGAGTTGCCACTGTTATAGGTTAGTTAGGGCTGACCTTCCGGTAAAAGATTCTTTTAACATCAATTAAGTTGATACTAGATTGAAAAAAAATGGTAACTTCAACAATTTCCCCTCATGCCCCTTTATAATAATCATTTTGTTTTTTTTTTTTTTTTTTTTGCGAAACAGTTCGGGAACCAAAATTCATTTGGTAATGCAATTTTATTTTTCAATTTCAGAACAAATTTTTAGCTTAGAAATAAATTTTGATAGAAATGAGAAATAGAAATTTATGATTTTTCTATTTCTTAAACAAAAATAATAAATAAAAACTCCTCATCGCTCACACTTGTCATTAGCCAATCACCCATTTGCCGCCAACGCCATTGTTGCCCGCCCACCCGTCCGAAAGGGAGATATTTAAGAAAGTTTATCAAGTGAATTTTTGTTTCTAGACCATAAATATTATGTTTTTATTAAATGCATATTTTTTTTAGGAAATTTATTTAGGGAATAAAAATAGAAAATTTTATTTTTGGCCTTCAACAATATGTGGACTGGTGAGATCTCTCACGTGGGAAAAAAATTCAATTTTACTTGTGCAAGTATGTAACGATCATACGACAAATAGATATGGAGTTCTCACCCAATTTCATTGACAACTCACTGTTTAAATCATCCAGAAGAAATATGTGTCTTATCTTGGTGGAATTTATTCAGTGATGGTAAAAGAACACTGTCAAAGCAACAATGTTTTCTCCATGAAAGGAGGGCATGCGAGGTGGTCGTGAGTACGCACGGCAACAGGCAATGTCTCGGGGCGGAGAATTACGATGGGTGATAGAAACTGCGAGGCTGCCATAGCACAACAATTCTGTGACAAAGTGTCGGCTCGACGACGGCTCGGCTTCAAAGGCAAACCACGACAACTCAGCTCTTTATGACTCGATTTGAGAAAATATGCAAAACTGGAACCGGCGAGTGATTGGCAATGAGGTGGAGTAGAAACGACACAGAGGGGATGAGTTGGATGATTAGAAACAGCAATTGGCAAGTGAATCTCAAGTCGACGTGGCTCCAAAAGCGATGATCTTGGCTTGAGCTGCAAGGACTAGCATGGACAAACGAGGTAGATCTAGACAGTAGCTCAATGAAGATAATGGACCACGATGTTGAATCAGTTGCACAGGCAGTAACCTGCAGTTCTAACAGCGGCTCTAGCAAGAACTAAACAAGGCGGCCTTGAACAGCGGATGGTGACAATGGTGCAACCATGACAACGACCGGACAAGACTACACCAATGGTTGTGGCACAGTAGACAAAGGTCACAGACACCAGCACTGTTTTGGACTGAATATTTTGTGGTAACTTAGACCGATGAAATGCAATGTTTGCAGCAAAATGGTCATGGAGGTCGTGAGTACAGATGATAGACCAAGCTTGAGGAAGATGAGCTTGGTTGAAGATGAAAGGTGGAAGATGACTACTATAGAAGAAGGTGAAGCCATGAATGAAAGAAAACAAATAGGAGGAGAGTGTTAGGGAAATCCCTTATAATGTTTTGAAGATGACAAAATAAGTCAAATGTTACTAACATGTTTAATGGTTGAGTAATAGATTATGCAGATGATAGACCATGTAAAAGATATTATCAAAGTCCATACTTTGAAAAATCATAAGACAGACTCTATGCTAAAACTGAACTTATTCAGACCGTGTCCAAACCTTAAGGCTAAATATGTTCAGAAGCAGAATATATTTAGACTTACATCCAAATTGTAAAGTCTATCTTACATGAAAAGTTTGCCAACTTTGACAAATTCTAGATTGAACGAATGAAGACTTAATCATACTCAAACACTATTTCAAATGGAAGACATTCAGACTTTACTTCAAACGGAACATTCTCAAACTTTACATCCATAATGACACATAAGTCTAGAACGTGACAAGGTCCAGAACATACTCAACATGAAGAGTTTGAACCCGTTCTGGACTTTACAAAGTCTACTTCCCCGAAGAGATTCAGAGTCTACTTCCCCCGAAGAGATTCAGACTTTTGGAGGACATCAACAAGTTCAGAACATAGCAAATTCAAAACGAAGCATATTCAGAATAAAACAACTTGACAAAACGTAACACAAGCCCCAAACATATAACGGCTAGTGATCTGATTTGAATCCTACATTAAGATTAATTTGATTGACTCAATCTAATTAATTGACAATTGGATCTTGAAGACAAGAACTTTCTATACAAAGAAGCTTTACTTATGGAAACTAAGATTATGTTTGTATGGGCAATCAAAATCAATTTGGGATTCTACTTCTATCACTCAACGGCTACCAAATCTTCTAGATACAAATCTGTCCAATGGGTAGATTGGAAGACGATCCTCTAATATATTGTCCAATGGTTAGTTTGGAAGTGAATGAGTATTTAAGGAGATCAAGGACCGATGAGCAAGTAAGAGATGGAGTGTAGAATTTATAATTCCAAAGTCTGAGCAACCTTCAATCATACACCTGTCTTTAGTATGCTTAAATATTTGTGATTATGAGAAAAATATCAAAAGAGTGACTTAGTGAGATAATGTGATCTATCACTGAGTGTTAAACCTCAAAATTGTAATCTCTTGTTAATTGCATACTGGAATTCAGCAAAAGGCTGTTAGTGTAGGAAAGTGGACATAGGCTTGATTTAAGCTAAACCACTATAAATTTCGTGTGCAACATTCTCTTTCTCTTAACTCTTCATATTTAAGTCTGTTGGCTCTTATCTACATTATGTTATGAAGATTTCCAGACTTATGTGTCAAAATCTGAAGATTGTTAGACTTTTATGTCAAAGTCTATCTTCATCAAAAGTCTATTCCATTGCATAACAGCTTTTGAACATCTACCAAAAGTCTAGTGGCTCGTTTAGTTAGACTCTTATCCTTATTCAGACTTTACCCACAACTTATTTTATTCCACATTTATTTGTCAAGATTTCTTTTAAACACTTATTCACCCATCTCTAGGTATTCATACTAGCACTTTCAAATGATATCAAAGCCAAGTGCTCGTTTTATTAAATTGCTTTTACTTTTAACCAAAGATCTTCTATGGCTAGTATCTTGGCACCGGGACTTATGGAAGAACAAAGTAACACCAGGCCACCATATTTTGATGGAAATGAATACAACGTGTGGAAAACCAAAGTGAAGATCCCTTTGCAATGGGATGTTGTGGAAAAATGAATCAATCCCACTTTGTTGTGTCTACATCAAATAAGAATGGTAAAGACAAAGAAACCAAAACCCCTACTCCTATGTCTCGGATGGAGATATCCAAAAGAGAAACTCTTGATGCAAAGGTCATTTATTCTTTATATTGCACATTGTCTCTTACTAAATAAAACAGAATTTCTTCATGTGAAATAGCAAAGAAGTCTGGGATAGGCTTCATATTACTTATGAAGGAACTGACCGTGTAAAAGAGACAAAAGTAAACTTCCTATTTGGCTAATATGAATCCTTCAAGATGAAGCTAGGAGAGTTGATTAGAGATATATTCAATCGTTTTATATAAATTGTAAACGGTTTGGCATATCAAGGTCATCCAATTTCTTTGCGAATGAAGGTCAACAAACTTCTACAAGGTCTCTCAAAAGATTGGAACCATGTTAAGACCTTAAACCGAGAGACTCGAAGGATTATACCACTATCTATTGATGAATTGATTTGCACTCTTCAATCCTACGAAATGGAACAAATCGTTGATGAAGATCCCAAAGGTAAGAAGTCTATCGCTCTAATATCTAACGATGATTCAGATGATACAAACTCAGAAAATAACATGTATGACAAAGAACTTGCTTTTATGATTAAGAAATTCAAAAAGCTGAGTATAAAATAAAGCAAATTTAGTGGAAGAAGACAATACAAGTAGAATGAGCAGAAAAGAACCATGAAAGAAAATGACAAGCAAGGAAATATATGCTTGATGACAAATTCAGACTAGACTCAAATTCTAAATCTAAATTAAACTAAGAATCAGAGTCTGACTCAGACACAGACTCAAAATCCAATGAGGAAATCGAGATAAGTCATTCAGCAATTCCTATCAAAGTTCTTAAGTATATAATGAGCTTTGCTTAAATCTCAAATCTTCTCTTAAAAAGATCTTCGAACTAAAAAATGAGAATTCATGACTTAGGCAACAATATCTTTCTCAAAAAGAAAATTTTGAAATTTTGCAAAAATATTTTCTACAAATAAAAGAAAGTCGAAATTTACTTGTCAAAGAAAATGATTCTTTAAAAAGGAATCTTCAAATATTTTGACAAAATTTTCAAATGGTTCAAAAACATTATAGCATATCATTTCCATACAAGTACCTTACTATAATAAGTTAGGACTTGATTTTAATAAGGAAAGTGATTCTCTAATAGATTTTCCTAAAGTCAAGGAGAGACTTAGACAAAAGCCTCCTAAACTTGCGTATAAGAAGCATTTTCAAAAGATATTTACAAAACATGTTGGTCAAAATGTCCTTGAGTGTTCAAATTGTGGAGATTTTGAATACTTTGAGAAAAATGTCCTAAAGTTTGGAGACCTATTAAGAAAGATTGGGTAAAAACAGGAGATAAAAACACTACAAGTGCCATAACTTGGCACAAATGGACACTTAAGTGCCACATTTGAAGAAAAGTGGGACACCTGAGTGCCACATCCGGCAAAGCCGGCTGAAAATCATACGTGGCAATTAAATATTAATATTTTTTGCTGAGATGGCTCGTCGGAGAACCGGTCAGCTATATTTCACCCAAAACGATGTCGTTTCGAGTGTTGGCCAAAATAGAGCCCTTAAATCAGCCAAAACGACGTCGTTTTGGCATAATTTGAATTTTAATATAATATAAAAAATTAATTAAATTAAATTAAAAGTAAAATAATAATATAATTTACATTTATTATTATTATAAAAAAATGGAAGAAGAAGGCAGCCGGCAGCTGAGGGCTGAGCCCTTGCCGCCGTCGCCGGAAGGTGGGGAGGGTCGGCGGGGCCGCTAAGCCCGAGCCGAGGGCCATCCTCGCCTAGATCCGGGACAAGGGCACGTATGCCCTCGCCATCGGTCGGGCTGGGGCCATCGGCTCGACAGCCCCAACCCTTGCCGTCGACTGTCTCCCTCTTCCTCCTTCCCCCTTTTTCCTTCCTCCTCCTCCCCCCCCCCCCGGATTTGGGCGAGGGCTGCAACCCTCGCTAGGGCCCTCACCGCCGGTTGGCCGAGGTCGCTAGCCCCGAGCCGGGGCTCGGCATCCGCGGCGACCCTCCCTCCTCCTTCACCAACCCTTCTCGGCGACAACAAGGAGGCGGGCGGTGGCTAAGGGTTGAGCCCTCAACCGCCTTCCCCCTTTTTTTTTTTTAAAATATTAAAATTATTATTTTTAAAATTTTAACAAAATTTAATTTTAAATTTAATTTGATTAATTTTTATATTTTTTTTTACCACGTTAGCCTAAAACAATGCCGTTTTTGCATTATTCGGCCACATCGGCGTGTACAAAACGGTGTCGTTTTGCACTCACTTTGCCGAAAAAATGCCACATATGCAATTTGGTCAAATTAGCACTCAAGTGATCCACTTTGCTCCTGATTTTGGCATTTAAGTGTACATTTTGAAAGTTATATGGCACTTAAGTGTCCATTTATACCAAGTTATGACACTTCAGGGGTCCATACCTCGATAAAAACAGTATACTCTACTAACTCTTATGGACCCAAGAAAATATTGGTACTAAAGAAATGATGAGCTGTTTTTGCAAGAAATAAAGGAAAACAAGAAACTTGCAAGGAATGTATTCTTTATTTTGGCAATAATTCTTAATATGCTTGATATTCAATATATCCTTGGTTGATTGAGATTTTGTGATGATCATATTTTATTTTATTGAAGAAAGAATCGTATGGATTTGTTTCTGTGATTCGTGAGTTGCGATTTGATCTAATATGTGTGATTGATTTGACATCTTTCTTAGAGATAATGCAAATTATTTTGTCTAATTTTATGCTCTCTAATTTCGTCATATTTTGCAAAGTGAAAATCTATTTTATGTGATTTTAATTTATTGTGCAAAGACATTCTTTCCTTAAATAATTTGTTATGATGAGTTTAGAAAGAATATTTGCTTATCTATGAAGATTTTATATTTTACTCTCACAAAATGGATGGATCCAAATTGAGGGATACCAAAAGGAAATGAGTTGATTGCAGGAAATTCTTTAAGGGAAGAATAATCATGGTGCAATCAGAAAAGTATTTCATGCAAAGATTTCAAGTTTGATCCGCAAAATTAGAGGAAGGAGGCTAAAAATTCTCTTCCTTGTGCAAAGTTTTTGCAAATTATTGAGGAAATCTCTTATGTGTCGTACCAAAGAAGGAGAAAGTGAATCCAAAAGGAAAGAAAAAGAATCATGATCACCTCAAAAAGGCAACAAATTGAGGGGGAGCATTGATCAATTATGGAAAAATCTTTTTGAATCAATTGTAATCTTGATTATTATGGAAGGAAGAAAAAGGTAAATGTGATAGAACTTGTGAAGTTCTACAAAATCCGATTAGTGCATCTTTTATTACCTTTTTGACATTAACAAATTTCTTATTTATATTATCATTTTATTATGACAAAAATGTTAAGTGAATTTTATAATCCATCTGTGATTTCTATTGAAATTTTGCTAATATATATGATCGAAGTGAGCTATATTACATATCTTTGATATTCGACTTACTTTCTAAAAACTGAATTTTTTTTTTGGAAATTGTATTTCATGCAAGATATATTTTTTATTGTTTAATATTCTCTATGTCATATCATGTCCATTATTTTTTGCTTTTTGATTATGACAAAAAATGGGAGAGAATATAAATATGCATATGTGTTGATATTATTTATTGAGCTGAGGATTTTTTTTTCTATATATTGTTATACTCGATCTATTTGCTATCTTCTACTATCTTTTGATTTAAATCACACTTTTTGAAAATCTAAAATTTGAAGATTGATTTATCAATATTTTAGAAAGTGTGATTACACATATGCATATTCAAATATTGTTTTGTCATCATAAAAAATGGGGAGATTGTTAGGGAAATCCATGATGTTTTGAGGATGACAAAGTAAATCAAAGGCTACTAATATGTTTAATGGTTGAATAATAAACTATGTAGATGATAGAACATGTAAAAATTATCAAAGTCTATACTTAAAAAACTAAAAGACAGACTCTATGCTAAAGCTGAACTTATTCAGATCGTATCTAGACCTTAAGGCTATATATGTTCGAAGCAGAATATTGTTCAGATTTACTCCAGTTTGTAAATCTATCTTATATCAAAAGTTTGCCCACTCTGATAAGTTTCATACTTAATGAATGAAAACTTAATCAAACTCAAACTCTACTTTAGATGGAAGATATTCAAACTTTACTTCAAATAGAACACTCTAAGACTTTATATCCAAAATGACACATAAGTTCGAACGTGACAAGGTCCGGAACAGATTCAGACTAGACTCAACTTGAAGAGTCCGAATCCGTTTCGAACTTTACAAAGTCCACTTCCCTCGAAGAGGTTCAGACTTCTAAAGAGCAGCAACAAATTCAAAATGTAGCAGATTTAGAACGAAGCATATTCAAAATAAAACAATGTGATAGAACGTAACACAAGCCCCAATCATTTAGTGGCTAGTAATCCGGTTTGGATTTTACATCAAGATTGATTTGATTGACTCAATTTAATTTGATTGATAATTAAATCTTGAAGATAAAAACTTTCTATACGAAAAAGCTCTACTTATAAAAACCAAGATTCTGTTTATATGGGCGATCATAATCAATTTGGGATTCTACTTCTATCACTCAACGGTTACCAAATCTTCTAGATACAAATCTATCCAATAGGTGGATTGGAAGATGATCCTCCAAGTTACTGTCTAACGGCTAGTTTGGAAGTGGAGGAATATTTAAGGACATCAAGGACCGATGAGCAAGTAAGAGATGAAGCGTAGAATTTATAATTCAAAAGTCTTAGTGACCTTTGATTATACATTTGTCTTTGATGAGCTTAAACGTTTTTTATAGTGAGAGAAATACCAAAAGAGTGACTTAATGAGATAGTGCGATTTATCACCAAGTGTTTGCACTCAAAGTTGTAATCTCTTGTTGATTGCATAGTGAAATCCAGCATAAGATTGTTAGCGTGGGAGAGTGGACATAGACTTGATCTAAGCCTAACCATTATAAATTTCGTGTGCAACATTCTCTTTTTCTTAACTCTTCATATTTAAATCTGTTGGCTTTTATCAATATTATGTTATGAAGATTTCCATACTTCTGTATCAAAGTCTGAAGATTGCTAGACTTTTATGTCAAAGTCTATCTTACATCATAAATCTATTCCATCACATAACAAATTCTGAATATCTATCAGAAATCCGATGGCTCGTTTAGTAAGACTATGATCCTTATTCAAATTTTACTCGCAACTTATTTTATTTTGTATTATTTGTTAAGATTTCTTTTAAAGACCTATTCACCCCCACTCTAGGTGTTTATACTAGCACTTTCAGAGAGAAGGGTTTGGCCGAACGATGCCAAAGTCCCCCGTCAGGAGTTTTGTAAATCCTCGAGTTCCTCTGACTATGGCATATACATTGATTTGGAAACCTTCATATATTGATCATGGCTGAAGAAATTTGTGATTGGAATTCAGTCATTTCCGATCCACTTACCAGCTAGCTGGGACCAGGTCACCCTCCGATGCAAATTCTCAAAAGAGATGACACAAGGCCGTTTAGGCAAATGAATCAAAATCCACTGCATAGTCGATTCGGAAGTCTTTAAATTATAAATTAAGTTTTTCTCATAATCACCCCGACCCGATGCATAAATGACAATGTTTATTTTCCTGAAAATATGGCGAACAACCTTTGGGCAAAAAATTGAGATGTCAACGTCGCTCCCTTCCTCTACCGCCATTTCTAGGTCCTATCTTCACTTTGACGAACTTGCGTGAAGTGCCAGCAGCGACGCATAAGCGCCGTTAGGTATCTTCATCAGAGTGTCGTGCCTTCCCTGCTCGGCAATGGCTCCATTCTTTACAACCGCAATTATGTCCGCATTCTTTATCGTCGTAAGGCGGTGAGCCACAACTACAGTTGTCCGATTCACCATAACCCTGTCTAGTGCCTCTTGCACAATGCTCTCTGATTCTGCATCCAACGCACTCGTCGCTTCGTCGAGCAGAAGTATCTTAGGATTCTTCACAATGGCCCGAGCAATAGCTATCCTCTGTTTCTGTCCCCCCGATAATTGCACTCCTCGCTCCCCAACTGATGTATCATAACCTTGAGGCAGGGAAGATATGAAGTTGTGTGCATTTGATGCCTTTGCAGCGGCAATGATCTCATCCTCAGAGGCACCGCCTTGTTTACCGTAAGCAATGTTGTCACGGAGTGTTTCGTTGAAGAGTATAGGCTCTTGGCCTACCAAACCCAGCTGTTGTCTCAGCCAACTCAGCTTGAACTTTTGAATCAGCACACGATCCAAGAACACATGGCCAGAATCAGAATTATAGAATCTCTCTAAGAGACTGATCACTGTTGATTTCCCGCTGCCGCTTTCTCCAACTAAAGCAACCATCTGTGAGAAAAAATTTCACGGTTCAGTTTATTAAGGTGTACTGGAACTTTTAATGTTATGCAACTGTGCAAGTGTCTGAGATATTAACAATAAATTCCATCTTCAGTCTAACGTAAGCGTGTTCAATACCTATAAAGTAGATAATTTTCTTCTCCATGGAATTCTACTGTTTCTGAAAAACTAAAACACAGAGAGAGAGAGAGAGAGAGAGAGAGAGGCTTGTTGCTGACACCTTGCCGGCGGGGATGGTCAAGGACAAGTCTTTGAAGATTTGGACGTCTGGTCTTGTTGGATATGTGAAACTGACATGTTCCAACTCTATCTTTCCAGTTACATTCTCGAGCACAATTCCTTCATCTTTGCCAGAGTCTATCTGAGGCTTGCTATCCAAAATTGAAAAGATAGAAGCAGCCGAATCTTTGGCCTTGTTAGTGTCTGGGCCAACGCGCTGCTCTGGGAAACCCCATACGCTGAAATAGTTAAAGCATAGAACACCTGCAGGTCTCGATTGTTAGTATTATATTAACCTGAAAAGGATTATCACATAAAAGAGAGGGCCCCAGAAGAAGAATGTAACCCCAAAAATTTTGACCTTGAAAACTTCTGTAAAGGTTGCTTTCCCATGTTGCACCAGTATAGCTCCGATGTAGAACAAGAACGCATTTGTGCAGTAGATCGCAAGGAAGGAGAAACCATATCCAATCCCACTCACAAGCCCAAGCCGGACTCCCTGCTCCTTTGGGCCATCACATTTCTCTTCATACAAATCCATCACCTTGCTCTCCGCACAAAAGGATGCCACCGTGCGGATGCTACCAACTGCATCGTTCACCACTTGACTAGCTTCCTCGTACTTCTCCTGAAGGTGGGAATACAGAAAAAGTCATGTGAAATCATACGTGACATGTAAACAATCGGGACCATTGGAAACGCCAGACAGACCTTGGCATCTGCACTGAACCCCTGCAGGAATTTAGCTTGGATGAATCCTTCAGCGAGTATCAAAGGCGACACTGCAATAACTATGAAAGCCAATATCCAGTTTGTTATGAATGCTATGAGCAATCCGGCCATGACTGTTGCTACATTTTGGACAATCAGAGCTAATGCATCTCCAACTATACTCCGCATTGTTGATGCATCAGTAGACAATCTTGCACCAACTGCACCACTAGAGTTTAAAAGAAAAGAAGAAATAGTTGGGACGTTTCAATGATGCATAACCTCTGAATTTGTAGAGTACAGGATAATTAAAACAAGCTATAATGACAGAAGGGCAGAAGTATGACAGTAAATCTAGCATACCTTGAGTTAGCAGGATTATCAAACCAACTAATTTGTTGGTGTACAACTTTCTGAAAAGTCATGTACCGTATCCTTTTAATTAACTTGCCACCAGCAATGCCAAAAAGATAGTTCTGAATCGGCACAAACACTAAAATGATGCATCCCAGACTGACATAAATGAGTGCCCAGAATTTGGAATCTTTCTTCAGTTGGTCAGCAGGTTCATAGAACATTTTAATAGCAGAGGACAACAAGAGTCCAGATATTGGAAACACCACTCCATGTACTGAGGCAGCAAGGCATGCAAGAACCAGTAATGGAAACTCGGGCTTATTCAAATATGCAAGACGTCTGATGGATACACTCTGACGCTTCTCATTGTCCAGTTCAGTTCTCTCATTCTGTTCCTCCTCTTCACCCATCCTGATGAGAGTAATCGGACCAGGAACATCAAAGCTGAGAGCAAAGGAGTGGCGGCTTCCTGATGAACCTCTGCTTATAGATCTTCTCATGGATGGTCTACTGGATGTGTTTCTGCTAATGGTTTTAACCGGTGCCTTGTCAACTTCAAAACTTGCATCCAGTTTAGTATCTACTGGGCCAAGTTTCTCTTCAGTGGCTTTATTTCCTTTTTGCAAACGGATAAGCTGCGAATAGCCCCCCTCAGGGTCTCTGATCAACTCTTTGTGAGTTCCTGAATGTAGGATTTGAGCGTTTCAACGTGAATTAATTGCAAAAGCGTTGATAAGAATATGTTAGATGAGGTTGAATTATTAGTTTACCTTGCTCCACTATTTTGCCCTGGTGCACAACTGCAATGATGTCTGCAGTTCTGATGGTTGTCAAGCGATGTGCGACTATAACAGTAGTTCGGTTTGTCATAACATTCTCCAAGGCATCTTGAACGACTCGTTCTGACTCTGCATCAAGCGCACTTGTTGCTTCATCAAGTAGGAGGATTCTCGGGTTCTTTAGAATGGCCCTTGCTATGGCGATTCGCTGCTTTTGTCCACCAGATAATTGTGTTCCATGCTCTCCTACCATTGTGTCAAGCCCCTGCAGACATATTTGACCATCAAAAAATCCCCCTGAAACATCTCATCAGAATCCTACAATAGAGTTATGAAATGAAAATAATCTTTCTGTTCATCGGCTTGATGGCTTTCCTGATTATCATGATTAGTGAGAACTTAGACGAACATCAGTGGTATTGTATGAAAAAATTCTCTACCTTTGTATCGTTATGGAGGAATAAGCATATTGTAATCATATCTTATTTTTTTCACCAAAAAAAAAAAAAAAAATCTTATTTTCGGTGCCAAGTCAAAGCTCTGTTTTAAAGAGTTCTTTTCATTGCCTATACTTGTATAGTCGTTCGAAGTTCAACTCATAAGAACAGGTACCTTCGGCAGCTTGTCAATAAATTTTGCAGCATTGGCAAGTTGAATCGCTTGTCTGATTTCCTTATCAGTTGCTTTTTCCTTTCCATAGGCTATGTTCTCTCTTATCGTAGTTAAAAACAAGACCGGTTCCTGACCCACTAATCCAATTTTCTCCCTGATCCATTTAAGCTGAAGATCCTTCAAATTGATGCCGTCAATAAGTACTTCACCAGAATCAGGATCATAGAATCTCTCGAGCAAGCTGATCACTGTGGATTTCCCACTGCCACTTTGACCGACTAGAGCTGCCGTTTTGCTGCTTGGGACTTTCAAAGAAATTCCAGCAAAGATTTGCACATCTGGCCTCGCAGGGTACCTAAAATGAACATTCCTAAGCTCAATGTCGCCTTTTATATCTTCCAATATCGTTCCGGAGGTTTCATAGGAATCGATAAGTGGTTTTCGTTCAATGGTCTCAAACATCTTGTACGCCGCGGCTTGTCCTGATGCAAATGCATTTAGGCAAGGAGATGTCTGGCCCAGCGACCTACAAACAAAGAAATGTTCATCCCAGAAAGATGAGAATGCCTTGTGGATATTTGCGAGCTGAAATAAAAGGAAACAGTAAGAAAGGAAGTGCTCACATTCCTCCAACCAAGAGGGCTGTTATGATATTGATGATTTTCCCACCATTGTATCCTTTCTCTATGATTAATTTCGATCCATACCACACGGCAAGTCCATAAGTCCACAACACAATTAACATAATAACTCCAAGTCCTATGCCTGAGACAAGCCCTTGGTTCACGGTAGATTTATATGCAACTTCCAGCTTGCTGTCATACTTTTCTAGCGCTCTGTTTTCACCCGTGAAGGATGCAACCTTGTGATGAAAAAGAAAGTAGATTATTACTGGGACAAAAGGTATATCCTAGCAATACCTACTGGCATTTAATTTATTTGGGTTCATAAATCTCTCTACAACTTACAGTCCTAATGGCCCCGACTGTCTGTTCCACAACATTTCCAGCTGCTGCATAGGCAATCTGTCCTTGACTTGTCATTTTTGACATGATCAATGAAATAGCCCCTCCAGCAATCACAATGAGAGGAATGCAAGAGAGAAGAACCGAGGAGAGAAGCCACCCTCTCGTAAAAGCAACTACAAAACCTCCTAAGAATGTCGTCATGAGTTGTACAAATTTTCCAACCTATGAGTTGCAAATGAAACTTCACAAGTCAATTTAGGGCATATGACAATAGTTTAGCAATCATCCTGTTATTCCTGGTACAATTAAAAAGGGAAAATAAAAAGCATGAACCCTTTCTCTACCTTTTCCCCCATTGCATCCTGAATGAGAATGGTGTCTCCTGACATCCTCCCAATGACTTCTCCAGTCGTTGTTTCGGTGTCAAAGTAGGAAATGTCTTGTCTGAGTATTGTTTTCAGGTACAAGCCTCGTATCCGCGTCGCTTGCCTCTCTCCAGTAATCATCCAACAAGCTACCTCTGCGACACATACAGTAATTAAGCCTTTAATTGCAGATCTTGCGGAGAACTTAGATAAGGTAAGAAACATCATAAAAGATAACATGACCGAAGAACCCAAAACTAAACAAGCATTACAGAGGTGTCATGCTACACCCTATGTTACTGTCAGTGATGATTTCTGCCTAAACCTGCAACAATATGGATAAGATTCTGAAATCACATCAAAGAGAGCATAACTTCCTTTTGATTCCCCACTTATGCAATCAAGAGAAAAACCAAGCGAACTGACCTTGTATAGACATAAGTAATATCAAAGAACAGTTGTGAAGAGAGAATCAACTGCACTTACGGAGAAAAGAAGCGACCGCCGAACCGAGAGCCAAGTACAAAAACCAGACGGCCACCTGAAAATCAACGAGGTATTATCTTTTTTTTTTTTTTTTTTTGGGGGTAAAGGCGAGGTATTATCTTTGATCATTAGTAATGTTAATTAACATAGAAAAGGGAAATAAAGACTTTTCTAGTATCTAATATTGTGGCATCCTGGTCAGAATTGTGCACAGAGTTAGAAATTGTGGATAGTAACTTCTTTGCAATTCAGAATCAAAACTTTTTCTTCTCAGCCATAAGATTAATTCGGTGGTGGTGAAATTGACTGTAAGACACATACACCAGCAAAATTTTAACAAAAAGCTGGGCCATCATGATAATTTTTTTTTTTTCGGATAATATAAATAAATGTATATTAAATATGCTCGTGTCATGGCCAAGAGTTTCTATAGCTAAAGGACCATGCATTTTCGAGGAGGACCTCCTGAGATCATCATGTTTCCCACAAGAGAGCTTCCGGAACATTCCAAGGGCGGGTGATATGGTAATTGTGGCAAAGTCTAGAACTCTCGTGCCATTAGCATCGGTAGTTGGTAGGTTGGGCAGTACAATCACGTCCACCGAATGGAATCTCGATCAATGATTGTAATCAGAGGGCTCAAGTATAAGAAGGGGTGTCCTCCCCCTTATTTGTATCCATCGAACTATTCAGTAATCAAAAAGCCCATTTCTCTCTTCCAGAGCTTCTCTCTGGAAAGACTTTATCTCTGTACGATCCAGCTTGGCTTAGGTGCCCAATGATCTGAGTTGATCCAAAAGAGTTCATTGTACGGTCACGATCCCAATTGATTGGCCCGTGACACTTGACTAATTTAGGTACCAATTTTATGTAATCAATGAATACATTCTTGTTAATCTGCCAAACCTAGGACTAAAGAACAAGAGCTAAATACAATATGAATATACCTTCGAGACTTCCTTAACAATGTGATCACGGTTGGTGGAGCCGAAAGATTGGATGATCTCGCCGAATATGATTGTCAGGAGAGGCTGTGAGAGCCCGTTTGCTGTGGCGGCCACACTACCGACCACCATGTAAAGGACATCCAGGCGGTCCACAAAGACAAACAACTTAAAGAAGGACACTTTCTGCTCATTCCCTTTATTTCGATCGCCACCTCGTGGTAGCTCCGATGAATTTTTGTCTTCGTTCATGGCTTCTCTTGCTCTACAAAAATGAACAGCCTTTTTGTTAAAGATCGACAAAGAAGAAGAAAACCACCAACAAAATGAAAAAAGAAACTGAATGAGGCAATGCAGACATAATGGAAACTCGGAAACGCAAAAGGACCAGAGTTACTTGGAACAAGCAAAACGAGGGAAAGCAAGACTTTGGATCTTCCACCAAAAACATTCCCGGTCTCATCCGAATCAATCACCAGGTGCTCTTGTCTTAGGAGTGAAAGAGAGAAATATGACGGCCAACATGCATTGTCGAGATGGAGAGAGAGAAATATGGACCGATTTTGTGAGGCAGGCGATGGGGAGAGAGAAATACGTACTGATTTCGCGAGGCAGACGCTAGAGAGAGAAAGACAGAAAGACAGAGGGGGAGAGATAGAGAGAGGGAGGTTCTTCTTCTTCTTGTTCTTCGGTTTGTGAGAACTAGGAAGAGGCTTACAGAGAGAGTATGGTGAAGCTTAGCGTGTATATATACATATGTAAGTTTGTGATTTTATGAAGACGGTCGGCGCTGTCGTGCGTGACAGTCCGTATCCCCCCTCAGTCAAAGCTTTCTTTCCCTTTCCATCTTCACTAAAGAAAAATTACCCAAAAAGGAAAACTTCTGACCCATTTCGGCAAAAAATATGTTTCTGTATCAAAGCCCTCAGTGCAAGCGCTCTCTTTAATTTTCAAGTATTTATACACTTGCTGAAATTGAGCTTAGACTTTTGCAGGTTTGAAGCATTTATAGTAAGATGAATCCCCATTGGTTTTTTAATAAGATCTCCATGCGTTAATAGTAAGATGAATTGAGCATAGATTTTTGTAGGTTTGAAGCATTTATAGTAAGATGAATCCCCATTGGTTTTTTAATAAGATCTCCGTGACGACCCGAGAGACGGTCCTCGGACATGCGCAAGGAAGGGTTCTCTCTTCTCTTATCCCACATCGCCTAGGGAGAGAGGTCTTGGTTAGCTTATAAGGCTTGGGTTCCTCTAATATGTGTAATGCATTTTAAAGCCATGAGGAAAAGACCGTGGCTAGAATGGCGGTTCGTCCGCAACAGGACGGATGACCCAAAGCGAACAATATTACACAATGGGGCCTGAGATGTTACAAGTGATATCAGAGCCGACTCCCAACCGCATGTGGGGCCATAGCAAGAATGCTGTTTTGACGCCCGTGTGGCCACATGAAGACGCTCGTGGGGCCACAGTGAGGACGCTGTTCTATTAAAAGGTGGAGAGTATGATGGCCCGAGCGACGGTCCTTGGACGTGCGCAAGGAAGGGGTCCCTCTCTTCTCTTGTCCTATATCACCTAGGGAGGGAGGTCTTGGTTGGCCCGAGCAACGGTCCTCGGACGTGCGCAAGGAAGGGGTCCCTCTCTTCTCTTGTCCTACATCGCCTAGGGAGGGAGGTCTTGGTTAGTTTATAAGACTTGGGTCCCTCTAATTTGTGTAACGCATTTTAAAGTCATGAGGGAAAAGACCGTGGCTGGGATGACGGTTCATCCGCGCCAGGGTGGGTGACCCAAAGCGGACAATATTACACAGTAGGGCCCGGGATGTTACAATCTCCATGCATTAATGCTTTATTTTTTGGAACTTTGCTTCTAGAAGATGCTCTTGATGTATTAAGTTCGATTTAAGTTGAAGACGCTCTTAAAAGAAATGTAGGGTCTTGAATTTGTGTGTAAAACCTAAAAAATTGTCAAAATGAGGATCGATGCAAGGTCCACGTAACAATGTATGTATATATCATAACATTTGATAAGAAAACCCAAAAATAAAAAAGAAAAAATAATATATATCTTTTGTGTTATGAAATACATGAATGAATATTCATTATATTCGTCTTATTTAATATATTTATTATGGTACATGTGGCGCCCCTCGACGGCCCCAAATCCATTAGGGTCGCCACAAATTACTTGTCACTCATCCTACTACATACCGGTCTAATGACTTTTATGATTAAAATGAAACCACAGTTCATAGGGGTTAATCAATCGAATTCCTTACCATTTTTTTTTTTTTTTTTTGAAAGAAAGGTCCCATCGCAGTTCATCAACGAAAGCATAAACAAGTCTCACAATCTCTCCCTCCAATAACCATAATGCAATGCACACCAACTACGCACTAAAAAAAAAAGATAAAACCGATTCACTTTTATTTATATTTTCATGATGGACATTAAGGTCGATACAACAAAAAGGCCAAGATTTTTAACTATACTTGGCTATCCCAAAAAGAGAACTCGACCCTATATGAAACATGTACATCCCTCCATCAACAAGTGTCAGCTATCCCCAAAAAGAAAGCATCAGCTCCCACCAGTCCTACGTGCCATCACACCCACCCCGGTGCATCGGGCGGCGACAGCGGTAACATCCCTAGCATCACCCCCATTGCGTCGAATGTGGACGGACAAAAACTCTTAGATAATAGGGCCATCAGCTAATCTCATGTCATACATCACCAATACTCGAACTCGAACATACTCCAGACCAGGAATACTAATACAAGAATGCTCGGTGCACTCCACCTCGACGTCAGTAGGTATGCTATAGAAGGCACCACGCACAACTGGTGAAAGAGGCATCTTTCTAATCTGAAATATTAATCCCCAAGAGGGGTGAGTACAACCACTCGGTAGTAAAGATCCACCACACTACACAGTGCATCACACATAACAATCAAGGTATCATGAATAAAACACATATCATTCATGCATTCAAGCATACCTTACCTTGTAGCCATGCATATATCACCATGTCATATTACCATGCACTCATCATCAAGTAGTCATGCATACATCACCATGCCATATGTACACATCCATGCACATGATAGAGTCTCAATTTTTATCTTTCCAGGGACCAGTGTTTGCATCCCTCAATTTATCGCTCGCATCCAACCTGGCATCATGAGGAACCTCCGGGCATCCGGCACACACACTTCGGGCATCTCATACCCCAACTAGTATCACAAGGTATCCCCCCGGCACACACCTCCGAGGCTTCCAGCACACACCTTCGGGCATCCTGAAACTCCCGAGGATATCCAGCACACACACTCCGAGCATCCGGCACCCACACTCTGGGTATCCCGAAACTCATGAGGCATCGTCAGCTCGCACCTCCGATGGTCTTGTTATTATCTCAATTTATATTCACATACGAATCTCAATTTCAACATGGCATTTGATGCATCAATATCAAGAGTCTCAACCAGCTTTTGATGCTACATAACATGTCATATGTCATCACATATGCAGCAAAATCAACCACTCAAAGCATTGCATCACATGGAAAAATTCATTTATTTTTTTGATAACACATCAATTTTTAGATAAAGCAGAATGCACTCCTTTGGTTAAAACTCTAGAAAAATTAGTAAATGGTATAAATAAATTTTGAAAACTTGATACATTATAGATGAGACCTAAAGGCAGATATCTCATAAAGAACACCATACCAAAAGAATCCCACATAAAATAGTACGGTCCATGCATCACAGTCTTCAAAATTTTAACACTTCAGCTTGCACAGTTTTGGAAGTAATTTAAATTAAATATCCAAATGAACTCCAAAAATTCTTAAATTTTGATATGTTATATAAAAGTCCTAAATTTAAATATCTCATGAAGAAATAAAACTCCAAATCGTTCTATATTAACAGATATAGACGATTAATTCCCATGTTCTTGGTGTCGTTTTTTCCAGATTATCTTCTTTCAAAGGAAACTCGTTTCACTAATCTATGTATATCCATTTCTTCTAAATTTTTAGTATGTTATACCTCAGAATATTATCTACAACTTTAATTAAGGACATATGATCAAATTTTAACTTTATGATTTTATAAAAAATCATAGAATCATACTAGGTCAAGGTAGCATTTTCCCAGATCCAGTTTCTTAAAAGGACAACGATTTCACCGACCTATTTTTGTTCATTTCCTCTAAATTTTTTATATGTTTTACCTCAAGAAGTAAACTAAAACTTTCATTAAGAACTTAAGGTGAGATTTTCGCAAGAAAGCTACTTTACAGTCCACAAATTCACTGAAGGTCAGCACAACAAATTCCAGATCTAATCTCTCAAAAGGAAAATCATTTCACCAAGCACTCCTTGTCCGTCTTGTCTCAAATTTTAGTATGTTATTCCTGAAGATGTTCTCTAAAACTTTCATCAAGAGATTGAAGCAAGATTCCAACTAAAAATTCACATGCAACTCACAAACTTGTGAAGGGTCGGACTGGTTTTTTTTTTCCAGAAAACAGCATGCTAGGCCAACTAATTTCTCCCCATAGCTTCGACCTTTCATCACATCTACCACAACCAAAATTCACCATCTTCTACACACACAACACAGCAAGCAAAGGGTAGGTTTTAGGGCTCTACTTTCCTTGAATTTAAGCACAAAACAACGACAAATAGTGGGCAAAGCGGCAAACGAACGGCGGCGAGCTAGGCGGACGATCAGCGGATGGACCTCCCTCCTTCCTCTCGCACACATGGCCTCTCCTTTCTCTCTTCCTTTCTTCCTTTCCTTTCTCTCTTTCTCTCCTCTCTCTCTTGGACAACTCTCTCTCTTCCTCTCTTCTTTCTCTTGCTTAATCTGCCCCCCTCACTCTCTAATTTCTTTCCCTTCATCATTAGCCATCATGATCTTTGCATGCCGGCGCCACTTGGCAATTGCCATGCAAGGTGGGCTTGAATCCGGCTGGGCTTGGGCCAGCTTGGCCAACAGCAACTCCCCCTCTCCCTTTGGGCTTCGTGGGCCAGGCCCATGTGGCCGAATGGTGGGTGATCTTGGGCTGATCCTAGCCTAAGAGTCTTGGCCCACTCTTCTCTAATTTAATCTACTAATATCTTCCACTTAAATAAATTCCTAACTTACAAAAATAATATGACCATAAGACTTGAAGTCATAAGTCCATAAATTTCAATTTATAACACACATGGCCAATGATAGAATTTTCTTTCCTATCTAACCAATTATCCACTAAAAGCTTGGCCATAAATCTCATTGCAAATTATGAATCAAATAGCTACAATATAACTTGATGGTACTTCCATCACCTATTCATAGACTTTAATGCTTCTAGAGATGGCCATGAATTTTTGGGATGCCATAGTAAATTTCTATCTTATATTCTAAGTATATATGCTTATACAATGAATGTTCATCTTCATATCCAATGTATGTTTTATTCAATACATTGATATTAGTGATAAGTGCATCATTATTTTCTTACAAATAGAAACTTAATTTTTGTCATAGATATAAAGTGATATAGTGAAAATAAAATTTTCTCATTTGGCTTTCTCTACGATCTTTGGTATCTGGCTTTCTCTACTCAATCTCTCTATTCTCTCTATTATATATTTGTAACGTAATATTTTATAATATATTATCAGCGTGAAAATCTACCGAGTCAGTAATTTTTGCAAAGTATGTGTTCTTTTTATTTTCATTAATCAAGTTATACTTCATCTTTTCCTATCAATTCTTCATTTTTATTTTTCTTGGCCCGAAGCCAATTTCAAATCTAAAAGTATCATTATGGTCCCGAAGTGGCGGTTGATATATGAAAATCCTTTTAATTAATTTAATGATTTATTTTTGCAAAGATTATGAAAAATATTAAAAAGCCCAAATTACGCATTCTAAAAATGAGTGGAAAGAATTATCTATCCTAGTGCCTTGACATGGAAATGCACCTCCAAGGGCAATGTCTCACTAATGTAATTACAAATGATGGAAACTCAAATGCAAAAGATAAAGCAAATGCACTGATTTTTATTCGACATCATTTGCATAAGAGCCTGCAAACTCAATATTTATCAATTCGAAACCCTTAGATCTTGTGGAGGAGGTTGAAGGATAGGTATGATCATACCAAGACTATTAGCGTCCCTCAAGCACAACATGACTGGCAAAATCTCAAACTGCAAGATTTTAAATTAGTGTTTGACTATAACTCCGCTTTATTTGATAGTTTTTCTTGGCTTGAGTTATGTGGTATCAAACTCATTGATGCAAAATTGTCAGAGAAAACTTTCTCCACCTTCCATGCTTCGAATATTATATTGCAACAGCAATACCGGCAGAGTCAGTTTGCCACATACTTTGAATTAATTTCCGTACTCCTCACTGCCGAGCAAACTAATGAATTGCCACTCAAAAATCATGATCTTAGACCTACTGGCTCAAAAGCATTAGCTGAAGCACATGCTAACTCTGAGAAAAATACTTGTCATTTTAAGGGTTATAAGCATAGGCAAGAACATAATCCTAGAAGGGATGGCAAGAAATTTAACCGCCCTAGAAAATCTAACTTTGGCCCAAATCATGGCAAAGAAAAGAAGTTAAAGAATGTGATTAATGAAAGTATTTGCCATCGATGTGGCATAATTGAGCACTAACCACGCACTTATTGTACGCCAAAGCACTTTATTGATTTATACAAGGCATATTTAAAAATATGGGCAAGCGTGATGAATCTCATGCCATTAAAATCAATTCTACTGCCATAACCATTGTTAAGACCAACAATATCTCTATTGGTGGGACTCCTCTCGCTCTTGAAGTAGCAAATGCATCATTGGATATCTCTAATTTCTTTGAGGACTTCTGATTACATTGATAAGGCATCAAACTAGTGGATGATAACTTGGATTTTGAATTTTACGATTCTAATAATTTCTTTTCTAGTTATTTAAATGTATTACATTTTATTGTTCTCTAATATGGTTATGTAATATATATAGTATTTTTAAATTTTATTTGACTAATATGCAAATTTTATGATACTTGACACCTGAAGTTGTCAACATAAATGCAAATGGAAAATACCGAGCAAAATGAAGATGTTTGTTTGCTTGATAGTGCAACAACACATACCATATTTCATAGTAGACACTTTTTTCAAGTATGACATTGCGTAAAGCACAAATTCATACAATATCAGGTCATGTTCCAATTATTGATGGTTTGGAAATGCCATAATTATTTTGTCAAATGGCACAATCCTGTATATTGAGGATGTGTTTCTAAGTAGTCGATCGAAAATGAATCTGCTTAGTTTCAAAGATGTACGTCGTAATGGATACCATATTGAAACTATTTATGAATAAGATAAGAAATATATTGGCATTACTTCTTATAAAATGGGCCTGAAAACCATCCATGAGAAGCTAGAAACTTCTTTTATGGGTTTGTATTGTGTCATGATTAAGGCTGTTAAAACCTACGCCATCACATCCAAAAGTTTAGTAAACTCTGATCACTTTAGACTATGACGTGATCGCCTTAGTCACCCTAACACTTCAATGATGCATAGAATAATTCAAAATACAAAATGACACCCTTTAAAGGATACAAAAGTATTGTTGTTCAACGATTATAATTGTGAGACTTGTTCATAAGGAAAGCTTATTATCAAACTTTCTATAATAAAGGTTAATCTTGAATCCCATTTATTCTTGCAAAGAATCCAGAATAATATTTGTGGACCAATACAATCAGCAAATGAACCATTTTGATATTTTATGGTACTAGTGGACGCATCCTATAAATGGTCCCATATTTGTCTATTAACTACACGCAATGTCACATTTACACGTTTACTCGCGCTATTATAAAGTTTCGGGCACAATTTCCCGATTATCCAATTAAGAGCATAAGGATGGATAATGCTGGTGAATTTACATCAAAGAGTTTTGATATCTATTGTGCTTCACTCGGAATCGAAGTTGAGCACCCAGTTGAGGTTGAGCACCTGGTTGCATATGTTCATACTCAAAATAGATTAGCAGAATCCTTAATTAAACATATCCAAATCATTGCTCGCACTCTATTATTAAGAACGAATCCCAACGATATAACATAGGATCATGCAATTTTACATGCGGCAGCCCTATTACGCCACACTACTAGCCTTTTACAATCTCCCTTTCAAATTGTTCTTGGTTATGAACCGAGATACTTCAAATTTACGCATTTTTAGCTGTGCAAGTACAGTGCACGTAGCATCAAAAACAACAAAAATGGGTCCCCAACACCGTTTGGGCATTTATGTTGGGTTTAATTCACCGTCCTTCATTAGGTTCTTAGAATCAACTACCAGTGATCTTTTTACTACCAGATTTGTAAATTTTCATTTCGATAAGATTAGGTTTCCATCAATTGGGACATTTACAACTTCTATGAGTGCAAAACAAAAACTAATTAAGATTTTATATTGAAATGAGAAAAATTTATCTCAATTAGACCCAATGACTCCTAAGTACGAAAACGAGATGCAACGCATAATCTATTTACAGGTTATGACCAATAGACTTCCCAACGCATTTAATGATGCTACTAAAGTAACGAAGTTTCATATTCCAGCTGCAAATACTCCAGTTAGGATAGCTGTTATCGAAGGATAGGCTAAAATAGACCGATAGGATCAAAAGATACTTTTCCTCGAAAACAAAGGGGAAAGAATCAGAAATCTGCTCTAGAAGAGCCTAGCGTTGTGCTTGCTCCCAACAAGCTTATTGCCCCTAAAGAGGCGCAAACCCATGAAAGGAACACCAACCCCATGAAGACTGAGAATTCTATTACATATTATAATGAAATTTGGGATTGAAATAAAATCATTATTGATGATGCTTTTGCATTCTCAGTTGCTCATAAAATTATGGATGATGATTGTGAGCCACAATCTATTATTGAATGCCATCAAAGGCAAGATTGGCCTAAGTGAGAGGAAGCCATTAAGGCTGAATTAGCTTCCCTAACTAAACGAGAGGTTTTTGGACCTATAACTCAAATTCCTGATGATGTAAAGCCCATTGGATATAAATTAATATTTATCTGAAAACGAAATGAGAAAAACGAGGTTATCAAGTATAAAGCCTGACTCATTGCCCAAGGATTCTCCCAAAGACCTAGAATTGATTATAATAAGACATATTAACATGTGATAGATATGATTACATTTCGTTTTCTCATTAGCCCAAGTACTCTCGAAAGATTGGAAATGCGTCTTATTGACATTGTGACAACATATCTATATGGCTCATTAAACTCTAATATTTATATAAAAATTTCCAAGGGATTCAAAATGCTCGATGCATGCACTCCCGCAATTTGTTTTCAATAAAATTGCAAAGATCTTTGTACAGGTTAAAGTAATTCGGTCGCATGTGGTATCAATGCCTAAGTGAGTACCTAATTAAGGAAAGGTACAAGAATGATTCTATCTACCTATGCGTGTTTATTAAAAATCATAAACCAGATTTGTTATTGTAGTAATTTATGTCTACAATATAAATTTAATTAGAACTCCACAAGAGTTAGATAAAACTATAAAAGGGAGTTTGAAGTTAAAGATTTGAGCAAAACCAAACTTTCTCTTGGTCTAGAGCTTGAGCATAAAGTAAATGGAAAAATCATCCATCAATCAACATACGTTGAAAGATTACTTAAATGCTTCAATATAGACAAGACTCACCCATTAAGTACCCATATGGTTGTAAGGTCTCTAGATCCCCAAAAGAACTCGTTTCATCCTAAAGAATCTAATAAAGAGATGCTTGATCCTGAAGTACCACATCTCAATGCAATTGGGGCTTTAATGTACTTAACACAATGTACAAAACTAAATATCACTTTTGCAGTAAATTTATTGGCACATTTTAGTTTTGAACTAATTCGGAAACACTAGAATGGAGTTAAACATATTTTCTATTATCTCCGTGGAACCATAAATTTTGGATTATATTATTCCAAAGATTCCACTAACTTTGATTTAGTTGGATATGCTGATGCTAGATATATATCCGATCCACATAAGGCTTGCTTTCAAACTAATTACTTATTTTGTTATAACAACACCACTATTTCCTGGCGTTCTACAAAGCAATCGGTAGTAGCTACATCCTCTAACCACTATGAAATTATTACTTTATATGAAACTATAAAAGAGTGTATTTGGTTAAGATCCATTATAACGCATATTCATAATTATTGTTGTTTAATACTGATTACAAATTCTCCCACTATAATTTATGAAGATAATGCTACTTGTGATGCACAAGTTAGGAGATGATATATCAAAAATGATAGGACTAAGCATATATCACCGAAATTTTTTATACTCATGAACTCTAAGAAAATTAACAAATTAATGTTAAATAGATTCGATCCATATATAATCTTGCAAAATTTTTTACCAATATTGCCAACGTCAACTTTTGAGAAATTAGTATATGGCATTAGTATGCGGCGAGTTTACAAGATTCCCAGTGGTTATATGGCTCAATTGAGGGGGAGATATTATGAACTATGCATTGCACTCTTTTTTCTTTCTGTCGAATTTTTTTCCCACAAGGTTTTTCCAGCATAAACTATTTAATGAGGAAATTAATGCATCCATAAAATGGAGAGATCATAAAATTTGTGCTCTGTACTCTTTTTCCCTTTTGTTTGGTTTTTGTCCCACTGTGTTTTTCTAGCTTAAGGTTTTTAATGAAGTAGTATCTTTCGATGCACATTCGTAATATAATTAGTACAATGAATATTCAAGGGGGAGTGTTATGAAATACATGAATGATTTAAATACATGAATGAATATTCATTATATTCATCTTATCTAATGTACTTATTATAGTACATTTGTATCTTATATTCTAGGTACATCTCCTTATACAATGAATGTCCATCTCCCTATCCAATGTATGTATTATTCAATACACTAATATTAATGATAAGTGCATCCTTATTTTCTTATAAATAGGAGCTTAGTTTTTGTCATAAATATAAGGTGATATAGTGAAAATAAAATTTTCTCCTCTAACTTTCTTTAAGATGTATCTGGTTTTCTCTACTCAATCTCTTTATTCTCTCTATTATATATTTGCAAAGTAATATTTTACAACATTTTGGAGTCTTAATTGATAATAAAACCCAAATATTGAAAAAGAATGTATGCATACAGTATAACGATGATTAGGTCCCGATTTCACCAAAAGTGCACTTCCCAAAAGCTCTGAAAAAATAATTTTCGAGGAGTAGGACCAATGATGGTTGGATTGTAAAAATAACAGATCTCAATCATTTGTCAAAAACCTTTGAAATATTTATATAATACGTACGTCATCGTGTTTGTACAAAAAGTACGACAACACGAATTATTGTATGAGATTTTCAGGACGATAAAATTCTTGAGAGATCATAAATTCCATTAATTGAGTATAAAAAAAAATGGAAACAAGATTCCAACAAAGAGTAGGTAATTTATATGCGGCAGCACTATTTCCACCCCATCTGACTAAGACACTCCTTTTTTTCCTAATTAACTTATCGAAATACCCTCCTTTCTCTCTTAAATTTATTGTTTCTTTTTATATTAGGCTAACTCACGAAATTGCCTTTATTTCTATCACATCTCACATTAGTTCGACAATACAAATACTCCATAACACCCTACTATCATTTTACAATGCATCTTGTAATCACTTTGCCTAGTATATGGTCTCATATCTTCAATCCCAAGATATTTCTATTCAAAACAGCTCAAGAACACGACTAATTGCCTTTTTTCATCAAATGGTATGAGCAAAACTATATTCCAGAGTCGAAAATCAAAATTCAATTTAATTATTTAGCTGAGCTTTATCAAAGATGGTACTGAAAAATTGATCAAAATAAGAAAATGTTAATTTGTTAGAAGTATGAAAATGTCAAACATATCTATATTTAGGTCATATCTGAATATTAACATAAGATAAGCTTATAAAGGAGAAAACTACTTGCCGTTCTAACACTACAATGAAGAAAGTAATCAATATCGATGGAAAATTCAATTTCCTATCAAGTTAGTTAAAACTTTAAAATATGCTTAAAACTATCTTATGAAAACATTTGATGTACCTTTGAAAGAGAAGAAGGTGTAAATAAATTATCCACTCTCATCTTGCAATTTTTATTAAAACACAGAAAGCTCAAAAGAAAGCACAAACCAGTGGTGCTTATCTTTAAAAACCTACAAACATGTTCCAGGAAAACACTCGCAATGTCAAAATCGGCTAGATAATTTGATCGAATTTAAATTTTCAACTTTGGAGTAAAGTTTCCTTAGACTATATGATAAAAAAATACAATTTATAAGCCATCAAAGCTAAAAATTTCTAAGATTCTATGTAATTTTTGTAATTAAAAATATGAGATCATAAAATAAAATTAACTACATTCTCTAAACAAAGTGCTAATAGAATGTAGAATAAAATAATATCTTGTTGGGTAAAATTCAAATTAATGTTGTGAAGTTGATCAGATAAGAGAGAGATAATAGAAATAAAAGGCATTTTTGTGGATTAGCCTGATAAAAAAAAAAATGGGTTAGCCTAATAAAAGAAGAAACAGTAAATTGATGAGAGAGGGAGAGATGAGGGTATTTTGGTAAGTTCAATGGAAAGAATAAGGATTTTAGCCAAGATAGTGGGAGAAATAATGCCGCCCTTTATATGGAAGGAAAAGAAAGGGAGGAACAAGAGAGTTCGTTTCATCTTTTTGATAAAATGTAGGCTAGCAATCGTGCTCTCTCCGATGAATTGCATTGGCCCTAGAAATTTGTCTTTCAGAAGAGAGAACAGGAAAGAATCTCTTTGTCTTCTCCTCCAAAGGGAACAGCATTTAAAGATCACGTACGGAAACAGAAACGCCGGTGAATGAGGAGGAATAGGGTCAAATTAGTGTTGACGCGGGAATGTGAAGAAAGTGGTATGAGCAAATCTTGACGACTTAGCTGGTCAAAGACGTCGATGACCTTTTTCACGTAGGTTTCCAACTCTTAGGACCACCTTAGCTGGTTTGCACTCTCTTTAACACCCGTGCATGCGTGCTACAAAAAATCGAGCAATGAATATGTTGAAAATTATAAAAGAAAACTTTTAAAAAGTACAAATAAATCTTAAAATTTATCAAATTAATTCAATCGAATTCTTCCATTGATTATCTTTTGAAAATTTAAGGACTCAATTAAACTTATGTATCAAGTTTTAGAATTTATTGTATTTTTGAACTTGATTACATTTTGTGATAAATTTTAGGATTTTCAATAAACTTATCCTAAAAATCAAAGTGTGGTTTGTTAGAGAGAATATGCTTAAAGGTACAAATTAGTGAGATGGAGCTTTTGAATTCGTTTCGAGAAGGCAATATATTTATGGGATTGGTAGATTATTCTTTGGACTTTCGAAATTACAATCTGATCGATTTTATTATTACAATATTTCATTGTTATGCTTGAGTAGTACGGTTCGGACATACCATCTTCGCTCCACCTTGCACCCTATGTCTGCCCTCGACAAAGATAAATAAAAGTAGGGAAGATGTATGGGTAATTCCTTTTAATTCTCATGTGGATAATGATGGTGAAAGATACAAAAAGATAGTAAATATGAGCACATGAAGCCTCGCACTCACTTCCAAAAACGACTGGCAATAGCAATCAAGCAAATGAAATAACATTGATCATTAATTTCTGAGCTATTATCGCGTCTACTACCAGTGTAAATTTATATTTTGTACATTCATTATTGGATCAAGCTAAACGAAAGCCACATTCTTCCCCGTTCATAAGGAAAATCGCGAAAATCATCTTGAGATTGACATTTATCAAAAGTAACTTTCAATAGCTAATGTAGAACATACTTTCCTCAAAAGGAGCAAGAAGCCTATAATAAGCCATTACATTCGCAAGTCAGCTTTCTCAGTATCTTTTGGATGGCAAGTATAATTGACTCTGTACTTAGCCTTACAAATTTCTACATTTCATGCAACACGGACTCAGCATAGGCACCCAAATTTTTGTTTCTCTCTTGCTCATTGCATTTTAAGGCGAACCGAGGATAGGTAATTCAATTAGAAACGCATGGTTTTGTATATCTAGTTTGACAAATGGCCTAGTTACTGATGAAAGTAATTTGAAGATGAAATGCTCACAACTTACGCATGGAAGAGCAAAAATAGACAGACTTGTAGACTTATTTTACCTTCACAAAAAAAAAAAAAAAAAATACAAGACTCCCCTATTTATAGACTTGTTAAATGACATTTACCTCTTCCTAATAGATAAAGCTAGCGTTCCAAATAAGATCTGGAAACTAACATTCGAATAAGATCTAAAAACTAACAAAACAATCGCCATATCTCACCTTATCTCTAAAAACAATCACCATACCTAAAAATACGAATAGATTCATTAAAGATAACAATGAATAGACTCATTAAAAATAACGATGCAAATATTACTCTTCTTCAATGCGGATACCGAATAGTTATTAACATCGATGAATTTGATTTAATTTCTAACACTCCCCCTTAAACCAAATTCTCTTCCATCGATCATTTCAAGCAAGCTTTTGAACTTTCGAAAAACATCGATCTTGAGAGGTTTGGTAAAAATGTCTGCCACTTGATCTCTCATCTTCACATGCAATACTTTAACCTCATTTTCTTTAACCTGTCTCGAATAAAGTGATATCGAACATCAATACATTGCTTTGTTCATGAAAATTTGGGATTTTTGCCAATGTAATAGTAGAAACATTATCAACAAAAATCTCAGTTGCTTTCTTCTATTCCATAAGAATATCCTTGAGTAGTCTTCCCAACCAAATTGCACGACAAACATATGAGAATGCAGCTACCTATTCAACTTCACGTGTCGATAGAGCGACATTGGATTGTTTCTTTGATGATGGTGTTGATGTTGATTCAACATATTATAAAAGCTTGATTGGGAGTTTGAGATATTTCACATGCACAAGACTAGATACTATGTATAATGTTGGAATTGTGACACTTTGCTTTCATGTTGTCATCAAAGTGGTATTAGAGCTTACGGTTTGTGATCATGGTGTCAACAAACAATCAGCTTCCTCTTGGTACCCTCGTCTTACCAAAGACAAC
Source organism: Eucalyptus coolabah (assembly GCA_014182585.1). Taxonomy (NCBI): domain Eukaryota; kingdom Viridiplantae; phylum Streptophyta; class Magnoliopsida; order Myrtales; family Myrtaceae; genus Eucalyptus; species Eucalyptus coolabah. The sequence goes on from CM024623.1 coordinate 7,148,682, forward strand.
TATGGTAACTAGGCCGTTAGAATGAAAGCTCTACTTGGCGCCTACGGTGTGTGGGAACTTGTCAACACTAGCTATGATGAGCCGGAGGATGAAGCTACCTTGAACCGAGAACCAAAGGAATGCCTTGGAGAAGGTGGAGAAGGTTTGTTCGAAAGATCAATATGCCCTATCAATCATCCATCAAGCTTTAGATGATTCCATATTTGAAAAAGTTTCAAATGTTGCTACTACTAAGGAGGCATGAGAGATTCTTCACAACACACATTAAGGAGTACAAAAAGTTCAGAAGATTTGCCTTCAAATCTTGAGAGGTGAATTCGAGGTAATTCATATGAAAGAATCCGAATCGACTACTAACTATTTCACAAGAGTTTTGGTGATCGTCAACTAGATGAAAAGAAACAGAGAAGACGTTTCACATGTTTGTATTGTCGAGAAAATAGTTCGGTCCTTAGCCAAGAAATACGACCATATTGCTATGGCGGTTGAAGAATTTAAAGACTTGGATGCCATGACGATTGGTGAGCTTATAGGTTCATTACAAGCCCATGAAAAAAGGTTTAGAGAGAGAAAGATTGAACCGGGGGAAGAAGTTCTCCAAATGCAGTTGGCCATCCAAGATGAGAAGGAGCAAAAAAGAGATCCCGTGCAAACTCGTAAGACAAACCAAGATCGTGATCGTGGTCAAGGCCGAGGCCACTTTCAAGGAAGAGGTCGTGGACAAAGCAAAGGTGATGCTACTCGAAGTGACAACAGATACCAATATCAAAGAGATATTCATAAAAGAGGAAAGAACTTGACAAGCCAATGGTATGATAAATCTAAAATTCAATGTTATCATTGTAATAAACTCGGCAATTATGCTTCTGACTTCTGGAACAAGCAGAGTAGTAGAGTAGATGAAAAAACAAATTTGGTGAATGATGCTGATCAAGTTTTATTATTGGGGTTCAAAGAAGATGAAGGAGGTCAAACTGATACGTAGCATCTGGATACCAATGCAAGCAATCACATGTATGGGAGAAAGGAGATGTTTACCGAGTTAGAAGAGACCCTTAAAAGGAAAGTCTCTGAAAGTGCTAGTACGAACACCTAGAGGAGGTGTATAGGTGTAAGAAAATTTTCACAAAAAGCAATAAAAATATTTTGCTTTTGAAATTGAGTTTGAAGAATAACAGACTTTAACCAAGTTCAGACTTTAGCAGTTAAATAGTACTACAAACAAAATAAAGGAATTTGGGGAAGAGAATAAGAACATAGAATTTATAGTAGTTCGGCTTAGATCAAGCCTACGTCCACTCTCCTATGCTAACAGCCTTCTGTTAGATTCCACTATGCAATCAACAAGAGATTAAAACTTTGAGTGCAAACACTTAGTGGTGGATCACACTATCTCACTAAGTCACTATTTCAATATTTCTCTCATGATCATAAATGTTTAAGCTCACAAGAGACAAGTGTATGATCAAAGTTGGCTCAGACTTTGGAATTATAAATTCTACGCTTCATCTCTTACTTGTTCATCGGTCCTTGATGTCCTTAAATACTCCTCAACTTCCAAACTAGCTGTTGGACAGTATCTTAAGGATCGTCTTTCAATCTACTCATTGGACAAATATGTATTTAGAAGATTTGGTAGCTATTGGATGATAAAGGTGGAATCCCAAATTGATTTTGATCACCTATACAAAAAGAATCTTGGTTTTCATAAGTAGAACTTCTTCATATAGAAAATTCTTATATTCATGATCCAATTGTCAATCAATTAGATTGAGTCGATCAAATCTATCTTGATGTAGAATCCAAACCAAATCACTAGCCGTTTTATGTTTGGGCTTGCATTACATTCTGTCAAGTTGTTTTGTTCTGAACATGCTTCGTTCTAAATCTGCTTCATTCTAAACTTGTGTCTCGTTCGGACCTTGTTATGTTATGGACTTGTGTCTCATTTTGGATGTAAAGTTTGAGAATATTCTGTCTGAAATAAAGTCTGAGTGTCTTCTGTCTAAAGCAGAGTCTTAGTGTCTTCCGTCGAAGTAAAGTTTGAGAGCAATAGACTTTATAATCTAGACGTAAGTCTGAACATATTATACTTCTGAACAAATTTAGTTTTAAGGTCGAACACAGTCTGAATAAGTTCAACTTCAACATAAAGTCTGTCTTCTAATTCTTTCAAGTATAGACTTTGACAATATCATTTACATGTTCTATCATCTGCATAGTCTATTACTCAACAATTAAATACGTTAGTAACCTTGGATTTATTTTGTTATCTTCAAAATATCATAAGGGATTTCCTTAACAATCCCCTTTTTTTTATGATGACTAAACAATTTCTGAATATGCAGATGTGTAATCACACTTTGTAAAATATTGATAAATCAATCGTCAAATTTTAGATTTTCAAAAAGTGTGATTTGAATCAAAAGATAACAGAAGATAGCAAATAGATTTAGCATAATTATATATGGAAAGATAATCGCAGTTCAATAACTAATATTAACGCATATGCATATTTATATTCTCTCCCCTTTTTTTGTCATAATCAAAAAGCAATAACAATAGAAAAAGTATCATGTAGAGAATATAAAAAGATAACAAATATATCTTACATGAAACACAATTTCTAAAAAATCAGCTTTTACAAAGTAAATGGAATATCAAAGATATGTAATCGCTTTGATCATATATAGCAAATATTCAATAAAAATCATGGATGGATTATTAAATTCACTTACCCTTTTTTTCATAATAAAATGATAAATAAGAGATTTGTTAATGAAAAAAATGTAATAAAAGATGCACTAACCGAATTTTGTAGAACTTAATAAGTTCTAACACATTTACTTTTTCCTTCCTTCCATAATAATCAAGATCACGATCGATTCAAAAGATTTTTCCATAATTGATCAATGCTCTTCCTCAATTTGTTGCCTTTTGAGGTGATCACAATTCTTTCCATTTCTTTTGGATTTACTTTCTCCCCTGTCATCATGACAATATTTGCAAAAATTTTACGCAAAGAAGAGAATTTTTTAGCCTCTAGAAAATAGTATAAAATCTCCATAATTTTCTGATCAAGCTTTCCAAAATTCATATGGAGAATTCTATTGCCACCTGCAAAATCTTGTATAATAGATAATAATCTTTGCAAAAAATGTCACATAACATCTTCCTTTGATTTGCGGATCAAACTTGCTAGATATAAGATATCTTTTAAGAATATAGCAAGAATATCCATAAATATGCAATAATATCTTTTGAGATCAAAGGGATTTCCTTAAGCATAAATGTGACATCCTGAATTTCAAATTCTGCTTTCAGCGATTGAATGGGCTTTTCATCGACGCGCCTATAATCATTTTCCTTGAGCTAATCACTCACGAGGTAACTAGTCTATCAGGTGAAGCTGTTAAGGGATTTTAACGCAATAAACTTGAAAATTCGAACAAGAATCAACTAATCGACCGTACTAATCTGCAAGGGTCATTATAGCACAGACTGATTAGGGCGGAGATAGGTCGACTCGACATAACCATATGATTAAGTATGGGTGATTCCATTTAATTGCACAATTCTTGTCGATCGGCACTAGATCGATTTTCGTCGTTTTAATACTCTGTATCCATATTTGAAATCTCGAAATTTCCACGACAATCGAGAGTCGCCAATGTGTCGAAGATACACTTTGTGGCTCAAAAACAATCGACCATAGGTCAAAGTGTTAAAAGTTCCTAAAAGCTACCTAGTAGATCGGGACGCGCTAAAATCGTACTAGATTGAAATTAACCGAGAATGGGAACCGAATTTAGAAATGAAAAGTTCTGTCATGTCATAAATCATTTTAGGAGTGTCGACTCATTCTCCGAAGATTTTTCTGCAAACCGAGATTTTTGTGAAAAATCCAAAATAAGGTTATTTTGGATCGGAAAAATTTGAGGACCGCTTTTGATTTCATTTTTGGGATTCAAGTTGGACTAATTGGTGAGAAAAAATGTTGATTGGGATGATGGCACCTTAGTTGGAATTATGGACATCAAATTGAGTCCAATTAGATAAGAATTGAAGGGGAATTGAATGAATTTGATATGTAATTGTCCAAAATTCGTAGTCCCTTGATCCTTAACCTCTTGGACCACCTCCTTGGCTTCCTAAGGAAGCTTAGTGGTCTGCAAATGGCTATGGAAGCCAGCCAAGCCAAGGTGGGACCTCTCCAAGGGGACAAAGGGATAAAAAGAAGCTTTGAGGGACCCTCAAAGCGAGAGCTGTCCCCTTTCTTCCTCCCTCAACTTTGCTTTATGTATTTTCAGACCCTTGAAGCTCCCAAAAATTACAAAGAAACTGAGCTCAGCCCCTCCCCTTGCCCATCGCACATCACCTAGGCCATTGGAGCCACCGTTGACCTCTTTTTCCCTCGTTTTCACCTTCGTCTAGTTTCTGCTCCAACTGACCTTTCTCCAAAAACTCGAGTTAAAAGTTGTCTTTCCATGACAATCAACCTCTGTGCCATCCACCACCATGTCCAAGAGGTCCAAATTGTGCGGGAGCACCTCACCGTTCGTCGAACGAAGCCGTCGGCTAACCCATCCACCAGCCGGAAGTCACCGCTCGCTAGATCGCCTAGAGTCTGCCTAGAGTGCATTGTTTCGTGTTTTGTGTGTGTTTCCTCCCATTCCAACCCTTTCTCCACCCATCCAAACCATCAACAAGTCTCCCTTAACCCCCAAGTGCTGTCGGCTACGTTGCACGAACACTCTCTGGGACCCTTCGTGTCGTGTCCGACACTTCGACACGTGTCCAACACACAGTCAACGTGTGTCAAAAAATCCGACACGTGGTCAGCGCCTTCGACACACCGACACGCAAGTCGGTGATTCCGACACGTGATTCCAACATGCACAGGGTTATTTTTATAAATTTCCAAAACTTATGGGGTCTAAAAATAAATATATGAAAAAAATAAAAATAAAAAGCTAAAACAAATTTCCAATACTCGTTTGAAGATGTTGGGATGCTTGAAGTTGCAAATCTTTCACTTGATGAGCCAGAGATTGAGTCTTTTTTTTTCCTTTTTCAAAAGAAATGGATGATGTGAATGAATGATTTTTTGTTATATTTGATGATGCAATTTGATTGTTTTTTTTTCTTATTGTTAAATTTTAAATTTAATAGTGGAATGTGGATTACTTTTTTTTTTTCCTCCAAGTTTTATATATTATTACAATGAAATGTAGTTGAATTTGTCAAATTAAAACAATGAATGATATTAACAAATGTAGGATTAATGTTTTTAGTATAGATTAACTATAGGCTTTATTATTATTATTATTATTATTATTATTATTATTATTATTATTATTATTTAGTTATTTATGCATTTATATATATTAAAATATGTATTTAATATATAACGTGTTAGAATTCTCTACTTTTGAGAAATGATGTGTCGACGTGTCATGTCGTGTCGTGTCGCGTATCGCATGTCTATGTCGATGCAACCTAGGCCGCTAGTTGCCGGTTGCCAACCACCCGTTCACCGAAGCTCCGTTCAACCCTTTCTCGCTATTCAACCGTTGGTTTCTCCTCCTTCGGTCCTTGGAGTAGAAGCTGAACTAGCAAGGGTCTTAAAGCTTCATGGCTCATTTTGAGCCCTTCCCAGCTTCGCTTGGTGTCACTGCTAGGAGGATTGTCGCCCGCCTCTACATCACCTTCACCGTGGACTCATCGGAACGCTATCGGTGAATTTACTCACTAAACTCTGCTTATTGAGTTAATTATGCTTAAGGGGTGATTAAAAGTCTGATGATAATTTAGGTGGTTAGATTACCTTAGTTAATTGTTAATTAGATTAGATGAACGATTAGTTTAGTGGATGGATTAATTAGTCTAATCATGCAATTAGATTAGTGTAAGCATGATTAGACTTTTAATTAATTATTTTATTTATTTATTTAAAATAAATATTATTTAATTAAATTAGTTTATTTTTAAATTAATTAAATTTTAGGAATTTAATTAATTAATTAATTAATATTTTCCGAAAATTATGTCGGGATGGCTAGTCATTAGAATTTTGCATTAATCATAGTAGTGTGGTTAGTCTGTACAAATTGATTGTTAAATTGTGAAATTGAATGATGTTGGTGAAGTTTTGGTATTTAACTCGAAAATACCGGGTGTCGAGTTGTGACACCAAATGTGTTTTTTAAGTACCATAGCAGCTTGTGTGAGTATTGTTGAATTGATAGCTTGTGTGAGTGATAGTGAATTGTATGCTTGTGTGAGACCTATTGTGTGACAGCTTGTGTGAACATTAATTTGAGTCAGCTTGTGAAAGCAAGGATAAGTTAGCTTGTGTGAGCAAACGTATAAGTCAACTTGTTTGAGCAATAGTGTATATCAGCTTATGTGAGCAGTGATTTGTTAGACTGATAGACCGAGGTGTGTCAGTAGTCCATGGTTGTGCGAGCAATGATTGCATATGAATTGTATTGACGTGTAGGAAGAGACTAAGGCAAGGTAAGTCCTCTGCCTTGTGTGCATAGATTGCCTCTACTCGTATTTCCTTCATAGTCGGAGTTTAAGAGGTGAACTTGCTGAGACATTGTCTCACCCCATCGTATGCTCAACATTTTTAGGTCCTAAGATGACAGTGGTGGAGGACACGAAACTCCAAAGTTTGTGGAGGAAGAGACTGAAGAATCAGTGAACGTGTCTGACTAGTGGGTCATAGGATAGTTTCCTTTTTGTTGAGCCGATATTTTGTAAACAGTCTGGTATTGTATATGAACCTATGTTTATAAAAGATTTGTTTTGGTTGTGAATTGTTGCCTACTTTACTATCCCAAGTTAATTGTTGTCAAGGGTTTTGTTCGCTTCCACTTGTGTAATAAAATGAATGGGTACACCAAGCATCCTGGGACGTCGCAAATTTGTATCGACCACCAAGGGATGTGCGTGCGCTCGAAGTTCGAGGCGTGACATCCCCATTTAGTGGTATCAGAGCTGGTTGATAGTTAAAGTGATAAGGTGCGACAGGTTCTCAGGATAGTTAGTAGGATTAACCTCTATTTCATGTTGATGCATGTGAGTGATAGCTATTTGATAGCTTGTGTGGTGTGGATCACTCAAATTCTAATCTGGTATTGGAATTGGAAAACAGGTGTCTATAAAGAGCCTGTAGCATGAGTGATCAAGAGTAAAGAACTCCTAGAAAAATGACCATGAGTCCAGTTACTCCGGGTAGTACGCTGGCTAGGGTCGGTACTCGAGGTGGCCGTGGTAAAACGCAGGCTAAGGCTAATGCTAGTTGAGTAGCACCACCTCCTATTGGTGCTGGGGTAGCAGCCCTTGGTAATCCTAGGATCGAAGAGATCATGCAGGCGCTTGAAGCGATGAGAGATGTGATAGGGCAACATGCCCAGAATCAAGCCACCGTTGCTGCAGCCACCACTACTGCTACCATTGCCACCGCCCGAGGACCGCAAGCGTGACATCCTGATTTTCGAGTCTGATTTCGATGAGATGAAATGGGCCACTCGCGAGTTAACTAGCCTATCAGGTAAAGCCATTAAGGAATATAAATGCAATAGACTTGAGAATTCAACTAGGAATCGACTACTCGACCATGTTAATCTGCAAGAGTCATTACGACACCGTCAAAATCAATCAGAGATCAGATATAGGTCGATTCGATATAGGAGAGGTATGTGATTAGTGTGTGGGTGATTCCATCTAGTTGTAAAATTTCTGTTGAACGGCACTAGGCTGATTTTTCAGTCATATTTGTACCCTGTGTTCGTATTTGAAACCTCGAGATTTTTATGACAACCGAGAGTCGCCAATGTGTTAAAGATGTACGGGTGGCTCGAAAATAATCGACCATGGGTCAATTGTATTAAAAATTCCTAAAAGCTACTCGGTATATTAGGATGAGCTAAAATTGCATTAGATTGAAATTAACCACGAAATTGAATTCGATTTCAGAAATTGAAAGTTCTGTCATATCACGATTCATTTTAGGAATGTCAACTCATCCTCTGAAGATTTTTCGAACATTATGAAATTTTTACGGAAAATCGATTTGGACGATTCAGAAAATGAACGGAAATTTGGATTGGCTCATTTGAAGGGAATTTTGACGTCCAAGCCGAGCTAGTTGGTGATGGGAATTATGTGGGCTTTTTCTTCAACAAAAGCGGACCTCAAATTGAAGAATTTCGTTAAGGAATTGAAGCCAAAGTTGAGTAAATTCGAAGCTATGGTTTTGGGGCTGTATTTTGGCATCAATTTCAGCTAATTATGGATTTATTTCAAGAAAGAAATAAGGGACCAAGCCTTCAATTGAATGGATAAGCTTGCTGACTTTTTCTCCCTTTTGTTCCAATCTTCTTGGTCAAGCGCCAGCTGCTACCCACGATCGCTACTTCTCTTCAATTTCCATGGAACAACTCTCTCCATGTCGCTAAGACCACTGCCTCGTTCTTCTTCATGTGCCTACCCTTCGACGCTGAATCCATTAGTTTCTGCTTTACTTTCATTTTCCTTCATTTCATCCCTCACTTCCACATTCTTTGCTCCATCAAAACCCCCCTCACGCCCATGAGCTTCAAGCTGCCACGAAGACCGAAGCTGCTCCACTACTCCTTGCTCCCCACTCAATCAACGCCAGCAAAGGTTTTCCCCCAAATCGAGTCAACCTTCACCTATCGAACCCACTAGCATTGACCCCAAATCTTCACGTATCCAGCTCCTCTGCCACTAAAGCCCCTTTCCACCTTCGCTTGTCTCCAACTAATCGAAGCCTCCACTAAAGCTACTGCCAACTTGTCCCTCTCCACCATCCTATGTCTTCATCAATTAAAGCCCCAACGGAAGGCTACCATCGTTGACTTCGGCAGCCCATCAACGTAGCCCATCTTTACACATCGAGTAGTCCATCACCCGCTGAAGCAACCGCGTTTTCTCTCTCTCCTTCGTGTAGTCTGCGATCCCTCATTAGCTGCACATCCAACCTTTGCAATTTAAGACCGAAACCAATAGCTTTAGAGCTAGTTTTCTCAGCTCGAGCAACGAGCTTGCAGGTCAATTTCAGCTCGGTCTGAGCTTCCCTCAGCCTCACCATGAGCTCAAATCTCAACTGTCGTCGCGCCGCCGTCGCCGTGAGCCGGTTTTCGTACTAAACTGGTGAGTTGCGTTCTAATCCCTAATTAGTAAGCTAATGACACTTAGAGGTGGATTAGTTAGCTAATTGGTAGATTAGTTAAGTTAATTAAGCCTAGGGTAATTTAGTTAGATTAAGTATATAGTTAGTTATTTAGTTAGTTCAATTAGATTAGTTAGGTGGATTTAGTTAGGAATTAGTTAGTTTATATAATTAGTGTATTTAGATTGAATTAGGTAGAATGGTTAGATTTAATTGTTAGTTCGATTAACTAGCCTGGTTAGTTTAGGTGGATTTAATTAGATGGTTTAATTTATTCATTTTTAATTTATTTAATTGCTGGTAATTCATTTAATTATTAAATATTTTCCGGAACTTAGACCGTGATAGCCGGTGGACCGGAATTTCGTGCTAATTGCAATAGTGTAGTTAATTTTTGCAATTGAGTGTTAATTTGTGCAAATTAAGTGCTGATTGGATTTTCAGTCATTTATTCCAAATTTTAAGAAATTTCAATAATTATTCAAAAAATTTTGGGTGTCAAATTTTAACACCGAAAGTTATTCTATATACTATATAAAACAGTGGGATTTTAAATTTGAGGTTATGAATTTTCAGGGTCCGATCTAACCATGTACCCACACAACTATTTTATCGTGTATTTTTAATACAAAGAAAATAGGCCGGGATCATTATTTTAATTGAGACATTTGAGTGCAATGCACGGTGTCCGGGTCGATATTGATTGGTCGTGTGTTGGTTATGTGAACCCATCTCAAGCGATTACGCCAGACATTACTAAATCCCTTTTTGGGTTACCTATGCCTTAGGGTAGTGGGTCACAGTAGATTCTGGACCTACTCTCCTTCGGGAATGCCGTCTTTAAGAGACGAAGCCGTGCTCATTAAGGAAGAGATGATGCCTAGCTATGCCAATAGATAGTCAAACATGGGAGTCGGCTGTGCCTTGAGAGGCTTAATTAACAATTGGAACACATGATTGATTTAGTGTAATGTGTTTGATTATAAGACAAAATTGTGTGGCATGGTATGGGACATGTCATAACAGTTTGGCCTTATAATTAGGACATTTGTGATTAATTGAGTTGATGAGGTGTTTCAATTGTTATGTGCATTAATTATATGCATTGCGATGTGAATTAAGTTAACGTGCAAGAAAGAACTGAGGCAAAGTAAGTCCTCTGTTCTATTTGCATGGTTGCGTGATTAGGATGCTTCTAGGCATATTTCCCTCTTAGTTGGGGCTTAGAGCGTGAACTCGCTAAGATTTATATATCACCCCGTCGTGGGCTTAAATTTTCAGGACTGTAGGGCGGAGAACCTAGAGTTGAACTAAGGTGACCTAAAGTGTAGGTCAGATAGGACAGCTTCTTTTTTAGAGTCGTCTTTTGAAATCTTTTGGTTATAGACTGTTGTATATGACTTATTGTGTTTATAAAAGCATGTTTGTTTGTGATTGTGTTGTCTTGCTTTTCTATCTCGAAATGGTTACTGTCAGGGGATTTGTTATTCACTTTCGCGTGTACAATAAAATGAAAGAGTCAGCGACTCGTCCTAGGAGTCGTAAAATTTTATTGACCATAGAGGAATGGGCACGCACTCGAGGATCAGAGCATGATAGCAACCGCAGCTGCACCTGCTGATGTTCCATTTGAGAATGTGGTCACTGGGAGACCGATTCATAAGCTTGTTGAGCAGTTTTTTAAGTTGAACCTGCCAAGGTTCAAAGGCGTAGGAGATCCCGAAGCTACGTCGGTCTAGATCCAAGATCCGGAGAAAGCCTTTGCACTTCTAATGTACACTGAGAAGGAGAAGGTTGTCCTGACAGTTTATCAGTTGCAGGGTAACGCTAATACTTGGTGGAGAGCTACCAGAGGTACGATATTTCTTGAAGGCATGGTTCCAGTGCAGAACACCTTCCTCAGAGCCATTAATGGCAAGTACTTTTCGGGTAGTGCCCGAGAACAGAAGATAGAGGAATTCCAGCACCTCCGTCAAGAGATGTTGACAATGGATCAATATGAGGCTAAGTTTGATGAGTTGTCTCGGTATGCACCAAGACTAGGGGAAGATCTAGAAGAGAAAGCTCAAAGGTTCAGGAATGGCCTCTTCCTAGAGCTAAAAAAACCCGTTGGTGCCCTTGGACCTAAAGGATTATAACAAGGTTTATAATCGGGCCCAGTTGATAGAGAGAAGTATGAGTGAGCAAGCCACCTCATCTGGGTCGAGATTCAGTTCTCACGGAGATGGAAATTGGTTTGGGAAAAAGCCCATGACCAGAGGGAGATATCCCATTCCACCCAATAAGAAGGGTGGGATAGGCAAGTCAGCACTGAGTCAGAATGGCGTGCGTCACCTATGTGGAAGGCAACATGGTGCAATCCTATGCCATTTCAGTATGGGTTCTTGTTTTGAGTGTGGCCAACAAGATCACCGAGCCAGAGATTGTCCTAGAAAGCAGATGGGACAACAGCAGTTACCGCTGTCGCCACCGTTGGATCATAATAGAAGGTTCATGCTACAGATTGCACCGCAAGATAGGCTTAACAAACCCTCAACACAAGGGCAAGCGTATGCCAACATGAAAGGACAGGCTAAAGATGCACCTAATGTGATTACAAGTACGGTCTCATTGAACGACCATGCTGCATATGCTTTGTTTGACCCTAGCACCACTCATTCCTTTATAGCCGAGCAATTTGTTAAGCTGGTAGGATTGAGTCCCGAATTGTTAGAGTCAGTGGTTAGCATATCTACACTGTTAAAGGATAAGGTATTGTCTGCATTGTGTTGTTCTGATTGCAAGTTAGTGATCGGTGAGCGAGAGGGGAGGATAGATTTGATAGTCCTAACCATGTATGATTTTGATGTGATAATTGGTATGGACTGGCTCACCAAGTAACGAGCTAAGATGGACTACTATTGCAAGGCGATTCAGTTTAACTTGTTAGTGGGTGAAAATTTCGAGCTTGTCGGGAGTCGAAGAGGACCCTCGATTATCTTGATCTCATCGCTTGAGACAACCCGTTTGTTAGATAGGGATTGCCAAGATTACTTAGTGATTATTGTGGATACGATAGTCGAGGAGCTAAAGATTGAGGACATCTTATTAATTTAAGAGTTTCTAGATGTGTTTCCGAAAGAATTGTTAAGCCTGCCACCAGAGACAGAAATCGAGTTCGTAATTGAGTTAGCACCCAAGACAAAGCCAATCTCTAAGGCTCCTTACCAGATGGCATTATCTGAATTGAAAGAACTAAAGTTGCAGATGTAGGAATTATTGGATAAGGAATTCATATGTCCCAGTGCATCACCTTGGGGAGCACCAGTTCTATTCATGAATAAGAAAAATGGTTCGTTGCACCTATGCATCGACTATCATCAACTCAATCAGGTGATGATTAAGAATAAGTATCCACTGCCAAGGATCAACGACTTGTTTGATCAATTGCAAAGAGCATCGATATTTTCAAGGATCGACTTGAGGACAAGGTATCACCGTTGAGAATCGAAAGGAGAATATACCGAAGTCAGCGTTTCATACTCGATAAGCCATTATGAGTTCACTGTAATGCCATTTGGTTTAACGAATGCTCCAATTGCTTTTATGGATTTAATGAATTGAGTGTTTAAAGAGTATCTGGATCAGTTTGTGATTGTATTCATCGACGATATTCTGGTATACTCAAGAAGTGCTGAGGAGCCCAAGAGTCATTTGAGGATAGTACTCCGGACCCTAAGAATCCATGGATTGTACACTAAGTTTAGCAAGTGCAAGTTTTGGTTGACTTGTGTTGTGTTTCTAGGTCACATGATTTCGCGCAAAGGAATCTCCGTGGACCCGTCCAAGATTGAAGCCGTTATCAGTTGGCCAAGATCGACAACCGTGACGAGAGATCATAAGCTATATGGGTTTAGCAATGTATTACGAAGGTTCATGAAAGGGTTCTTAGCGTTAGCGTCGCCTTTAACTCGACTATTGAAGAAAGAAGAAAAGTTCGTGTCGACAAACAAGTGTGAGTATAGTTTCTAAGAGCTTAAGCAGAAGCTGACTACTGCGCATGTGCTAACCATGCCAACTAGTTATGGAGAATATGAGATCTACAATGATGCGTCATTTAGAGGATTGGGTTGTGTGCTGATGCAACATGGTAAGGTTGTTACATACGCGTCCCGTCGGTTGAAACCTCATGAGTTGAATTACCCAACGCATGACTTGGAACTCACAGCGATTATTTTTGCTCTGAAGATTTAGAGACATTATTTGTGCGGAGAAAGATTCCAAATCTTCACTGACCATCAAAGTCTCGAGTACTTATTCTCTCGGAAGGAGTTGAATATGAGACAATGTCGCTGGATGGAACTCCTAAAAGACTATGACTATGATATCTTATCACCCTAGAAAGGTGAACAAGCTCGCTGATGCGCGAGTTGGAAATCTTGAGTGGCGCAGATGGTAATAAAAGAGTAGGCTTTACTTGAGAAAGCTCGAGATTCAATTTTTAAATTGAGGTAGGCCACCTTTCGAATCTTATTGCCACCCTCAGAATTAAGCCGAAAATGCAAATCAAAATAAAGACGCTTCAATGGACACACCCAGAAATTCAGAAAATTCTACAAGAGAACTCTGAAAAAATGAATGCTGACTTTCAAGTTTCTAAGAACGGAACATTAAGGTTCCGAGGATGATTGTGTGTACCTAACGATGCAGCGTTAGCACTCAAGGAAGAGATCTTATCGGAAGCCCATCGTAATAGTTACAGCATTCATCATGGTGGTACAAAGATGTATCAAAATCTACGTCAACACTATTGGTAGTCCGGTATAAAGGCGGATATCACCAAGTATGTCACTAAGTGTTTGATATGTCAGCAAGTGAAGGCACAGTATTGTAAGCTGGGAGGACTTCTACAACCTCTCAAGATTCCTGAGTGGAAATGGGAACGTATCACAATGAATTTTGTGAAAGGCCTACCCTAGAGTAAAAGGGGTAATGATTCCATTTGGGTAGTGGTCGACAGACTGACGAAGTCGGCTCACTTCATCGTCGTACGAAAGGACCTTGATTTGTATAGTCACACAAAGTTGTACGTGCGTTAGATAGTCCATCTACATGGAGTGCCGATAACGATTACTTCAGACCGAAACTCAAGGTTTACAGCAGCCTTTTGGAAAAGGCTACAGACTGCCTTAGGGATGAAGCTGTAGTACAATACGGCCTATTATCCTCAAACGGATGGCTAATCTAAAAGGACGATTCAAACCCTCGAAGACATGTGGCGAGCTTGCATTTTGGATTTCAAGGGAAGCTGGGAGGAACAGCTTCATTTTGTTGAGTTTGCCTATGACAACAGCTACTAGCAAAGCATTCAGATGGCTCCTTTCGAAGCATTGTATGGCAGGGTGTGCAGAACGCCAATGTGTTGGGATGAGGTTGGGGAATGAAAAATCATAGGCCCAGAGTTAGTCCAACAATCGGTGGATGCAGTTGTCGTCATTAGAGATAGATTAAAGATCGCTCAAAGCCGCGGAAAAGCTACGCTATAAACGTCGAAGACCGTTGAAATTCCAAGTTGGTGATCATGTATTTTTGAATGTTTCACCAATAAGGGGTACTTCGCACTTCGACGGGAAAGGAAAGCTGAGTCCGAGGTATGTAGGTCTATTTGAGATTCTTGAAAGAATCGGGATCATAACGTATCGTCTTGCATTACCACCGAGATTGACGCAAGTGCATGACGTCTTTTACATATCAATGTTGAGGAAGTATGAGTCGACCCGACCCACGTGCTGAATTTTGAGAATCTAGATGTGGACGACAAAGTGTCGTACGTGAAAAGCCCGGTTCATATTGCAAATCGAAAAGAACGGGTTATGCGCACCAAGACAATCTCGATGGTCAAAATGGTCTAGCAACACTACGGCACTAAAGGAGCAACTTGGGAGAGTGAAGAGTCAATGAAACGACCGTATCCCCACCTTTTGTTTGTAGATTGTAATGGTTTAAATTTCGATGATGAAATTTTTATAAGATGGGAAGAGTTGTGATACCCTAAATTTCAGGTTCTGCTTTCGACTAATTAAGTGGGCTTTTCATCGATGCGCCTATAATCCTTTTCCCAAAGCTAATCACTCACGAGGTAACTAGTCTATTAGATGAAGGCGTTAAGGGATTTTAATGTAATAAACTTGAAAATTCGAACAGGAATCGACAACTCAACTGTGCTAATCTGCAAGGGTTATTACGGCACAAATCGATTAGAAACCAAAGATATGTCTACTTGTGAGAACCATGTGAAAGTGTGGATGATTCCATCGATTGCACAATTCTTATCGATTGGCACTAGGCGATTTCTCTGTTGTTTTGGTACCTGTGTCCGCATTTGAAATTTCAAGATTTCCACGATAACCAAGAGTGGTCAATGTGTCGAAGATGCACTTTGTGGCTTGAAAACAATCGACCACAGGTCAAAAGCATTAAAAATTCCTAAAAGCTACCCAGTAAATTAGGACGCGCTAAAATCACGCCATATTAAAATTAATCACGAATTGGAACCTGAATTCAGAAATAGAAAGTTCTGTCATGTCACAACATTTTAGGAATGTTGACTCATCCTCCGAAGATTTTTCTGCAAATCGAGATTTTCGGTGAAAAATCTAAAGGTTATTTTGGATCGGAAAAATTAAAGAATTGCTTTTGATTTCGTTTTGGGATTCAAGTCGAATTAATTGGTGAGGAAAAATGTTGATTGGGATGATGGCACCTTTGTTGGAATTATGGATATTAAATTGAGTCCAATTGGATAAGAATTGAAGGGGAATTGAATGAATTTGATGTGCAATTGTCCAAAATTCGTAGCCCCTTAGTCCTCACCCTTTTGGACCACCTCCTTGGCTTCCTAAGGAAGCTTTGTGGTTTTGCAAATGGCTATGGAAGCCAGCCGAGCAAGGTGGGACCTCTCCAAGGGGACAAAGGGATAGAAAGAAGCTTGGAGGGACCCTCAAAACTAGAGCTGTCCCCTTTCTTCCTCCCTCAACTCCCTCAACTCTGCTTTCTCCATTTTCATCATTGGAATGCTAATTCAGTGAGTTTACTCACTAAACTCTGCTTATGGAGTTAATTTATACTTAAGGGGTGATTAGATTAGTCTAATGATGGTTTAGGTAATTAGATTAGCTTAGTTAATTGTTAATTAGATTATATGAATGATTAGTTTAGTTGATGGATTAATTAGTCTAATTATGCAATTAGATAAGTGTAAGCATGATTAGACTTTTAGACTTTTAATTATTTATTTATTTATTTATTTAAAATAAATATTATTTAATACTATTTTATTAAATTATTTTATTTTTAAATCAATTAAATTTTCGAAATTAACTAAATAATTAATTAATTGATATTTTCCTAAAACTATCCTGGGATGGTCGGTCGTTAGAATTTCGCACCGATCGCAAAGTGGTGTAGTTAGTTTGTATAAATTGATTGTTAAATTGTGAAATTGAATAATGTTGGTGAAGTTTTGGTATTTAACTTGAAAATACCGAGTGTCGGGTTGTGACACCAAATATATCTTTTTTAAGTACCATAGTAGCTTGTGTGAGTATTGTTGAATTGACAACTTGTGTGAGAGATATTGAATTGCATGCTTGTATGAGCCCTATTGTGTGACAACTTGTGTGAGCATTAATCTAAGTCAGCTTGGGAGAGCAAGGATAAGTTAGCTTGTGTGAGCAAACGTATAAGTCAGCTTGTGAGAGCAATGATAAGTCAGCTTGTGTAAGCAATAGTATATATCAGCTTGTGTGAGTAGTGATTTGTTGAATTGATAGACCGAGGTGTGTCGGTAATTCATGCTTGTGCGAGCAATGATTGCATATGAATTGTACTAACGTATAAGAATGGACTGAGGCAAGGTAAGTCCTCTGCCTTGTGTGCATAGATTGTCTCTAAGCGTATTTTCTTCCTACTTGGAATTTAGAGAGTGAACTTGTTGAGACACCATCTCATCCCGTCGTGGGCTCAACATTTTCAGGTCCTTAAATGACAGTGGTGGAGGACCCGAAGCTTCGGAGTTTATGGAGGAGGAGACCGAAGAATTGGCGAACGTGTTTGACTAATGGGTCATAGGACAGTTCCCTTTTATTGAGCCAATATTTTGTAAATATTCTGGTATTGTATATAAATCTGTGTGAATTGTTGTCTGCTTTTCTATCCCAAGTTAATTGTTGTCGGGGGTTTTGTTCGCTTTCGCATGCGTAATAAAATGAATGGGTCGGCAACGCGTCTTGGGACGTTGCAAATTTATATCGACTACTGAGAGATGTGTGCGTGCTCGAGGTTCACGGCATGACAATAAATCTCAACTATATATTATTGATGCATTTCGCAAAAAGAAAGATGATATTTTTATCACGTGCCAAATCAAGTAAAAACTTGCAATGCCTCATATTTATGATAAAAAGATATTTGTAATATAATAAACAATCATCCAAAATTATGATAAATGCACGTAGAAATTTGCAAAGCAGGATGATAAAAAAAATTAATCTATTACCCAAGATATATGTCCAAAATATACCAAAAAAATCATTACCAATCTTCGCCTGAAATACTTTTCTAATTGCACCAAAATCTGCATAAATTCACAATCATTCTTTCTTTATAAAATTTCCGCAATCAACTCATTTCCTTTTTGGTCTCCATCAATTTAGATCATTCCTTGACGTTAGAGCAAAATATAAAATCTCCATAGATAATCAAATATTCTTTCTAAACTCATCATGACATTATTTAAAGAAAAACATTATGCACAATTAAATAAGAGAGAATCAAATCCTTGAATATTTAAGAAAGAATATTTTGTATATTGAATTAATATCAAGTAAAACGGATTTTCACTTTGCAAAATATAACAAAATCTGAGAGCTTAAAATTAATCCAAATAAACTCAATTGTCTTTAAGCAGGATATCAAAAATAATCACACGTATCAAATCAAGTCGCAACTCACGAAAGAAAAAAAAAAATCAGTGATTCTCCCTTCAATCAAACCAATCAAAGAATATGATCATTATAAAATCTGAATCAACTAAGGCATGAAGAGGATCTATCAAATATCAAGCATAATAAGAATTATGTGTCCAAATAAAAAAAAAATACATTCCTTACCAAATTTTCTTTCTTCTTTTCTTTTATTTCTTGCAAAAACAATTCATCTTTTCTTTGATATGCATTTTTTTCTTGGGTCCTTAAGAGTTAGTAGAGTATGTTGCTTTTACCTAATCTTTCTTAACAGATCTCTAGACTTTAGGACATTCTTTCTCAAAATATTCTGAGTCTCCACAATTTGAACACTTGAGGGCATTTCGACCAACAAGGTTTGTAAAGATTCTTTGAAAATGCTTCTTGTACGCAAGTTTAGGAGGTCTTTGTCTAAGTCTCTCCTTGACTTTAGGAAAATCTATTAGAGAATCACTTTCTTTATTGAAACCAAGTCCCGACTTATTATAATAAGGTACTTGTATGGAAAGGATATGCTTTGATGTTTTTGAACCCTTTGAAAATTTTGTTGAAATATTTGAAAATTCTTTCTTTAAAGAATCATTTCCTTTGAAAAATAAATCTTGACTTTCTTTTGTTTGTAGAAAATCTTTTTGCAAAATTTCTAACTTTTTTTTTTTTTGAGAAAGATCATGCTGCCTAAGCCATGAATTCTTCTTTTTTAGTTTGGAGATCCTTTTAAGAAAAGATTTGAGATTTAAGCAAAGCTCATTTATATAATTAAGAACTTTGATAGGAATTGCTGAATGACTTATCTCGATTTCCTCATTGGATTCGAGTCTGTGTGTTTGAGTCAAAGTTTGACTTTGAGTCTATTTCTGAGTCACACTTTGATTCTAAGTCTGATTTTGATTCAAAATTTGAGTCGAGTCAGAATGTGCCATCAATGATATATTTCCTTACCGGTTGTTACGCCCCGATCCTCCAAGCACATGCCCATCCATCCGTGGTCGATTAACAGCAACGTCCCGAGACGCATCACCAACACATTCATTTTAAAGCACATTCAGAAGTAGACAAATAATCCCTAGACAACAATCAAATGGGATAGAAGAGTAGAGCCACAATTTTTCAAATCGGAACAAGTCTTTTATAAACAAACGGGTTTATAAACAAGACCAGGTTGTTTACAAAAAATATCGACTTAACAAAAAGGGAACGGTCCTATGACGTTCTGGTCAGACATGTTTGCCGATTCTTCGATCTGCACCTTCCCAAACTCCGGGGCTTTCAGTCCTCCACGACCGCAATCTAGGGACCTAAACATATTTTCCCACAACGAGGTGAGACGACGTCTCAGTGAGTTCCACCCCCTAAGCCCTCATTAGGAAGAAAATACGCCCTAAGGGTAGCCTAAACACAAACACAAGAGGGAGGACTTACCTTTGCCTCAAATTCCTCCTGCAAGTCAGTATAATTTAAATACTTACAATTCGCATCAATCAATTAACATCAAATTGAATCATCAATCAATCGGCTCAATCGATTACATGTCATTAAGACCATCCCACGATCATTTCAATTACTCATCCCCACTATTAATTTCGGCCATACTCGAGCACAGCCTACTACTAAATATTCGGTGGTGAATTATGGCCCAATAGGCAGAGCCTGCTCCAAGTGCAACGGTAGATTACGACTCAACAAGCACAACCTTGGTTAGGTGGTAAATTAGGGCCCAACAAGGCACTGCCTCTACGAGGTGGATAATTATGGCCCAATAGACACAACCTTTATGAGGTAGATAATTACGGCTTAGTGAGCACAACCGTACTTTGGCGGTTAATTACGGTTCAAAGGACACAACCTTTATGAGGTGGTTAATTATGGCTCTAAAGGCACAACCTCTACTAGGTGGATAATTACAGCCCAGTAGACACAACCTTTAAGTGGTGGTTTTGTTAACCGAAGTCATACCCTCACACGATTATTCATCTACGACCAAAGACATCGTACTTCTTAATCAGATTCCTCAATTACCATAATATTTTGGCATATTTCCCTCGTGTTAAAGATATCTCATAAAGATAGCCGTATGTGGGTACACGATCGACCTCAGCCAAAATATAACATTTTCACTTTAAAACATCCCACCAATTCCAGCAATCTCAAAATATATTTTTGGCACTGTAGACCGACGCCCGATAATTTTCTAATCAATTACCAAAATTATCGACTTTTAGGATAATTACCCAAAAACACTAATCACACTCAATCGGTACAAATTTGAACTCAATTAAATAAACAGATCACACCACTACAATCAACACAAAATTTCAATCATCGCTATCTCGGTCTAATTTTCGAAAATTAATTACGAAAAATATAAATAAATGCCAATAAATAGAAATTAGGCCCGAAAAGCCTAATTGGAAGCCGAGACGATCCTGGAAAAATTTCTAACCACTCTAGATAAATACTAGAGCTTGTCTAAGCTCTAACTACATTACTCTAACAACCTAACATGCATTAACGAATAATTAAATTATTAATCTAATCTAACTATCCACATAATCAACACTTAGCCTAAACTAAACAACCCTTAAGCATCATTAACCTACTAAGCAAGGATTAGTGAGTTAAACTCACTTGATTTGCAATCCCCTTGGATCAAATCGACAAGAACGCTGTGGGGCTTGATAAACTCTAAAGGGAATCGCCTTTTGGGGTTGGGAGCGCCTCCAAAACAGGCCAAACAGCAGCTGCGATACCCACAAACTTCGGTTCTAATCCGGGCTGACAAAAGCTGGACCGGTGGCTACAGGTTGGCTTGGAACGACGAGGGAAGGTTAATGGTGGCAGCAGTAGGCTTCACGATGGTAGACGAGCTTCCAAACGACTTTGATGACAACGTAACGAGCTTGAGCAACTCCGAGGACTTCCTGGGATCATGGCTGAGGTGGAACGACGGCCTGAGATAGAGGAGATGGTCACATGGCTGGCAAGGCGTGCGACGACAGCGACAGCGAGCGATGGCAACCCGGCGGCCTGGCGGGGCTGGTGATAGCTTGAGGGAAGTGGAGCTGCGGTCTTTTGCTTGCTGGAGCATCGAACAGCAAGAAGAAAGGAGGAGGAAGGGTCTTCGACGGTGCAGAAAGGAGAGGGGGAACAAGATCGACTTGGAAGGGGCCACCATGTCTTCATCCTATCCTCTTTGATCCCCTTAACATAGGTCCTACTTGGCAGCTAGCTCCCACAGCCCAATTTCCAGCCTCAAGCTTCCTCAACAAGCTAAGTAAATGGTCCAAAAAGTCATGGATGGGATATAGGAATTTCACAAGTTTTCCCTCAATTTGGACTGAAATAATTCTTAAATCAATTCAATCCAACTTCTATAAATTCCATGGTCGAGTCAACAATCAAATTTGTATTTTCCTCACCAATAGATCCTACTTGCATTCCATTTTCACAAACAAAAAGGTCCTCTACATTTTCCGATCGATAACGACCCTATGACGACTTTTTCCCAAAACGTCTCGATTTGCAAAAAAATCTTTGGAAGGTGAGTTAACGTTCCTAAAATCATTTGTGACATGACAAAACTTTCAATTTCTAAAATCGGATTCAAACTCGCAATTAATTTCAATATGGCGCAATCTTAATGTGACCTAGGCGATCTGGTAGCTTTCAGAAATTTTTAGTGCAGATGACTCGTGGTCGATTTTCTTCGAGCCACAATGAACTTATTCGATACATTGGCGACTCTCGGTTGTCATGAAAATCTCAAGAATTCAAATATGGACACAGGATACCAAAACGATAGAAAAATTAGTTTAGTGCCGATCGACAAGAAATTTGCATTTAATGGAATCACCCACGTTTAGCCACACATCTCGGTCGAACCGACCTATCTTTGATTTCTAATCAATCTTACTATGTCGTAGTGATATCTGCAGATAAGCACAGTCGAGTAGTCGATTCTTGATCGAATCCTCAAGTCTATTGCATTGAAATCTCTTAAAGGCTTCCCTAGATCGTCTAGTTATCTTGTGAGTGATCGGCTTTGATAATAGCACTATAGGCACATCGATGAAATGCCTGATTTATTCAATTGAAAGCAAAACAAAAAAATCGGGATGTCACACTTGTCATCCTTTTCTTGGTTCTTTTCTGCCCATTCTGCTTGTATTGTTTCTTCTACTAAATTTCCTTCCTTTTCTACTCAACTTTTTGAATTCTTTGATCATAAAAGCAAGTTCTTCATCATCCATGTCATTTTCGAGTCTATGGCCCTGTTTGGTTCAGCATTTGGAATGCTCATTTGGGCTCTAAAGTCTCTTGGCCAAATGCAAAGCTGTTTGGTTCGTTTTTTTGCGCGACTTTGGCGAGATGCAATTGCATCTCCAAGTGGCTCTAAGGGCCTTTAGCCCAATGCAGCTCTTGAGGTCCTTTGGCAAGTTGCATCTTTGGAATGCAACTTCCAATATTATTTATCTCTCCGGTAGAAAAGCCAATCGGTCGCCCGAATAAAAATAAATATATTTATATAAAAATAAATATGTTTATATTTTTATATAAAAATATATATTTATATTTTGTATAAATATATAAACATATCTATTTTTTTCTCCTATTGTTTTTATATAAATATATATTTATATAAACAGATCTATTTTTATATATTTTTTATTTTTAATAAATATATTTTATGTTTATATTTTTATATTTTTTATATAAAAATATGTTTATATAAAAAACATAAACTTATTTTATTCAGGCGGTTCGGCCGCCGGGTCGGCGGTCCGGTATAAATATATAAACATATATTTTATGTTTATTTTTTTATATAAAAATATAAACATATCCATTTTTTTATATTTTATGTTTAATAAATATATATTTATAAAAATATATATAATATATATTTATATATATTTTATATATTTTATATAGATATAAACATATCCATTTTTATATAAATATATTTTATGTTTAATAAATAAATATATATTTATATATATAAACATATCTATTTTTTATATATTTTTTATGTTTAATAAATATATTTTATGTTTATATGTTTATATTTTTATATAAAAATATGTTTATATAAAAAATATAAACATATTTTTTTTTTTTAATTTAATAAAACTTAATTACAAATGTAAATTTTACCAAACGGTATTTTGGCCAAAGTTATTTCTCAATGCAAATTTTACCAAACGACATTTGCATTTCGGAAAACCCCTTTACCCAAAGGTATTTGCATTTCTGCAAATGCATTCCCCAAAAGCCGAACCAAACGGGCCCTATATCATCATAATCAGTGTTAGATATTAAAGCGATGGACTTCTTACCTTCGGGATCTTGATCAACGATTCGTTCCACTTCGTATGATTGAAAAGTGCCAATCAATTCATCAACAGAGTGGCATAAACCTCTAAGTCTCTCGAATTGAGGTCTTAACATGGTTCCAATCTTTTGAGAGACCTCATACACGACGCGTGAGCACTCGGAGTGCCTTAACTTTGGCCAAAGGACACTTAAGTACCATAACTTACGAAAGGTACACTTAAGTGCCAAAATCGGAGTAAAATGGATCACTTGAGTGCCAAGCCGACCAAAATCCAGCCAAAATGTCGACGTGGCACTTTTCCGGCGAACCGAGCTCAAAATGACGCTGTTTTGCATGCTGACGTGGCCAAAACGACGTTATTTTGGTGACGTGGCAAAAAATAAAATTAAATTAAATTAAATTAAATTAAATTTATTTAAAATATTTAAAAATAATAATTTTAAAATTAAATTTAGTTAAAATATTTTAAATTAATAATTTTAAAATTAAATTTAGTTGAAATATTAAAAAAATTAATAATTAAAAAAAAAAGGAAAAGGGGGAGGTGGTGAGGGATTAGCCCTTAGCCGCCACTGCCGCCGCCGCCCCGCCGAAGGAAGGGCCGGCAACGGCGGGGGAGGGTTGGCCGGGGTCGCCGGGCCCTAGCCAAGGGCTGCCGACCCGGCCGACCGACGGCAAGGGCTCGCGAGCCTCGCCACGCATCGGGCGAGGGTCGCAACCCTCGCCCAGATCCAACGAGGGTCGGCGGCCCTTGTCCGGCCGCCCGGCGGGCGGCGGCCCTTGGCCCGACCGAGCGAGTGCCGCCAACCTCGCGGATTTGGGCGAGGGCTCATAAGCCCTCGCCGCCGGTCGGACCGTGGTCGCCAACCCCTAGCTAGGGTTCGGCGATCCCGCCGACCCTCCCCACCGTCGCCGGGCCTTCCCGACGACGGCGGGGCGGCCGAGGGCTAATCCCTCGGCCACCTCCCCCTTTTCCTTTTTTTTAATGTTTTTTTAATTTTTAATTTTAAATTATTAATTTTTTTAATATTTCAACTAAATTTCATTTTAAAATTATTATTTTTAAATATTTTAAGTAAATTTAATTTTAAATTTAATTTAATTAATTTTTAAATTTTTTTACCACGTTAGCCCAAAACGACGCCGTTTTGGCCACGTCGCGTGCAAAACGACATCGTTTTGGGCGCGATTCGCTGGAAAAACACCACGTTGGCGTTTTGGCCGAACTTTGGCGAAGTGGCACTCAAGTGATCCGTTTTCTTCGAATGTGGCACTTAAGTGTACCTTTCGTAAGTTATGGCACTTAAGTGTCCCTTTGGCCAAAGTTATAGCACTTGAAGCGTTCTTTTGCCCATAGAAGTTTGTTGACCTTCATTGGGGCAGAAATTGGATGACCTTGATACGCCAAATCGTTTACAATTTCTATAAAACGACTGAACATATCTCGATTGACTCTCTTTACTTCATCTTGAAGGATCCATATTTGTCGACGGGAAGTTTACTTTTGTCTCTTTTACACGATCGGTCCCTTCATAAGTGACATAAAGTCTATCCCAAACTTCCTTAACTGTTTCACATTAAAAAATTTTGTTATATTCAGCAAGAGACAAAGCGCAAAATAAAGAATAAATAGCTTTTGCATCAAGAGCTTTTCTTTTGGACATCTCTATCCGAGACATAAGAGTAAGGGGTTTTATTTCTTTGTCTTTGCCATTCTTATTTGATGTAGATGCAGCGGTGGAATTGATTCCTTTTTTTCCACAACATCCCATTACAAGGGATCTCTGGATTTTAGGAATGCCTTCATTATATTTTTTCCAAACGTTATTCCTTTCCATCGAAATAGGGTGGTCTAGTGTTGCTTTGCCTGTCAACTAGCCTTGGTGCCAAGATACTAGCCATAGAACATCTTTAGCTTAGAAGTAAAAACACTTCAATAAAATAAGCACCGTGGCTTTGATACCAATTGAAAGTGCTAGTACGAACACCTAGAGAAAGGTAAATAAGTGTAAGAAAATTTTTGCAAAGAGTAGTAAAAATATTTTGCTTTTGAAACTGAGTTTGAAGAGCAACAAACTTTGACTAAGTTCAAACTTTAGTAGTTAAATAGAACTACGAACAAAATGAAGGAGTTCAGAAAAGAGAATAAGAACACAAAACTTATAGTGGTTCGGCTTAGATCAAGCCTATATCCACTCTCCCATGCTAACAGCCTTCTGCTGGATTCCACTATGCAATTAACAAGAGATTACAACTTTGAGTGCAAACACTTAATAATATATCAACTATCTCACTAAGTCACTCTTTTGGTATTTTTCTCATAATCACAAACGTTTAAGCTCACAATAGACAAGTGTATGATCAAAGTTGGCTCAAACTTTGGAATTATAAATTTTACGCTCCATCTCTTACTTGTTCATCAGTCATTGATCTCCTTAAATACCCCTCCACTTCCAAACTAGCCATTGGACAAGTATCTTGAAGATCGTCTTCTGATCTACCCATTGGGCAGATCTCGTATCTAGAAGATTTGATAACCGTTGAGTGATAGAAGTAGAATCTCAAATTGATTCGATCACCCATACAAATAGAATCTTGATTTCCATAAGTAGAGTTTCTTCGTATAAAAAGTTCTTGTCTTCATGATCCAATTACTAATCAATTAGATTTAGTCAATCAAATATATCTTGATATAGAATTCAAACCAAATCACGGGCCGTTATATGTTTGGGCTTGTGTTAAGTTCTGTTGAGTTGTTTTATTCTCGAACATGCTTCGTTCGAATCTACTACGTTCTGAACTTGTGTCTTGTTTTGAATCTTGTCACGTTCTAGACTTGTGTCTTATTCTGGATGTAAATTCGAGAGTGTTCAATCTAAAGTAAAGTCTAAGTGTCTTCCATCTGAAGTAGAGTCTTAGTGTCTTCCGTCTAAAGTAGAGTCTCGAGTGCAATAGACTTTACAATCTGACGTAAGTTTGAACATATTTTTCTTATGAACAGATTTAGCTTTAAGGTCCGGACACAGTCTAAATAAGTTCAACTTCAGCATAGAATCTGTCTTCTGGTTCTTTCAAGTATAGACTTTGACAATATCCTTAACATGTTCTATCATCTGCATAGTCTGTTATTCAACAATTAAACACATTAGTAGCATTTGATTTATTTTGTCATCTTCAAAATATCATGAGGGATTTCCCTAACACTCTCTTTTGGTGATAACTCCAAAATTATTGTCGAAGACAAAGGTGCAATCTTGATTCATTTGAAGAATGGTGCATGTCAATTTATTTCTAATGTTTATTATGTCTAGAAAATGTCAAGCAATATTTTGAGTTTGGGACAGCTTTTCGAGAAAGATTATATCGTTCATACAAAAAATCTTAGTGAAGGTTATAATGTTCATACGAAAAATCTTAGTCTTTGGCTAAGAGATGGGAATAATAAATTGATTGCGAATGTGAAGATGTTGAAGAACGTTATATTTACTCTCAATATAAAGAACGATATGTCTCAATGTCTAAAGATGTGCGTGGATGATCCTTCATGGTTGTGGCATTTGAGTTTCAGCCATCTCAATTTTGGCGGACTCAATTTTGGTGGACTCAATTATGTGAAGGGTGTGTTTTCGATAAGTATTCGAGAACTAGCTTTCTGAAGGAAGCGACTTATCGAGTGAAGAAGCCACTCAAGCTGATTCATTCGATGTGTGTGGCCCAATCACTCCTCAGTCATATGGTAATCATCAATATTTTGTTACCTTTATTGATGATTTTACTTGAAAAAAAATTGGGTGTATTTTTTGCAGAAAAAGATAGAAGTGTTTGTTATGTTCAAACAATTCAAGAACCTGGTTGAAAAGGAGAGCGGCTATTTTATCAAAGCTATGAAGACTAATCATGGTGGAGAATTCACCTTGGTCATATTTAACAAATTCTATGAAGATCATGGTATTCAGTGTTTCTTGACGGCTCCGTATTCTCCTTAGCAAAATGGCATAGCTAAACGAAAAAATAGAACCATCCTTGACATGGTTCGAAGCATATTTAAGAGCTAAAATTTGCCCAAGGAGCTTTGGGCTGAAACTGTTTCATGTGCGATCTATCTTCAAAATAGATGTCCCACATTCAGACTCGAAGGCGTGACTCCATGGGAAGCATGGACCTTAATGTGGACATCGAGCCATATCAAGGAGGAGGTGCTAGGGACCTATTGTCTATTCCTACCGGTTTGATTACTCGAGCACAAGCCAAGCAATTCAAGCAAGCTGTTGGCGTCATGGTTCATGATCTTCGACATAGAGATGACCTTGGATCAAATCTTGAAGAAACTTGGAAATCTTGGCGTAATCTTTGGCGTGGAGATGACCTTGGATCGAATCTTGCAGAATTTTGAAAATCTTGGCACAATTTGATTATCTAGTCATCAAATATTTGACCAAGTAAATATATATATATATATATATATATATATATATAAATTCTTGTTTAGGTATATTCTAGATATGACGCATTAGATTTCTAGGGTTGGTTCTAGGGTTTGTGTGGCGGCTAGAAGACCTATATTAAGGGACTGGCTGAATTTCTTTGGGGAATATACATTTTATTTTTGAAGAAAAGAATTGAGAGGTTCTCTTCTACTATTCTTTTGAGAACTTAACCTTATCAAGGTTCCCTTATGACAGTCGATTCAACTTATCGAGCAATATAGCAAATTCTTTCACTCGTGGCATCTATAACGTTGGTTGGTTGACACACGTTCGTCAACAAGTCACATTCATACCGAGATTGCCAATCATAGGTTCAATCGGAGGTCGAGGTTCGCAATTCACACCATCTAGGGCTTCGTAGAACGATCTTTTCCCAGCAATTCACATCATTTGGTATCAGAGCCAGGTTCTACAAGGTCTATTCATCTTAAATTTTCTATTTATATTCAACAATTTGAGATTTACTGGGCTAGGGTTTCGATTCTAGCCAATTTAGGGATCCGATTGCTTTTACGCTTCCATACGTAGTTGTTTGCTGTTAGTTTTATTTTATTTTATTTTTTGTAATTTTAGTTGGTCCTAGCATCTTAAAATTGTAACTGAGTTCGTCAAAAAGAAAGAAAGAAAGAAAGAAAGAAAGCACACACAAGAAAAAGTGCGCAAAAAAAAAGATTCAGTAAAAAAAATAGCCGAACCAAAAGAAAAAAAAAAATCAAGAAGACGTTGCGTGAGAAGACGCGCGCAAATATTGAGTGCAAGACTGAGCAATATGCAAGGCAAGCCAACAAAGGGCGCAAGAAAGTGGTGTTTGAACCCGGCAATTGGGTTTGGGTTCATATGCACAATGAGCAATTTCCTAAGCAGCGACTTTCTAAGTTATTACCGCGATGGGACGGACCATTCATGGTGTTAGAAAGAGTTAACAATAACGCCTACAAGCATGATCTTCCAAGTGAGTATGATGTTAGTGCTATATTTAATGTTTCTAACTTGATTCTTTTCAATGCCAGTGATGATTTGAGGACAAATCCTTCGCACGGTGGAGGGAATGATGTGGACATCGAGCCATATCGAGGATGAGGTGCTAGGGACCCATTGTCTATTCCTACTGGTTCGATTACTCGAGCGCGGACCAAGCAATTCAAGCAAGCTGTTGGCATCATGGTTCGTGATCTTCGGCGTAGAGATGACCTTGGATCAAATCTTGAAGAATCTTGGAAATCTTGGCGTAATCTTTGGCGTGAAGATGACATTGGATCGAATCTTGAAGAATCTTGGAAATCTTGGCGCAATTTGATTATCGGTCACCAAATATTTGACCAAGTTAAATATTATATATATATATATTCTTGTTTAGGTATATTCTAGAATATGACGCATTAGATTTCTAGGGTTGGTTTTAGGGTTTGTGTGGTAGCTAGAAGGCCTATATTAGGACCAACCGAATTTCTTTGGGGAATATACATTTTATTTTTGAGGAAAAGAATTGAGAGGTTCTCTTCTACTATTCTTTTTGAGGACTTGACCTTATCAAGGTTCCCTTATGATGATCGATTCGACTTATTAAGCGAGGTAGTGAATTCTTTCGCTCGTGGCGTCTATAACATTGGTTGGTTGGCACGTGTTCGTCAACAGGTTACGTTCATACCGAGATTGCCAATCACAGGTTTCATTAGAGGTCGAGATTCACAATTTGCTCCATCTGGGCCTTCGTAGAATGATCTTTCCGCAACAATTCACATCAAATCGGAGAACACCAAGTGTTTCACACTTGAGAATTTTCAGGAGCATTGCGTATGCTCATGTGCTGAACCAGAAAAGATCGAAACTAGAAGACAAGCAAAAAGCTCATCTTTATTGGGAAAGACTTCTCATCCAAAGCCTATCGATTATTTGATTCTAACACTTTCAAAGTGTATATAAGAAGAGATGTCAAGTTTGATGAAGATGGCATGTCGGAAGACAACCCAAAAAATGAAGTGAATACTCATAGTGATACCCATCAAATGTAGTCGGAGGATCATTGTCCACCTTCTTCTCCAGTATTTTCTTCAAGTTCATCATCACCAACCTCTTCAAACTGTGTCGATGAACTATTAGTGCCACTATCAAAGAGATTGTCTAACATTTATGAAGTTACCGATGAGGTTCACCTTGTATGTCTTCTTACAGATTATGAACCACTTGTCTATAATGATGTGGCCAAAGAAGAAAAATGAAGAAAAGCCATGAATGAAGAAATTGATGCCATTAAGAAGAATCAAACATGGGAGCTTGCTAATCTACCAAATAATAAGAAATCGATTGGAGTTAAATGGGTGTACAAGGCCAAGAACAACGAGAAAGGAGAAGTAACAAGATACAAGGCTAGATTAGTCACAAAGGGGTACAAACAAAATGCCGGAATCAACTATAATGAAGTTTTTTGTCCTGTCATCCGCATGAAAATGATTAGATTAATTATTTCTATCGTTGTTCAAAGTAATTGGCGAATTTATCAAATGGATGTCAAATCAGCATTTTTGAATGGCATTCTTGAAGAAGAGATTTATGTTGAACAACATGAGGGGTTTGTTGTGAAAGGTCATGAAGATAAAGTGTTGGAGTTGAAGAAAGCTCTATATGGGCTTAAACAAGCACCAAGAGCATGGAATTCTAAAATTGATGCATATTTCAAAGCGGATAGATTCTCTTAATGTCCATACAAGCATGCACTCTACTTGACGCAAGAAAAATGTGATGTTCTATTCATTTGTTTATATGTCGATGACCTTGTTTTTATAGGATATAATCTTGTGATAATTAATACTTTTAAGGCTTCGATGGTGAAAGAATTTGAGATGACTGATAATGGTCTCATGAATTATTTTCTTGGGATCGAAGTGAAGCAAAGTGCCAGTGGGATTTTTATTTTCCAAAAAGGATATGCATTCAACATGAAGAATTGTACTCCGGTCAATACACCAATGAAGTGTGGAACCAATCTTTTAAAGTTTGATAATGGTGCTGATCTGATTCAATATATTATAGAAGCTTGATTAGGAGTTTGAGATATTTGCCATGCACGAGACTGGATATTACGTATAGTGTTGGAATTGTAAGTTGATATATGGAGAAGCCGAAGTCATCTCATCTTTAAGCTACAAAGAGGATACTTTGGTACATCAAAGGTTCTACTTCTCATGCCATATCCTACTATTACTCTAAATCCTTCCAACTTAGAGCTTATTCGGATAGTGATTATGGTGGAGATATTGACAATCGAAAGAGCACTACAAACTTTGTAATTTTCCTATGTGACATTGCTTTCACGTGGTCATCAATTACACCCTGACGTATCTACAAAAACTTTTAACTTGAAACGAATGACTAATAATTTGCACCTTGCTTGATGGTGTTGGCTGACATGACCATCTATGTTTGGGGAAGACATAGAACTGCGCAAGGTCTTCCATCTGG
This sequence comes from Eucalyptus coolabah, assembly GCA_014182585.1. Taxonomy (NCBI): domain Eukaryota; kingdom Viridiplantae; phylum Streptophyta; class Magnoliopsida; order Myrtales; family Myrtaceae; genus Eucalyptus; species Eucalyptus coolabah. The sequence goes on from CM024623.1 coordinate 7,180,170, forward strand.
CGAGCATACCCTTGGCTTTGGAAAGGTATGTTTAAGCAAGCGAGGAGTGAAGTTTTTGGTCCTCAATTTATTTTTATAGAATAACTTACAATGAAAACGCTTACAACTCATACTATTCAAGGAAGAGAATGAGACGAGTAGATTTTTTCTTTTCCTCTTTTTATTTCGCCTTGTTCAAAATGATCTTATCTAGCATTTCAAGGAGATATATCCCTGAGAATTCACAAAACATTAAGATTGCATACAAACTCTTGAAAGTAACACTATAATAAAGATTCTTAAATCCATGCACCAGTCTTGGGAGTCGAACAAACATTGACATTAAACTTATAAATCGACAACCATGAAATTGACAACTTGCCCTCTACATCCATAACTTTTCCGCATAATCGGCAACTCCAATTCATTAAATTATAGCCGAAATGAATTTGGTTCAATTATTAACACTCCCTGTTATACCAAATTCTCTTCCTATAATCATTCCAAGCAAACTCTTGAACTTCCAAAAGCATCAATCTTAAAAAGTTGATTAAAAATATCTACTACTTGATCTCTTGTCTCCACATGTGAAATTTAAATTTCATTCTCTCTCACTTGCTCTCGAATGAAGTGATATCAAATATCGATATGTTTGCTTCGTTCATGAAAAACTAGATTTTTCGCCAAAGCAATAGCAAAAATGTTATTGACAAAAATTTATATTGTTTTTGTCTGCTCCTAATAAAAGTGTATGGATGAAGCATGAAAGATAATAGCTATTATTTATAATATGCTCTAACGCTTCACCTAATCTGGAGCTTCCAGCTTGCATATCACATGTGTAACTTTCTTCCTAAGATTTACCAAAGCACCATGGTAAATAAACCTTACACTAGCTGAGAGATGCCCTATAAGCCGGACCTTACACAACAAAATTAAATGTGGTCCACATCATACCAGATCTTACAAGTGTTGAAGTAGTACATGATCATAAACTTGACACCACATTCTCACAAAATCTTGATAAAACCATGCGCAAACCTAATTTGAATTGTGCAAACTAAACTATATCACTCCATCACACTGAACTTTGGCTGCTTCTTGAATGTATGCTTGACTACGGTGGTCATAGTTTCCGGGACAATTGACGGCAACCTTGATCGTCACTCAACGCTGACTCTCGCAATTGAAAAGGAGTTCCATAATGAATAACGTCTCCGTAGGCTTTTTTGAGTGTTAATTTAAATTTCTTGAGATGAGGTGCTGCAGATTGGAGCACTAAGGGCACCGATCGGGGATTGTGACAGGCGGAGGAGGATGATGCTGTCCATGAAGACAACTCGTTTTGGCTGCTCTCAATGGCGAAGACCGGTGGTCTCAGTGTCAGAGTAGAAATGATATGGTAGAAACATAGGGTTGTGGTTTTTAAGACCAACCACACAAAGAAAGATAAAAGATAGGATTTCGATTTGGGTCCCTCTCTCAGTCTTTCTTAGTGGCTTTGATACCATCTAAATATTTTAGTATATTTAATAGAGGAGAAAAAGTGTCAAAAAAGTCTTAAATCTATTGAATTTGTGTCAATTTAATCCTAAATTTTTCATTGGTGCTATTTAGTCCTAAAATTTTTTATTTTCTGCCAATTAAATCCTATACCCTTTGATCTAGTGTCAATTCAATTATTTCGATTAATTTTAATAGAATTTTGCTAATGTTAATATCAGTTTGCTTACGTAGCTTGGTCAATGCTAACGTTGATAACTTTTAATGATATTTTATTTTTCATTCCTTTTTTTCCTTTTTTTTTTTATTTTCTCTTTCTTTTGCTTTCTCCTTTCCTTCCTTCTTCCTTAATTGATAGCCGATCAACGACTAGTTAAAGGCAAGGGCCCACAAGGTCGACCATGACCTCGCCAACCACTAGCGAGCTCACCAAGGGCTGTGAGGACAGCCTCACCCTTGGGCTATGAGGGTCGAGCCTCGCTAGCCATGGGCAAGGCCAGACCTCGCTAGTGGCCGAGCGAGGCTCAACCCTCGCTAGCCTTGCACAAGGCCGCTCTCGTGGCCTCTAGCAAGCTCACCGGCTCCACATTGGCCGGTTGTTGACCAATGACTAGCTCGAGGAAAAAGGAAGGGAAGGGGAAAAACAAAGGAAAGAGGGAGAAAAAAAATAGGAAATAAAAAAGAATATTAAAATATTAAAATATACATCAGCACCAATGTATCACGTAAGCCCATTAACATCCAGTAAAATCTAGCCAAAATTAGTTAGAATAATTGTATTGGCAGCAAATCAAAACGTTTATCACTAAATTGGTATCAATGCAATAAATTTAGGAATTTTTTGACATTTTTCTCCCAAAGAGAATATACTAAAACCTTACATCTTTACTATCGATAATAGAATATAGAGATGAATGCATTCATAAAGTATGACGCCATGTTGAGGGGAAAATTGTCGTGTATTTCCATTAAGCTTAGATGGATGTAATTCTAGAAGAAATACTTGCAAGAAAAGAAATACATATAATAAACTTTCCAACTTCTAACGATAGGGTTCCAAAACTTCCAAAACCAATAGCCGTATATTTAGATAATAATTATCACCTACTAACTCTTAACTAATATCCATAAATCCATTGCGACACTTTGTACCGTAAACAAAATGACACGATTTTTTTTTTTTTTTTTTTTGGCCAAAAAAGGACACCGTTACTCAGGAGAAGTATACAAATCCCAGCCTGTCAACTCAGAAAAGACTACCGACCAAAAAACAAAAACTCAGAAAAGACTAGACAACTATTGGGGCCACGGAATTGGGGTAATAAAGGTGATAATGAGCGAAAGGTTGGGTTCCTTATAGCTGTGAATGGTGAGTACCGCCCTAAACATGCGCCTCTGCTTGGGACATGATACTAGTAATGATTTATTTGCCACTCAAGTGATTTGATTGTACAGGCGTGAAACATATTCTATCTGCTCATACGGAATATTAATTCAGTATCCCTTATGTGAGTCGCGATGGTCCGAAGGAGAATGCAAGGGTAAAGCAGGGTGGTTTACATCAGCACTTGTGGAGAGGCGCCAGAGATTACCAATCAATGTATGACTGCAGAGGTTTACTGATCTGTACCGGTCTGTCTATAATTATTTTTTACCCGTCAATGGCCATGTAACAGTTGCTGTTCATGTTTTGTCTGTCAACAACGACACCTCAATGCAATCCGCTAATGAATTCGTTGCAGTTCTTCTCTTGAATATGCTCGCATTTCCTCAACAGCACAACTCTCAAACGCAAAGGGGACTTGGACTACTGACTAGTATTGTTTGGATTATTTATCTTTTCCTGCCTTTGTTGTTTCAAGCCTTGAGTTTCTCATATATTGACAAGTCAAGCGCGCGAGAATTGGTATCCTAGGATTCTCTGTGTGGCCCTTGTAGGTTTCACATTATCCAGGACCAGAGCAATCTAGTCCTGCAACAGCTGCATTCAATTTGCCAAAAGATTAACTGTACAAAAACGTGTTTTCATCTTTTTGAAGTGTGGTCTCAGGAAGATTCTTATAAGAGCATTGTCTACGACAAGAAAAGAATTGAAGGTTATCTCATTTAATTATCCTTGGCTGTGAATAGATAGGCTTCGTCCTGCATCCTAAAGCCCTGCCACCGTTTCTTGATCCCGTCTTCATTTTGAAGCACTCGCATGAAGTGCCACCAACGACGCATAAGCGCCGTCAGTTATCTTCATCAGAGCGTCGTGCCTACCCTGCTCAGCAATGACTCCATTCTTTACAACTGCAATAATATCAGCATTCTTTATCGTCGTAAGGCGGTGAGCAACAACTACAGTTGTCCGATTTACCATAACCCTGTCCAGTGCCTCTTGCACAATCCTCTCCGATTCCGCATCCAACGCACTCGTAGCTTCGTCGAGCAGAAGTATCTTAGGATTTTTCAAAATGGCCCTAGCAATAGCTATCCTCTGTTTCTGCCCACCAGATAATTGCACTCCTCGCTCACCAACTGATGTATCATAACCTTGAGGCAGGGAAGATATAAAGTTGTGTGCATTTGATGACTTTGCAGCGGCAATGATCTCGTCCTCAGTGGCACCACCTTGCTTACCATAAGCAATGTTGTCGCGGATTGTTTCGTTGAAGAGTATAGGCTCTTGGCCTACCAAACCTAGCTGTTGCCTCAGCCAACTAAGCTTGAACTTTTGAGCTGCACATGATCTAAAAATACACGGCCGGAATCAGGATCATAAAATCTCTATGAGACTAATCACTGTTGATTTCCACTGCCGCTTTCTCCAACTAAAGCAACAGTCTGCAAGGAAAAGTTTCATGGTTCAGTTTTCTTCAATAACTCCAAATCATACTAAATATTTAGCGTACCATTTTCACATACGCAATCAGTAACCTATTGAACGTCAAACCAGTCTTCTAGTTTTAATGTCATCTGGATTGTTAAGTTGTATTTGAACTTTTTACACGTACAAAACTGCTCAAGTGTTCAAGATATCAACTTTAAATTCCAAATCTAAACATAATCATAATGTTCCATAGCATTGAAGTAAATAATCTTCTTTGCCAGTGAAATCTACAGTTTCTGATAAATTAGCCGAGACCAGAGAGAGACAGAGAGACAGAGAGAGAGATGGTTGATGCTGTTACCTTGCCGGCGGGGATGCTCAGGGACAAGTCCTTGAAGATTTGGACATCTGGTCTTGTTGGATATTTGAAACTGACATGTTCCAACTCTATGTTTCCAGTAACACTCTCCAATGTAATTCCTTCATCGTTGCTCGAGTCTATCTGAGGCTTGCTATCCAAAATGGAAAAGATCGAAGCAGCCGAATCTTTGGCCTTGTTAGTATCTGGGGCCAAGGCGCTGCTCTGGGAAACCCCAACTGCCGAAATTGTTAAAGCAAAGAACACCTGCAGATCTCAATGGTCAGTAGTATATCATCTTGAGAAGGATTATTACACAAAAGAGGGAGGCCCCAAAAGAAGAATAAAACTCCCAAACTTTTTACCTTGAAAACTTCTGAAAAGTTTGCTTTCCCGTGTTGCACCAGTATAGCCCCAATGTAGAACAGGAAGGCATTTACGCAGTAGAGGGCAAAGAAGGAGAAGCCAAACCAATCCCGCTCACAACCCAAGCCGGACGCCCTGCTCCTTTGGGCCTTGACATTTTTCTTCATACAAGTCCATTACCTTGTTCTCAGCACAAAAGGACGCCACCGTCCGGATGCCACCAACCGCATCATTCGCCACTTGACTAGCTTCCTCATACTTCTCCTGTAACATGGGAATACAGAAGGTGTCATGTGAAATCATGAGCGAAGCGTAAACAATAGGGAACAGTTAGAACTGGCAGACAGACCTTGGCATCAGCACTGAAACCCTTCAGGAATTTGGCTTGGATAAATCCTTGAGCGAGTATCAAAGGTGACACTGCAAGAACTATGAGAGCCAGCATCCAGTTTGCTATGAATGCTATGAGCAATCCTGCTATAATTGTTGCGATATTTTGGACAATCAGAGCTAATGCGTCGCCAACTAGACTCCGCACTGTTGATGCATCAGTGGACAATCTTGCACCAACTGCACCACTGCAGAGTTTAAGAGAAAACAAGATTATTAGGACGTCATGCTGGTGCATAACCTTTGACTTTATCAAGCACACTAGCATTAAACATGCTAATACTTTGAAAGGGCAGAAGTATGAAGATGAATGTAGCACACCTTGAGTTAGCAGGATCATCGAACCAACTAATTTGTTGGTGCACAACCTTCTGAAAACTCATATATCGTATCCTTCTAATTAACTTGCCACCAGCAACTCCAAAGAAATAGTTCTGAAGTGGTATGGCTAAAAGGTGAGGCATCCCATACCGATGTAAATAAGCGCCCAGAAATTGGCATCTTTCTTTAGTTGGTCCGCAGGTTCGTAGAACATTTTGATAGCAGTAGACAGCAAGAGTCCAAATATTGGAAACACCACTCCGTGTACCAAGGCTGCAAGGGATGCAACAACCAGAACCGGCAACTCTGGCCTGTTCAAATATGCAAGACGTCTCATGGATACACTCTGACGCTTCTCATTGTCCAGTTCAGTTCTCTCATATTGTTCCTCCTCTCCACCCATCTCGACGAGACCAAATGGACCAGGAACACCATAGCCGAGAGCAAAAGACTGGCGGCGTCCTGATGAACCTCTGCTTGTAGATTTCCTCATGGATGGTCTACCGGATGAGTTTTTGCTAATGGTTCTAACCAGTAGCTTGTCAGCTTCAAAACTCGGCCCGAATTTAGTATCTACATGGCCGAGTTTTTCTTCGGTGGCTTTGTTTCCTTCTTGCAAACGGATAAGCTGTGAGTAGCCCCCCTCAGGGTCTCGGATCAGCTCTTCATGAGTTCCTAAATGTTGAATTCGAGCATCTCAAGTTGAATTAGTATCACAAAAGAGATGATAAGAATATGTCAAATGAGGTTGAAGCATTAGTTTACCTTGCTCCACTATCTTGCCACGGTGCACAACTGCAATGATGTCTGCAGTTCTGATAGTTGTCAAGCGATGTGCAACTATAACAGTAGTTCGGTTCGTCATGACATTCTCCAAGGCATCTTGAACAACTCGTTCAGACTCTGCATCAAGCGCACTTGTTGCTTCATCAAGGAGGAGAATTCTCGGGTTCTTTAGAATGGCCCTTGCTATGGCAATTCGCTGCTTTTGTCCACCGGATAATTGCGCCCATGCTCTCCAACCATTGTATCGAGGCCCTGCAGACGCATTCCACTGTCAAGATTATTCCTTCGAAACATCTCATCAGAAGTTAACATACAAATAAATAAAGCTTTCTCTTCATCTGATTGATGGCTTTTCTGATTATACTTGTGATTAGAGATAACTTAGACAAAAGATCAGATGAGAAATTTCAATAACGAGCGGTATACTATGATAAATCTCTCTTTAATTTTGTCTCTGTATGGATGAATGAGCATATTGTAAGCATAACTTCTTTTCCGTATCAAGTCAAGCTCCTTTTTTTTAGAGTTCTTTTCCTAACCTAAGAATGGACACTTGTGCAAAGTTCAGATCAAACGAACAAGGTACCTTCGGCAGCTTGTCAATAAATTTTGCAGCATTGGCAAGTTGAATCGCTTTTCTGATTTCCTCATCAGTTGCATTTTCCTTTCCATAGGCTATGTTCTCTCTTATAGTTGTTAAAAACAAGACTGGCTCCTGACCCACTAATCCAATTTTCTCCCTGATCCATTTAAGCTGGAGCTCCTTCAAATTGACACCATCGATCAGTACTTCACCAGAATCAGGATCATAGAATCTCTCAAGCAAGCTGATGACTGTGGATTTCCACTGCCACTTTGACCGACTAGAGCTGCAGTTTTGCCGCTCCGTACTGTCAAAGAAAATCCAGCAAAGATTTGCACGTCCGGCCTTGCAGGGTACCTAAAATGAACATCCCTAAGCTCAATGTCGCCTTTTATATCTTCCAATATCCTTCCAGAGGTGTCATAGGAGTCGATAAGTGGTTTTCTATTAATGGCCTCAAACATCTTGTAGGCTGCGGCTTTTCCTGATGCAAATGCATTTATGCAAGGAGATGTCTGGCCCAAGGACCTACAGACCAAGAAATGTCCATTAGAGAAAGATGAGAGTTTCTTCTGTAAATTGGCAAACTGATAAAAAGGAGATAGAAGAAAGAGAAAGCACAGCGCTCACATTCCGCCAACCATAATGGCCATAATGACATTGATGATTTGCCCGCCATTGTATCCTTTCTCTATGATCAATTTGGATCCGTACCACACAGCAAGTCCGTAAGTGCAGAACACAATTAACATCATAACTCCAAGTCCCATGCCTGAGACAAACCCTTGGTTTACAGTAGATTTATATGCAACTTCCAGCTTGCTGTCATATTTTTCTATCGCTCTCTTTTCACCAGTGAAGGATGCAACCTAGTGGTGAAAAAGAAAGAAGATTAAAACTGGGCAAAAAGATATACATAATTGCATATAAGTTTTACAGGTTCATAAATCTCCCTACTACTGACCGTTCTAATGGCCCCGACTGTCTGCTCCACGACATTTCCAGCTGCTGCATAGGCAATCTGCCCTTGACTCGACATTTTGGACATGATCAACGACATAGCCCCTCCAGCAATCACGATGAGAGGAATGCAAGAGAGGAGAACCAAGGAAAGAAGCCATCCTTTTGTAAAAGCGACCACAAAACCTCCTACGAATGTTGCCAGTAGTTGTACAAATTTACCAACCTACAAGTAACGATGAAATTTCACGAGTCAATTGTGCGCATATAACAATTTTTTCCCAATCATCATGTTTTTACTGGTACAATCATGAAGAAAGAGCAAGTGCTAGCCCTTTCTCTACCTTTTCTCCCATTGCATCCTGAATGAGAATGGTGTCTCCCGACATCCTCCCAATGACCTCTCCAGTCGTTGTTTCGGTGTCGAAGAAGGCAATGTCCTGTCTTAGTATTGTTTTCAAGTACAAACCTCGAATCCGCGTCGCTTGCCGCTCTCCAGTGACCATCCAACAAGCTACCTCTGCAACACATGCAGCAATTAAGCCTTTAATTGCTGATCTTATGGAGAAGCTAATAAGATGCGGCCATCAAAACAGAAAGAATATGACCATAGAACCCGAAACTAATTAAGCATTACAGAGAGCTTTCGGTGTCATGCTACATTCTATGTTATTTGTCAGTAAATATGACTCTGCCTAGACCTGAACAACATGGATAGATACTGAAACCACATCAAACAGAACATAACTTCCTTTTGACTCCCCATTTGTGCAGCTAAGAGACAAATCTAGTGACTTGACCATGTATAGACATACTCAGGCACAGGAATGTTAAAGAAATGTTGTGAAGACAGGATCCAGTTGCACTTACGGAGAAAAGAAACGACTGCGGTACCGAGAGCCAAGTACAAAAACAAGACGGCCACCTGAAAGTCAAAAAGGTATAATCATTGACCATTCGCAAACATACATAAAAATATATAGGAAAGAAGGACTTTTCTGGTATCTCCATTGCGGCATCCTGCTCAGGATGGTGCATAGAGTTAGGAAATGTGGATATTACTGGATGTCTTTCCTTCTCAGCCATAAGATTAATCCAGTGGTGAAATTAACTCTTGAAATAAAATATGACAGAAGGGCACATGCGCAAGTGAAATCTAAACACAAAATCGGTACCTTCGTGAGGAAAAAGAAAGTGTTTTTCAAAAGAAAATAGGTACCGATTATACCTAATTAAAAAATGCGTGCTACTATGCCAATCAACCAAAACATATGACTAAGTTAAAGTCAAGCCAGAACAGAACTTGTAAAGCATAAGCTTTCCTAAGTGAGATGTTTTCCTCCATAAATTCCTTCTGTTTCCTTTTCTTGAAAAAACCCAACAAAATGCAGAACATAAAAAGAGTCATACGGTTCTCCTCACGTTCATACACGTGACAACTAGAGCATTTCACAGGGAAAATGAGATCTTGCAAGGTTCACCTCGAAACCCAGAAAAGTATGGATCCCGATTTCGAGCGCTTTCTTGATAATTGAACATAAATCACCCATCGAAGCTTCAGACAAGCAATGCCCGATTTCCGGGTTGCAAAAGAAATCCGACCGGTTCAAAAAGAATAAGAGCTAAGCACGATAGACATATATATATATATATATATATACCTTGAGACTTCCTTAACGACGTGGTCGCGGTCGGAGGAGCCGAAGGAGTTGATGAGCTTCCCGAATATGAGGGTCATGAGGGGCTGGGCGAGGCCGTTGGCGCTGGCGGCGATGGTGCCGACGACCATGTAGAGGACGTCGAGGCGGTCCGCGAAGGCGAACAGCTTGAAGAAGGACACCTTCTGGTCCATCCCTTTGTTCCCGCCGCCCTCCGGCTGCTCCGACGGGTTGCCTTCGTTCATGGTTCCTCTTCCTCTAGAAAACAAATGAAAGGCCCTCTAATAAAGATCAACGAAGGAGGAGGAGGAGGAGGAGGAAAAGAAAGCCACCGCCAATGCGGCAAAATGCAACGAGAACGGGCGACTCCGGGACAGCAGGAAAACCGGAGCCACGCGGAACAAGCCGAGAGCGAGGGCAGACAAGAAAAGCCGGGCACGTATATTTCGTATACCGGCAACATAAACAAGGAAACGCCGGATTCACCGGCGGCTGACGTGTTGAAAATGTGGTCTGGAGAGAGAGAGACGTACCTGAATTCACAAGCGGACGGTGCACAAAGAGAGAGAAAAGAGAGAGAGAGAGAGAGGGAGGGAGGGAGGGAGGGGGGTGGTTCTTGGTTTGTGTTTCTGAGAGACCAGGAAAGAGGTTGACGCAGATGGAATGGTGAAGCTCGCACGTAATGCATATATATAAGCAAGCGATTTTCTTGGTGTCGAGGGGGCTGTTCCGTTGTCTATTTTTAAGCGGCCGACGACGTCGACGGTCACGTGGCCGAGGAGGGGGGTTTCCAAGAAACGAAGCCCCACATGACACCCAAAAAAGGTGCCGCGCACTTCAGCTTCTAGAAGGTTGGTTTGACTTTTTCTCCCCCGGTGAAAGTGCTCCTGTAGTGTTGACCCCCAACCTTTTATTTCGTCTGTTTTTGTTCCCGTTAACCTATAGATGAGAAGCCCTAAAATAGAGCGCTGGAGCTTTTCCGCCTCTGTTTCGGGCGTATTCTCGCACGCGCCTCGTGCGCGGGGTCCCCCGATGTGGGGCGCAGATATTTGGCGGTTGGAGATGAGTGGAGACAGGACGTTGACGACCGATTGACCAGATGTCGAAAGGCGGATGATGATCCAGCCTTTCTTTCTTTTTTTTAATGAGATTTTTGTGGAGTTTGATTATGGCTTCTAGAAATTTGATTTGGCTTCTAGAAGACTGCCTTATTGGTGATGACAACGTATCCACTGGCCTAGTTACATTTCCCCCAATTCATATGCGAAATTCAATTTCATTTTTTCCTTATTTAGTGAAATGATTATGCCCTACAGGTCATGAATCAGGAAATCCAAGCCTTGTATTTATGCAGAAGATCCTAATTCAAAACAGTTTGGCGACAATTGATAGGATGAATATGAAATCCCTCGACATTCCCGACCAATTTCGACAAGCCCGAGTTTCGAAATAGGATATGGGTGTGTATGGATTTTTTTAGTCACAAACACACACATCTATTTTCCACGTAATATTTAAAATTACAGTACCCTCTAATTGTCTTTTGGCATTCCCCACGCAATTTATTATTTATATATATTGGAAGATTAAAGAGAACATAGAACCTCGTGGGGTTTAAAGTAAGTAATTGCTCATGTTTTATATCTAGCCATTGATTTATTCCAAATAATTAAATGTGCACTGTCGAGTTCATCACGTAAATGTAAACAAAGACTCTATTTATTTAGCAGAAAATAAAAAATTTGAAAAATATTTTTCTAAAAAATAATTGATCATATTGTTTATAAATATGAATAAACGAAAGAAATTTATTATTCACAAAAATGTTTAGACATAATTACTTATTTCTACCAATTATTTTTAGAAATATTATTTTTCAATTCATTTATTTTCTACGAAATAAACACACCCAAAAGTATTTTACCTTGACTCTCTCAATTTCTGGTGCTAAGTTCAATTTAAGGTCTTAAATTCAATTGCAAAACCTCAAATGTGAAGAAAAAAAAAGTATTTCTATATAGTACGACACCGATCGGGCTAGAATTCGATCAAGGTGGAATTCGCAAGTTCTTGAGGATTCAATCTTTGGGGAACATACAACAATTGGATCACGAAAGAATAGGTCCAGATCACTCAAATATACATGCAATACGCACCACACATAAGTGCAAGAAGTATAATAAAATGCATTATGGCAATCGCTTCATAATAATCCCGTAAAACTTTCACTAACTCCATTCGAATTGAGCCGACATCCGTGTCCCTTCCGAAACCATATACGAGATTTTCACCTCATACAATCCCTCCATCACATGGAAAAAGATCTTTTAGAACATCAAACGGGTCGGATGGGGAGGATCGGTCACTCGAGAGAGACCACAAGTCGTACCGGCCAAGCATTAAAAAAAGAAAAAAGAAAAGGCAAAGTTGGGAACAAAGCAAGCCAAAGGGCTCATCCGATCTTATCTTCTCCGCAAAGCGTGTGGCCCGCCGCTGTCGCCACCCGTCGATAGCAAGTGACCCTACGAACCCTGTCCTGCCGTTTGGCGCGTTGAGAACCAAGGCAGAAAAAACACGAGAAACGTCTTGCCGCTTCTCCTCGAGAAAGAATGCAATGTAGGAAGAGCGGTGACGCCACTGAGTGCGTCACCCGCTCTCTCCACGGCGATTTATTGGATGCAACGAGGAGTGACGACGAACCTGGAGGAACAGAGCTTGTGGTCAACGGGTTCTGTCAAACTCTCGTTGACGCGTGGATTGCGAGCAATCCTCGAGCGTCATTGATGACCTCTTTCGAAGGGCTTCTCGAATCCAAGGATGATGTTGGATGGTTTGCACTCTCTTAAATGATGCTTTTAATTAGCTACAAGACAGGCCCCCATGTGCGTGTTATATTAAATTGAAATGCATATCTATGTCATGGTCTTACTAGCCTTATGATATCTCGTGTCGCGGGACATATGATTAATGATCCGAGCATCTCATGGAATTCTGAGGTAAAAAGTTTAATATTGAAATCTATCAGAGGATTGGCTTTATGTAGCCTCTATCAAACAATGAGCCGGAACGGGTTTGAATCGGATCAATGATGGTTCGATCTAAATTGACTCACTAATCCGCGTTGATCCATTTTCTTTGGATACAAATTTAGTTATATATATTTGACTCAACTCATACTTGATGTGACTCATTTTTCTTAAATACTTTCATATTTTACTTAAGTTATGAAAACTCGTACTCAAACTAAGGTAAGAGTGTGAAATGAGCGAGATTGACCACAGACAAGAGAAAATAAAAAGAGAGATATGGAAATGGGTTGGATCTAAGTTATAAACTCATTTAACACTCATAATATATGAGACTTTATCATCCTAAACCCATTCATGACCCACAACTAAATATAAATATCTCATATAAAAACTTAGCCTATCGATTACACAACCATTTCTATATACATATTTATATATTCGAGTTATTTAAGATGTTTCTAGAATGTTGAAAAGGCACATAGGAGATGAATCAGCAGGTGCTATCTAAGCACTTTATTTAATTATTCGTTATTTAATTATTTACTCATCATTATCCAACGAAGAATTCGACGGATCATGTTAAAAAGCACCACCCTTCAATAAAGTCCTTGACCCCAAGAGCTTTAGATGATCGGTCGAGCTACATGAAAGCCATATTCTCCCTGGTCATGTTTAAGAAAGAAATATTACCCAAAAAAATCATCTCAAAATTTGCATTCATATGTCAAAAATCATTCTCGCTTTATAAAAATTTTGAATTTGCATCTCCTCAAAATTGAAAAGCTCCACTATTGACATGTGAAGTGAGAGAGAGAGATTCTGACGCTGTCGTCGATGCCCCTCACCGTCAACATCACCCCCGCTTCCTCACGGAGCTCGAGCTCCATGGACCGTGACAAAGCTCGCTCAAAAACAAGATCTAGTAGACGAAACCGAAAGAGCAGTTTGAACTGGAGACCGTGGATTGTTCCTAGGGCAAAGGTAATTTGGGCGAGAAAAAGCATGGTGTTTGTGAACGAGTGGGAATGCCAGGATGCAAGTGGGTACGAAAAGACGAAACACGAGATGCATAGTATCGGTTTAAAAGCGACGGATTGCATTCGATATGTAGATCCAAATCTCGGGTGGCATATTGCAATTATCCAAAAAGAAGAAGGAAAAAAAAAATCTCTCTTTCCCTTTTCTTTTCCTTGTTCTTTTCTGTCCTTGTAGAGAGGATCAATCACGGGAACCATCCTCAGCCGCTTCACCAGACTGGCTTCGGAATTTTTAGGTTTTCACTCAAAAGTCGTGTGTTGAGGTGAGAACGTGAAGGATGGGGTCCGAGCAAATCTTGATGACCCCAAAAACGTCATCCGTGACCTTTTTGCGTAGAGGTTTCCCCGATCTAGGACGGTGTTGTATAGCTGGTCGGCATCTTCTTAAATGTTCCTTCGGCCAAGGTGGAATTAGAGAACGTGTTTACTCCTTTGGCTGGCAAAAGGACACTAGAAATGTAGGTGGAACGAGAGAAAAATGTTTGAAAGATCCAAATTGGTCTTTGATGAGGGGCATTTGAATTCCAATTTAGGAAAGCAGTACGTTAGGATGAGTTGGGGATCAACTCGCCATGCCCATCCGCGACCAGATGAAAAGCGTCGGAAATGTCCTAGACCTATTGCATTCATGTCAATTTAGTTTTAAACCATTTGATTGGTACTAATTTAGTCCAAAATCTTTTAACCTAATGCCAATTGAGTCATTTCAACTAATTTTGGCTAGATATTGCCAACGTGAATATCGGTCAACTTACGCGACACAACCAGCCGTCGTCCACACTATATCAAAAGGTTTACACAAATATAATAGGTTTAGGACTATTCGACACTTTTTGCTATGCCCATCTTCTCTCTGCCTTGTGCCCTCTCTTTGCCCCTAACTACTCTCTCTCTCTCTCTCTCTCTCTCTCTCTCTCTCTCTCTCTCTCTCTCTCTCTCTCTCTATATATATATATATATATATATATATATATATATTATATCGCCAAGGTCTCCATAAAGATAAATAAAAAAAATAGGGAAGATGAGAAGACGACGCTCAAGACATCGGTTCCAAAATGGCCAACAATAGCATTTTGACAAAATAATATTGACAATTAGGCTCCATTCGTTTCACATCAAATAACTTTCAAAAAAATGTTTTCTAGATTTTTGGACGGTTTTTTCACGGATAATGAATTGGCTAGGGAAAAAAATTTCCTTGAAGGGAAAAAGCCCTCTAAGATAAGGGAAAATGATTTCCACTTTTGAGAAAGAGTCAAATACCTTTTCCTTTGATTTTTTTCTTTTTAAAAATTGATATTTTAATTATTTATTTCTTTTTCTTTTCTTTCTTTTTATTTTTTTCATGTTCTTTCTCTTTCTTTTTCTTCTTCATTGACCGATTGTTGGCCACGGCAATGGCTGGCGACCACCCACAAGCGAGCCGGAGCCTCATCATAGGCCGCAAGGCTCGAGCTCACCATATTCTAGCAAGGCCAAGTCCAGCCTTGCCAACCCGTGTGAGCTCAAGCCCTCCAAATTTCTACCCCTTGGGCGCGGCTCGAGCCTTGTCGTAGGTCATCATACTTCAGCAAGGCTTTGGCGACCTACGGCAAGGCTTGAGCGTCACCTAGCTCGCCAAATCGGTGAGGTCCCAACTCACCCGACCAGCCCTTAAGCAAGCTCGAGCCTTGCCAAATCCAACTACCTAGGCAAGGCTTGAGCCTCACTCGAGGTTGTTAGACATCTCGAGGTCACTAAATGTCATTGAGGCCTTGGCAACCTCCGAAAGGCTCGAGCCTTGCCTAAGTGGCTAGATCCGTCGAGCTCGCCTTCATCGAAATCTAGCGTGCTCAAACCCCGTTGACCTATGGCAAGGCTCTAGCTCACTGAACCGATTGCTGGCCACCACTATGGCCAAGGATTCACTAATGAAGAAGAAAAAGAAAGAAAAGGAAAAATGAATAAAAAATAATTAAAATTGATTTTTAAAATATATAATAAAACATTATTGAAAGGGATGCATGGAGGAAAGTGTTTTCTTTTTTTCTTTTACTAAACAATGAAAAATATTTTCTAGTTCATTTTTAGGTTTCAGCCGAACACTAGAAAATATGATTATTTTTCTAGAAAATGGCTTCCTAAAAAATATCTTCCAAAAACATCATATTTTTCATGAAACGAGCGGAATCTTAATATGTCGATTATTATTGTGTCCATGCTAATGTGAAAAAAATTAAATATTCATCATTGGATATGTGATATGTGAATGAATGTAGTTGCACAATTATCTGCAAGCATATACATTTATATACTTGAGTTGCTTCATACGTTCATTTAATGTATAAAATGCCCACCATGAGGGAAGGTCTTCGCTAGCTATGTAAGCACTTTATTCACCTATTTATTATTTATATTTTCATTCTTTAATCAATTAAGGATTTGAGATATCAAAAAAAAAAAATCAGCCATGCATTGAAGTCCTTGTACTTATAGCTTTAGACGATGGATCGAGTTTAGTGAAAACCATATTCTTCATGTTCTTATTTTAAAACGGGTAAATTGCAAAAACCATCTTAAAATTCGTACTATATATCAAAAATCATTTTTCACTCTTAAAAACTTTCAATTTGGATCTCTTTAAAACTGAAAAGACCAATTATCACGATGTGTGCCTGCCTGACCTCAACTTGGACCAGATTTTAGGGTTGGCAATAGTTGGACTGCGAGGGGCTAGTCTTGGGAATCCTGGCTGACCAATATTGGGATAGGAGAGAGATAGATGGTAGATAAGTGAGAAGTTTGAGTTAGGGCCTATGGAGGGTTGTCCTTAGGGGCAAGGGTGATTTGAGAAAGAAAAGTGATGATTTTTTTGTAAATAGTGAAAATGTCACAATGCAAGTTGATATGAAATTGCAAAACTCACGATGCAAACCATAGATTTTGAAAACAATAAGGGTATTCTATATGCCGGTAGCTCCTTTTTTTTCTTCTCTATAGTTCCCGAGGCCAATCTATTATGCCCCAGTCAACCATCCTCAGCCTCTTTAGCACCTAACAAATAGTAGAACAGTCCAGAATTTGAAGGCTAACTCGAAAATTAAGGAGCCATTAAGTTATGAAATAGATTATTATCAATAACTACGGTTGATTAGGATTTTTTTCGACTAAATAACATCTACATATCTCTTGCTTGTCAAAATTCAGATTTTGTACCTCAACTCCAGCAAAAGAACTCAGCCAAACCCCCTCAGAAGAAAAACTAGAGCGTAAGAGCATGAATGATAACAATTTAGTTCTGGACATAATTTCTAGCCCAATTTTTCTATTTATTTTCCTTGACAAATTTCTAAGTAAAAATACACATTTGATATTTGACATAAACTTTCTATTCAAAGAGCAGAATTTCGTTTGATAACAATATAAAATTTCTCCTTCCTAAGCGGGTGGCGGGAGGCGGCCACAAAGGACAGCGGGTGGGCGACTGGAAAGTAGTAAGGGCAAGTAATGAGAAAAGTTTGTATTTCTCATTTATATTCCAGAAATTTAAAAAAAAAAAAATACTTCTCATTTATGCTCTAAACCTATTTCTAAACTAAAAATTTGTTTACCGACCAAAAAAAAAAAACTAAAAATTTGTTTCAGAAATAGAAAAATGAAATTGCATTATTAAGTAGATTTTTTCAAACCAATTCCCAATAAAAGAAATATATATCTGTCTAGAAATAGAATAGTTATCACGCACGCTCTAACCACCCCGAAAATGCCAACTATGCCCCTCCAACCCTACTCTCTTCTTCCTTGAGTCAAGCCTTCACTGATTGAACACCTCGAGCTCAAGAATCCACTGGCACGAACCCAAATTGCATCGTAACGCAACCTAGATCAAGCAGCCATGCTCACGAGATCAAAGCTGGAACGATTATGGGGGCAAGCAAGAGAGAGAGAGAGAGAGAGATGGCAACCATGGCTACTAGTTCAATGCCTAATGGCTATGACTAAGAGCAAACTCAGAGCTCGAGGCCACGAGTGTGAGTATGCATTTTTCAAAAATAAAAACTCGAGTATATTCTTTTTTTTAATAATTTCCCATCATCATCATTTTGCTGGTTATAAAAATTAAAAACAAAAATGACCCCTTGTTTTGGCGAAATTTGATCAAACCTCGTACAGAATAAGTATAAAATCCCAAAAAAATAAAATAAAATTAATCAAACTCTCTCTCTCTCTCTCTCTCTCTCTCTTCACAACGGAAAGTTTGACCAGTAGTACGCAAGTCGTTGCCGCCACTTCAACCTTTTGGAGAAAGAGAGCGCGAGAAGCCAGTCTTTCACCAGACTGGCTTCGGAATTTCAGGGCAAAACGTCATGCTGCATGACCATTTTGCGTGGAGGTTTCCCCGATCTAGGACGGTCTCGTGGCTGGTCGGCATCTTCTTAATCGTTTCCTTCGGCTGGCGAAAGAGCACTAAGAATGTAGGGTGGAACTTGAGAACATGTTTGAAAGACCCGGATTGGTTTGTGATGAAGTATCTGAATTCAATTTCGGCAAAGCCGTACGTTCGGATGGGTTGAGGATCGTTCGAACACGCCCACCCGTGACCGGAGAAAAGCGTCAGAAAATACCTTGAACTTATTGTATTCATACTAATTTAGTCCAAAAATCTTTTGGCTTAATATCAATTCAATTCTTTCAGCTAATTTTAACCGAATATTACCAACATAGATGCCTGGTCGAACTTACATGACAATTAACATGGGGATTATTATTTTAGTGTATTTTGACAATGAGAATAACATTGGCAATTAATATGTGAATTATTATTGCGTCCGCTGCTAGTGTAATTAAAAAATTTTAAACATTCATTCTTCAATCAATTAAGGATTTGAGATATCAAATAAAAAGACGTCACCCATGCATCGAAGTCCTTGTACTTAGAGCTTTAGATGATGGATCAAGCTTAGTAAAAGCCGCATTCTCCATATTCTTATTTTAAAAAAGGGTAAATTGCAAAAACCATCTTGAGATTCGTACCTATATATCAAAAAAACCATATTTCACTCTTAGAAACTTCCAATTTGGATATCCTCAAAACCGATAAAGACCGATTATAATGACGTGTCGATGTCCACCCGACCTCGATTTGGACCAGATTTTGAGGTTGACAAACGGTTGGGGACCGCGGGGGACTAGTCCTGTGGGTCGCAGCTGATCGACAATGGAATAGGAGAGAGAAAGATGATGGATGACAGAGACGTTTGAGTTAGGGCCTTTGCTGGTTTGTCCTTTGGGGCAAGCCTGCTTTGGGAAAGAAAAGTGTTTTTCTTTTTTTTAAATAGTGGGAATGTGGTAATGCGAGTTAATATGAAATTGCAAAAACTCGAGATGCAAATTATAGATTTAAAAACGATAATGGAATTCGATATGTCGGTGCAAAATAAGACTTTGCTTCTTTTCTTTCTTTTCTTTTTTTAATTTTTCTACGATCCCGGACCAATCTACCCAAAAAAACAAAAATGAGTCATTCAGTCATGAAAATAGATTATTATTAATAACATACACTTCATCCATTTGACTAGGATTTCTTTTTTCCGACTAAATAAGCATTTGCCTTTCTCTACTTCTCAAATTACAGATTTAGCACCTCAACTCCATCAAATTTACTTGGACAAACCCCACCCCCCTAGGCCAAGAAAAACTAAATCACCCCTACCCTCGCCCCGTCACAGCCCAACCGCACCTCTTACCCCAATGCCTCCCACCCCGAGCTTTTGAGAATCTATTGGCACGAGCCCAAGTTGCGTCTCGACGCAACCTAGATCAAGCAGTCATGTTCACGAGCTCAAAGTCGGAGCAGTTATGGTGGCGGGCGAGAGAGAGATGGCGGCAATGGCTACCGGCTCAATGCCTGACGACTTTGGCTAAGAACAAACTCAAAGCTCTAGACCGTGAGTGTAAATATGCATTTTTCAAAAACAAAAATCTATGAGTGGTATATCGAGAAAAAAAAAAAAAAAAAAACTCGAGTACATCCTTTTTTTTAATGTTTTCCTCTCATCATCATTTTGCTGGTTATACTAAAACAAAGGAGGACCCCTTGCGAAGGGGTTCTGTCAAACTCGCGTTGACGCGTGGATTGGGAGCAATCCTTGAACGTCATTGATGACCTCTTGCGAAGGGGTTCTCGAATCTAAGGATGATGTTGGCTGGTTTAAACTCTCTTAATCATGCTTTTAATTAGCTAAAAAACACGCCCCCACGTGCGTGTTGTATTAAATTGAAATGCATATCTAAGTTACGGTGTTTATGTCTAGTGTGGTGGTACATCTAATTAATGATCCGAGCATCTCATGAAATTCCAAAGTAAAAAGTTTGATATTGGAATCTATCGGCGAGTTGGCTTTATGTAGCCTCCATCAAACAATGAGCCGGAGGGGTTTAGATCGGATCAACAATGGTCCGATCTAAATTGACTCACTAATCTGTGTTAATTCATTTACATGCAATATAAATTTGGTTATATATATTTGACCCAACTCATACTTGACGGGGCCCATTTTGCTCAAACATTAAATCAATGTAAGAGTGCGAAGTGAGCGATCTCGGTGAGAAAAAGTGAAAAGAGAGATACGAAAATGGATTGAGTTTGAGTAAGTTGTAAACTCATTTAACACTCATATTATTCTGAATTTTATTATCCTAAATTCATTTATGACTCACAACTAAATATAACTATCTCATAGAAAAATTCGGCCTATCGATTGATTACGTAACCATTCCTATACACATTTATAAATTCGAATTGTTTGAGTTGTTTCTAGAAAGTTGAAAAGGCACATAAGAGATGAGGTCAGCAGGCGCTATCTAAGCACTTTATTTAACCATTCGTTATTTAATCATTTACTCATCATTAGTCAACCAAGAATTCGACAGATCATGTTAAAAAGCACAACCCTTGCATCGAATTCTTTGAACTCAAGAGCTTTGGATGATCAATCGAGCTACATGAAAACCATATTCTACCGGGTCATATTTAAGAAAGCAAAATTACCCAAAAATATCATCTCAAAATTTGCATTCGTATGTCAAAAATCATTCTTGCTATATAAAAAAAAAAATTAATTTGCATCTCTTCAAAATTGAAAAGCTCCGTTATTATGGGGATGTGAAGTGACATAAAGAGAGAGATTCCGACGCCGTCGTCGATGCCTCTCACCATCGACATCGGCCCCGAGCTCCGCGACAAAGCTCACACGCAAACAAGATCCGGTGGACGAAACCGAAAGAGCAGTTCGAATTGGAGACCGTGGATTGTTCCCAGGGCAAAGGTAATTTGGGCACGAAAGAAGCATGGTGTTTGTGAACGAGTGGAAATGCCAGGATGCGAGTGGGTACGAAAAGACGAAACTCGAGATGCACGGTTCAGGATTAAAAGCGGCGGAGCGTATTCGATATGGAGATCCAAATCTCGGGTGGCATATTGCAATTCTCCAAAAAGAAGAAGCTAAAAAGAAAAAAAAAATCTCTCTTTGCCTTTTCTTTTCCTTGTTCTTTTCTGTGCTTGTGGAGAGGATCAATCCCGTGAACCATCCTCAACCACTTCACCGGACTGGCTTCGGAATTTGAAGGTTTTCACTCCAAAGTCGTGTGTTGAGTTGTGAACGTGAAGGATGGGGTCCGAGCGAATCCTGATGACCCCAGAAACGTCATCCGTGACCTTTTTGCGTAGAGGTTTCCCCGATCTAGGACGGTGTTGTACAGCTGGTTGGCATCTTCTTAATTGTTCCTTCGGCTAAGGTGGAACTAGAGAACATGTTTACTCCTTTGGCCAGCAAAAGGACACTAGAAATGTAGGTGGAACGAGAGAAAAACGTTTGAAAAATCCAGATTGGTTTTTGATGAAGCATTTGAATTCCAATTCGGGAAAGCAGTATGTTAGGACGAGTTGAGGATCGACCCGACATGCCCATCCGTGACCAAGGGAAAAGCATCTAAAATGTCTTTAACATATTGTATTCATGTCAATTTAATCATAAACATTTTATTGGTACCAATTTAGTCCAAAATTTTTAACCTAATGCAAATTCAGTCATTTCAACTAATTTTTGCCAACGTAAACACCCGGTCGGCTAATGTGGCACGGCCAGCCAGCGTAAACACCAGCAATATCTAGCCAAAATTAGTCCAAATGACTAAATTGATATTAGATTAAAACGTTTAGGACTATATTGGTACCAATAAAAAGTTTAGAATTGACTTTGCACAAATATAATAGGTTGAGGACTAATCTCACACTTTTTGCCACGCCCCATCTTCTCTCTGCCTTGCGCCCTGTCTTTGCCCCTAACTACTCTCTCTTTCCATCTCTCTTTATATATATTATATCGGCAAGGTCTCCTTGAAGATAAATAAAACATAGGGAAGATGAGAAGACGAAGCCCAGCACATCGGTTCTAAAAATCGCTAGCAATAGCATTCTAATAAAATGATATTAACAATTAGGCTCCATTCGTTTCCCAAAAAATAACTTTTAAGAAAATATTTTCCGAATTTGTTGACATTCGTTTCACGAGAAAATGAATTGGTTAGGGAAAACATTTTTCTTGAAGGGAAAAAGCTCTCTAAGATAAGGGAAAATGATTTCCACTTTTGAGAAAGAGGCAAATACCTTTTTCTATTATCTTTCTTTTATTTGTTTATATTTTTAAAAAATCAATTTTTTAATTACTTTTTCTTTTTCTTTTCTTTCTTATTCTTTTTCTCTTTTTTTTTTTCTTTCTTTTTCTTCTTCATTGACCGGCCGCAAGCGGCAGCCTAGCCACTAGCCACAAGCGAGCTAGAGCCTTGCCACAAGTCGGCAAGGCTCGAGCTCGCTAGATTCTAGCAAGGTCGAGTCTAGCCTTGCTAAACTATGCGAGCTCGAGCCCTATAGATTTGACCACTTAGGCTGGCTCGAGCCTCGCCGAAGGTCACCATATATCGGCAAGGCTCGGCAACCTTCGGCGAGGCTCAAGTTTCGCCTAGCTTGCCGAATCTAGTGAGGCCCCAACTTGCCCAATCGACCTTGAGCGAGCTTGGGCCTTGCTAGATTCGACTACCTAGGTGGAGCTCGAGCCTCACTCGAGGTCGCTAGACGTCGCTAAGGCCTTGGTGACCTCCACCAAGGCTCAAGTCTTGCCCATGTGGTCGAATCTAGCGAGCTCAAACTCACTTGCGTCGGGCGAGCTCAAACTCACTTGCGTCGGGCGAGCTCAACCTCATTGGAATCTAGCAAGGCTCTAGCTCACCTATGATCGATCACTAGCCCACCATGGTCGGCGACTAGCCAATGAAGAAGAAAAAGAAAGAAAGGGAAAAAAAAAGTGAATAAAAAAATTAAAATTTTGATTTTTAAAAAATATATAATAAAAAATTATTGAAATGGGTGCATAGAGGAAAATATTTTTCTTAACAAACAGCGAAAAATATTTTTAGTTTATTTTGCAAGTCTCAATTGAACAACGGAAAATATGATTATTTCTCTAGAAAATGGCTTCCTAAGAAAATTTTGCAAAAATGCTTTTTCTCACGAAACGAGTAGAGCCTTAATATGTGAATTATCATTACTTCGTCGACGCTAATATATATATATTCATCATTGGATATGTCATATGCGAATGAATGTAGTTGCACAATTATCTGCAAGCATATACATTTATATACTTGAGTTGCTTCATATGTTCATTTAATGTATAAAATGCCCACTATGAGGGAAGGTCTTCCCTAGCTATTTAAGCACCTTATTCACCTATTCATTATCATCCTTTAATCAATTAAGGATTTGAGATATAAAAAAAAAAAAAAATCAGCCATGCATTGAAGTCCTTGTACTTAGAGCTTTAAACGATGGATCAAGTTTAGTGAAAACCATATTCTACACGTTCTTATTTTAAAAGGGTAAATTGCAAAAACCATCTTAAGACTCGTACCTATATATATTAAAAATCATATTTCACTCTATTTCACTCTTAAAAACTTCCAATTTGGATCTCTTTAAAACTGAAAAGACCAATTATCATGATGTGTTGGTGCCTGCCTGACCTCAACTTGGACTAGATTTTGAGGTGGGCAATGGCTGGAGACTGCGAGGGGCTAGTCTTGGGGGTCTGACCAATAATGGGGTAGGGACCAATAATGGGATAGGAGAGAGATAGATGGTAGATAAGTGAGAAGTTTGAGTTAGGGCCTATGGAGGGTTGTCCTTAGGGGCAAGGGTGATTTGACAAAGAAAAGTGATGATTTTTTGATAATAGTGAGGATGTCACAATGCAAGTTGATATGAAATTGCAAAAACTCAAGATGTAAACCATAGATTTCAAAAACGATATGTCGGTAGCCCCTTTTTATTTTATTTTTCCTTCTCCATAGATCCCAGCACCAATCTATTATGCCTCTGTCAACCATCCTCAGCCTCTTTAGCACCTAACAAATAGTAGAACAGTCCAGAATTTGAAGGCTCACTCGAAAAAGTAAGGAGCCATTAAGTTATGAAATAGATTATTATCAATAACTACGCTTAATTAGGATTTTTTTCCAACTAAATAACATTTACATATCTCTTACTTCTTAAAATTCAGATTTTGTACCTCAACTCCACCAAAAGAACTCAGCCAAACCCCTTGGAAGAAAAACTAGAGTCTAAGAGCAGGAATGATAACAATTTAGTTTCTCGACATAATTTCTAACCAGAATTTTTTATTTATATTTTCCGAGAAAAGTTCTAAGCAAAAATACATATTTTATATTCAACACAAACTTTCTATTCACTAACAGAAATTCGTTTGATAATAACATAAAATTTCTTCTTCCCAAGCGAGGTTGTAGGAGGCGACGGTGGAGGATAACGGGTGGGCAACCATATAGTAGCAAGAGCAAGTAATGAGAAGAGTTTATATTTCTCATTTTTATTTCTAAATAGAAAAGTAAAAAAAAAAAATTGCTTCTCATTTATGCTCTAAACCTATGTTTTAACTTAAAAAATTGTTCATGAAATTGCATTATTAAACGGATTTCTTTTCAAACCAACCCCGGGTAAAGAAAAATATATCTGACCAAAAGTAGAAGTAGAATAGTTATCATGCACGCCCAACTACCCGTGAATGTCAACTATGCTGCTTGCCCCCATACTTCGGCACCTTCGACCCCACTCTCTTCTTCCTTGAGTCAAGCCTTCGTTGACTGAACGAGTCGAACTCGAGAATCCATTGGCAGAGCCCAAATTTTGTCGTAACACAACCTAGATTGAGCAGCCATGTTTACGAGCTCAAAGCTGGAACGGTTATGGGGGTAGGCGAGAGAGAGAGAAATGGCAACCATGGCTACTAGTTCAATGCCTAATGGTTATAGCTAAGAATAAACTCAAAGCTCGAGGCCACGAGTGTAAGTATGCATTTTTCAAAAATAAAAAATCAAGTATATCCTTTTTTAAAATAATTTCCCCTCATCACCATCATTTTGCTGGTTATAAAAATTTTATAAGAAAACAAAAACAAAAATGACCCCTTGTTTTGACGAATTTTGATCAAACCTCGTGCAGAATAAGTATAAAATCCCAGGAAAATAAAATAAAATTAGTCAAACCCCATTTCTCTCTCTCTCTCTCTCTCTCTCTCTCTCTCTCTCTCTCTTCATTACGAAAAGTTTGACCAGTTGTACGCAAGTCGTTACCGTCACTTCAACTGTTTGGAGAAAGAGAGCGCGAGAAGCCAGTCTTTTACCAGACTGGCTTCGAATTTCAGGGCAAAATGTCATGCATGACCATTTTGTGTGGAGGTTTCCCCGATCTAGGACGGTGTCATGGCTGGTCGGCATCTTCTTAATCGTTCCTTCGGCTGGCAAAAGAGCACAAAGAATGTAGGGTGGCACTAGAGAACATGTTTGAAATACCCAGATTGGTTTTTGATGAAGTATCTGAATTCAACTTCAGGAAAGCCATACGTTCGGTTGGTTCGAGGGTCATCCAAACACGCCCATCCGTGATCAAAAGAAAAGCATCAGAAAATGCCTTAAACTTATTGTATTTATGCTAATTTAATCAAAAAATCATTTAACATAATGTCAATTCAGTCTTTTTAGCTAATTTTGGTAGAATATTATCAATGTAGATGCCGGTCGGCTTACATGACAATTAATATGGGGATTATTATTTTAGTGTATTTTGACAAAGAGAATAACATTGGCGATTAATATGTGGATTATTATTGCGTCTGCCGCTAGTTTAATTAAAAACATTTTAAACATTCGTTCTTCAATCAATTAAGGATTTGAGATATCAAATAAAAAGACGTCACCCGTGCATCGAAGTCCTTGTATTTAGAGCTTTAGATGATGGATCAAGCTTAGCAAAAGCCACATTCTCCATGTTCTTATATTTAAAAAAAGGGTAAATTGCAAAAACCATCTTGAGATTGGTTCCTATATATCAAAAACCATTTTTCACTCTTAGAAACTTCCAATTTGGATATCTTCAAAACTGATAGGACCGATTGTAATGATGTGTCGACGTCCACCCCCACCTCGATTTGGACCAGATTTTACCGATAATGGAATAGGAGAGAGAGAAATGATGGATGAGAGAGAAGTTCGAGTTAGGGCCCATGCTAGTTTGTCCTTTGGGCAAGCGTGATTTGGGAAAGAAAAGTGATCTTTTCCTTTTTCTTTTTTTTTTTTTTTTTTTTTGTAAATAGTGGGAATGCGGTATTGCAACTTGATATGAAATTACAAAAACTCCAGATGCAAATTATAGATTTCAAAAACAATAATAGTATTCGATAGTCGGTGTAAAATGAGACTTTACTTCTTCTCTTTTTTTTTAATCTTCTCTATAGATCCCGGGACCAATCTACCCAAAAAAAATAAGGAGCTATTTAGTCATGCAAATAGATTATTAACAACATACACTTCATCCACTTGAGTCGGATTTTTTTTTCCTAAATAAACATTTGCGTTTCTCTACTTCTCAAAATACAAATTTAGTACCTCAATTCCATCAAATTTACAAAGCCAAACCCGACCTCACCCCCCGGCAAGAAAAACTAAACCACCCCAACCCTTAATGCCTAACAACTTTGGCTAAAAGCAAATTCAGAACTCTAGACCGCGAGTGTAAATATGCATTTTTTTAAAATAAAAGTTTTTTTTTTATGTGATTGAGGATCCGTCGGAGTATATCAAGGAAAAAAAGACTCGAGTGCATCTTTTTTTTTTTAATATTTTCCTCTCATAATCATTTTGCTGGTTATATTAAAAAAAGGGACCCCTTCTTTTGGCTAATCTTGATCGAACCTCGTACAGAATAAGTATAAAATCCCAAAAATAATATAAAATTAGTCAACCCCCCTCTCCTTTCATAACGGAAAGTTTGACCGGTAGTACGGAAGTCGTTACTGCCACTTCAACCGTTCGGAAAAAGAGCGCGAGAAACCGAGAGAGAAACGAAGTCCTCTGCAGAGGAAACCGAGAATCGGCAGGCGAGGAGAAGTATGTCGATCGGAGACGCCGCGATGTCTCAGCCGGCGGCGCACGAGGATCGCCCTCCTCCGATGAACGCGGACTCCGATCCTCGGCAGTTCTTGCACAGCCACAGCGGCGATCGCTCGGGACGAGCCAAGCCGGAGATCGCACGTGAAGCGAGGAGTCCGTCGAAGCGGGCGCCAGGCGAGGGGGCGACGGCGGCGGGCCGGCCTCATCCGCTCGGGCACTCGTGGACTTTCTGGTTCGATAGTCCCGCCGCCAAGTCGAGCCAAGCTGCCTGGGGAAGCTCGATACGCCCGATCTACACTTTCGCCACCGTCGAAGAGTTCTGGAGGTACAGCGATTTGTCGGTCTTTCTTTTCGCTTTCGTTGGTCTCGTTTTCGGCTGGTCTTGCTCGATGTTCTGTTTCAATCCGGAGAAATTTCGAGCACGATCTGAAAGGGAGAGATTTCGTGTTGTAGCCATTATTCGCGTATGGATTCGGAGACTTGAAGTTCTGTTTGCTAATTTCGATTCGTGATCGGCGAATATCGACTAGCAATGTCATATCTGATCCAATTTTTCAGTGTTTTTCTCGGTTCTTTGTGTTCTGATCTCGTGTTGGTTTGTGTTTATGATTTTAAAGTAGCTTTTTTGTCTTTCCAATCTACGATCAAACGTGGTAGGATAAATTGAAAAATCCATGAAAGATATCTCGTTTCTCGTCGGTTGAATTGAATCTTGAGTAGTAGCCATGAAATCGAGAAATCCATCTGGTCTTTTTGCTTTGCCATCGACTAATGGTGTGTCATTTAACTTGGCTTTGTCGATTGATGAAAGGGCAGCCAAGTTAAGAATTGAGAGCGCCATCCCGCACAGCAGAACTTGAAAATCGAGTGTTCTTTTGGGGTTGGAACTTTTTGAGTTTAGTATTTGGCATTGAGAAACCGAAAATAAAAGACTGGCTGATGTTGGATTCTGCATTTGGTGTAATATATGACTTTTCTAAGCCATGTTTTCTTCTGAAGCCAATTTGTGCTAAATTGTCAGTTACTGCATATTACTTCATCATATGGTAATAGCCGTTTCCCTCTTCGAATTGCATGCTCTGGTCTTGACAGTGTTGATGTTGTCAAGAGTATGAAAGGGGTCGTGACAATCAGATGGGAAACTGCAATTTGGCTGAGTCCATAATGGCGTTTCTAATTAGACCAGCAGTATAGAGACTGATGAATTGTATAAGATGGAAAGTCATTTCGATTGCTGTGGCACTCAGGCATTTGGATTCTAGTGGATTCATTTAGGAAAGGAAATAGAGTAGATGACATAAATGGATTCATATCCTGCCTAGAGAGGTCAGATATTCTCTGGGTAATATCTGTTTTTGTTGTTGTTTGTAGCATTGTACTATGGCATATGCTAAACAGGATGGAATTATTTGGTAACTCCTATTCACAGAATGGGGTTCTTTGTATGAAGAACAGCTCGCACGATGGTCGATTCAATGAAATCTGCTCGTTTAGGCATGCATTGATAAGAAAGATGATTTCAGTGGAAGACACTCGATCCACCATATCTTCCCTTTTTCAGATTCCTTTAACGGAAGCATCTCATTGACCCACGGGAAGCTGATAATTTCACGGAGCGATTAGTGAATGACTAATTAAGAACAGCAGTGAGGGCGAAAGAGAAAAAGCAGAAAGGGTGTTCAGTGCAATACCCTCTATATGCTGATCAAAAGAGCTGGGAGAACAGTTCCGTTGTACATACGTCGTGTTGCTTCTCAAGATGCCAAGCTGATGCCATCTTGGGTGGATTATTGAAGGAAAGAACGAGCCTTTTTCCCCTTTTGATCCTATTCTTTAGTTTCTTTTTTTTATCCTGTCGTTACTTTTCGTCTTTTCCCTAGGTGCTTCCTTGTGAAGCTCTTTAAGAGATCCTCGCGATCCTAGAATTCCTTTTGTTAAGAAAAAGTGTTCAATAGTACCTTTATTTTCTCAAAAGAGAAGCTTCAGTGTCGTCCATCACTATGCTATCTCTGATCTAAGAAGAGAATTTTATATCTTCTTCTATAAAATTGTAGAAGATTTTGAGCCTCTTGCTTTATGCAATTAACTCATCCTTTTCCCTCCCTTCCTCTTCTTTGTTCTAGCTGAAGCCATTCACTCATTCCAGGTGCTGTATTTATGGCAATGTCTGCTTTAGTAGTGTAAGAAAGGTCTTGCTATCATTCCTCAGGTGCAGTGCCAACTGCCAGCATGAAGGACATGTACTAAACGGGAATGCGGTGTGCCTGTATGACCTGCAATCCTGATGCTTTAAATTTGTTAGTAGCCTGACATTATTGTAGTGTGATGTTTGTATTCAGATTCTATGCCGAGTAATTGCACGATGCCATGATGATAGAGTGCATTTCTCGATGTTCTGTGAGAATTAAGGCTTGCTGTACAGTTTTCCAAGATCTTACGAATTCATGATGTTTGGGATTTCAGTGTCTACAACAACCTGCATCAGCCAAGTAAGCTGGTGGTGGGAGCTGACCTCCACTGTTTCAAGAATAAAGTGGAGCCAAAATGGGAGGACCCTGTCTGCGCAAACGGAGGGAAGTGGACTGTAACTTTCTCCAGAGGGAAGTCAGATACGTCCTGGCTATACACGGTGTGCCTGATGGCCCAAATGACTGAAGCTCTTTAGAATTTTCTATAGGTGTGTGGGCTTGGTTTGACTCATGTTTATGTTCTTTGTGATAGTTGCTTGCAATGGTTGGTGAACAGTTTGACCATGGAGATGAGATTTGTGGAGCAGTCGTCAGTGTCAGAGCCAAGCAAGAAAAGATAGCTTTATGGACTAGAGATGCCTCCGATGAGGCTGCTCAGGTAACTCTTCTTTGAGCCAGTTCTAGTTATGGTCATTTAAGCGTGCGAATAATTTCGGTCCACCACATGGACATTACTCGCGTTAGCCCGGCCTTTGCAGATGAGCATTGGGAAGCAGTGGAAGGAGTTTCTCAACTACAGCCAGAAGGCAGGGTTCATATTTCACGTGAGTTTTGAAGATAGGAGCGACTTGTGTCTTTAACTTCTAGTTGTTCTTTTTCCAGTCGTATCATGATATATGCGCGACCGAATGTCTTGGATACTATTGCAGGAGGATGCCAAGAAGCTTGACAGAGCCGCTAGGAATCGCTACACAGTATGAACAGGGTATGATCATGGATGGCGCAAAATATCTGCTTTGGATGCAGCTTCAGGTGTAATGCCTTCCTCGTTCCTCGCCTTACCAATCATCTGCACAGTTTTAAGGATTTTGTTCCATCGTGATCAAACAGCACATATGCACTTCTGTGACTCCATATTGATCAAAAACTTCCGATGAAGATTCAACATGAATTGCTAAGTGACATAGGTGACTAACTTCTTAACAAGTACATCTCGTAATGGGACAACTCTATTCATACATCAGGGCTTTATTGTGAAATATCCCAAAAACTTTAGATACATGAAATGAGAAGCACTTCTCGAACTGACCACAGGGTAGAAGGAAACGATGACTCAATATACATCTTATTTACATTTCAGCTCATTCCAGGTTCTTATCAGGCTGCCTTTCTGGCCTTCAAAGGGCCAAATCTTCCTTACTTGGTCATAGCTCTAGAACTGAATCACCAGCAGCCACCACATGCTCTGCAAGTAGTTTACTACCTCCTCTCTATGGTCATTCAAACAATATAAACGGCAGTCAAATGCTGATACTCATGACTGGAACTCCTTCAGGGGGCCAATACATCATCTTGCATTACCGCACACCAAAGTCTCCATTTTTACACCGCACAAATGCTTTAATCAAATCAGCCACGACGCGAGACATCAAATGAAAAAAGCTCATTCACATGTAGCATTTTGCTAAATGGACACTCACCAAACCACTACCTCTGTATTTCCACCAGACAAGGAATTGATTTACAGCATCGTTTAGCTCTGTTGTACGTCAAAAGAGCCATAGCAATTGAGAGGAAACACAAGATCAACTGCAACCCCATTGGAACTATAAATGTAAACTATGAAAGAATCTCACCCTCCTCTCCAATCAAAATTTTCTCATCATCGTCGTCTTCCAAAAACTCATCCTTCATAAACAAGCCTAAGCGCTCCAGTGGATTCCTATAGTGAGCCCCGTCAAACACTCCTGATAACACTTCAGATCCATCATCAACGTCACCGAGACAGGGCGATGAACCAGAACACCCACTCAACATCTCAAGTTCCTTCAAAATCTCAAGATTTTCCTCAAAATCAACAGTCTTTTCCATCTGGATGCAGAATTAAGGAATTTCGCAGTCATCAGTATTGAATACAAATACTTTCTGAGTTTTGACCACACATGAAGAAAAAGTCGAAGAGTAAAACCTTTTGAAGTGCAATCCGAGCAGCTTCCCTGTCTCTCTCCCTTTGCTTTCTGGCCTCAGCCTCTGCTCTCATTTTCTCAGCAGCTTCTGCTGCTCTGATCTGAGCTTCAATCCTTGCTTTCTCTGCATTGTAACAACACAACATTGTTAATCACCACAATATGAGTTGTTGGGACAGCAATGAAATTCCAATATCTGTAATGAACTACGAAAACAACTACCACATTAAATGTAAAAACCAAAAGCAACATATTTGGGGATTACATTCAGACAATCATATCTGAAGTCTATGGAAAATGGACTGACAAAATTTCAGATGTTTTGTCTACCAAAATAAAGTCCAGACCTATAGTGGCAGCACAATAGTCTTGTGGAAAGAATGTCAAAGAAAGAAGGGTTTCCACAAGACAAGGGATATCATGGAAAATTGAGTTGTCCAGCTACCCATTGAATTAGCTTAATCAATAAGTGGTCTCATATCATACTTTGACAGCCACACTTATCTGGAATTTGATGACTCATTCAATCACTTGATCAATCAGGATTTCGCATCAGTATTATTACGCCAACAAATTACTTGGCCAATACATGTTAGGGAAAAGCTTTGCACATGTAAGAGTATTTGCAAAAGCTTTGCACATACGTGTTACGGAAAAAATATAACAAAAGGTTAACTTTTTTATCACCTTCCCGCTGCCTTCTCTCTAATCTTTCCTTCTCTTGTTGCATCTTCACAGGATCAGCTTTATCGCACTGTAATTACAAAAGGCAGATATTAACCAACTGTTATGATACACTTCATAGCATCATCTACTACCAATAAAATGGATACTTGATCTAGTAGTGTCTTCTGTTGCGCCTTTAAGATAGTGTCCGCAAAGCGACTCTTTAACATCGCAGCACGCAGAGCCTTTTTAGGCGATAGCTGTATGTCAAGGAGAGAAGTACTCCACGCTGATACAAAATCACTATGGATCATTCTCCTGCTTTCTTGAATGGCCAAAATATATCTCAACCAACAATTCACGGCATACTAACCTTCCCCACACGTGGCATCCGTAGATGGAGTTGCAAGGTGGGAACTAGGACAGACATTTCCATCGTCCACAGCACTCAAAGCCCCTTTTGAGTATTTCCAGAACCAAATTGAATGATCGTTGTAACATTGAACAACTTCAAACATCACAAATCCAAAAGATGCACTTACCATCAGAATCTGGATCAGATTTATTGGTCTGCATAGACGTGCTCCTAGCCTAAAATTGCAAGTTCAGGTAGCAACGTTCAGCACCAAATCAAATGGCATATAGACAGACTGTTCAACTTATCCAAAAAAAAAAAAAAAAAAAAAAAACTAAAATCTAAATATACCAGTCTTGGAGCATCAATAGTACATTCATGATCTCGGCCCTTCTCTGAAGGTAAATCCAAAAGGCCAACAAACATATCATCAATAATCCATAGATACCAAAATAACAGTTCCTAAAATAGACACAAGAGAGAAGATATTTACCCATTGAAGATGCACAAGCTGGTCCAGCAACACTGCATCGGCATGTTGTATTGCCACATGCATTGCACTTGGAGCGACAAGCATGTCCACTAGCACCATCAGTGCCTATATGACACAGTGGCAATTAGCTCAGAAGAGGAGCTACAAAAGCAGAAATTATACTCTGCCACCTCATTACCTTTATCGTTATTTCTTAATGACTTGGTTGTACAGCTCTGTGCAACTTTAGAAACCTTGACCTGGACAAGAACCAGTTAACCACATGTCAATATATTTCTGATACAATAAATGCAAACCTCAGTCAGCAAAATCTAAACAACAAATACAATCTGCCAGTAAAAAAACAGGCTAATGTTTTCCCAATTAAATTAAATTTAGGAAAATAATAACATTCCAAACATCTATTCCTGCAAGGAACAATGCTAACCTTTAATAAAGTAGCATCACTGTTCTTCTTTACCGTCTCTCCAGTTTGCATCCTATTTTGAGGTAAGCTGGTGCACTGAGGAGGTGTCTTGGGATCGCTTTGTCCCACAGCACTGCTTTCTCGACTTTGTTTACTCAATGCAGACCCCTTCCCTATTTTAGTGTCTCCATTGCTCCACTTTGCCTCAAGAGCTTTCCATGTTGTCTCAAAGTCATTATTCAACTTATCTGCCATTATATGTACTTGATTGCCGGGTGGATTGTAGCTCATGGCATTAGCAAAGGTCAACCTGATATCAGCAGCAAATTCTTCTGTTCCACGATACATATTTTTCTCGAGCTTAGATTTTATGGTCCCTAAATCCATTGGCTCTGATATGATAGTGAAGTAATCCGGTATGTTCAGCTTTACTGGATCGACTGGTTGCTTGAAAGGCCAACCACATTGACTATGCATTAGTTTCTTTAAAATGGTAGAACATTGTTGCGTAACAGCTCGATCCATCCTCTGTCTCTTCTTCACAACTTCAAAATCTACTTGTGGACCACGCTTATTAGCACCAGAGACAGAACTTCCCAACTTCATACAACCACCACCATCAGCCTCGCTTTTAGAAGGCAAATTGCCATTCTTCTCCTTTCCATTCACAGCCCCAGAAGTCCAATTATCAATATGTAGCTTCTGCTGCCCATATCCACATGATCTGGATTGGGGCTCTGCTTCAATTCTCCTTCCGGAAAACTTTATCTTCACCTTCTTTACAACTACACTTTCAGTCGCAATCATCATGACACGCTAGAAAACCAACAAGTGCTGCTCAGAATAACTGGCTCTTCATGACAATCACAGCCTTCTCAACAAACAGTTACGTTGTTGGACATACCTATGATTGCTGACGCTGGGACCGAGAATTGAAATGAACGAGAGCCAGACAAGGGAAAGAGGAAAGAAGCAAAATCAGCACAGACAGAAGCATAAAAACTATGAGACTGGGAAACAACGTCAAAACCCCAACGTAATTCAAAAAAAAAAAAAAATTGCAACCCCTGAAGGCAGAGTCAAAACACGCTGAACTAAAGAACAAGAGCACAACCAAAGCCGAAACTGATGATTCCGGAAAGGAAAAAAAAAAAGAAAAAACAGCGACAACCCAAGAGTCCAATCACCCAAAAGAAGAGCCCGAACCCAAAACAACAGCATCGAAGCCGAGTTCAGCTCGCACCCAATCGAGAACTTTGCCCTAATTCCTTCACCAGGAGGAGGAAAACGCAGACGAGAGAGAAGAAAATTAAAAAAAAAAAAAAATCCCCCGACCCATCAAATTCCCGCGTAAGAACAAAGCGAAATCGAAACCCACTTCCCCTTTTCCCCAAAATCCTCGCCCCCTCCCTCGGCGACGAACCGCACGACCGAGACACTCGACACAAAAAGGAGGAGGAAGAAGAAGAAGCAGCAGAAGACGACCCAGAAAAAAGCAACCCGCGAAGATCAAACCACGAGATCTAGGGTTCGCGGAGGACAGAGAGAACTTACCGAATCGGAAAGGAATCTGCACCCGCCGCGCTCGGATCTGACGATCGCAGCCGCCGGCTCCCGACCCCGCGCCCGCCGAGGACGTGAGAGAGAGAGAGTGAGGGAGAGGCAGGCCGGCGGGCGAGCCTCCTCCGCCCGGCGTCTCCGGCGGCGTCGCGAGGGGGCGGGGCGTAGGGAAGAGGGTTTAGGGCAGTGAGGGTTTTCAGTAGGGGAGGAAGGAAGATAGAAGGAGAGATATTTTGTCTGCTCTCTCCCTTCGGATTTTTGCTTTTTTAGGGTTTCTTGTCGTGATCTCTTTCCCTCTGTATACGGTGACGATATTTCTCGGGGACGGCGATGACGTCATTAATCCACCTTCCACCTTCGCTTCTGCTCTTTTTCTAAATTATTC
This sequence comes from Eucalyptus coolabah, assembly GCA_014182585.1. Lineage (NCBI taxonomy): Eukaryota > Viridiplantae > Streptophyta > Magnoliopsida > Myrtales > Myrtaceae > Eucalyptus > Eucalyptus coolabah. The sequence goes on from CM024623.1 coordinate 7,215,695, forward strand.
TTATTTTGTTTCCTCTTTTTTATATTATTATTATTATTATTTTGTTTCCTGTTTTGTCGTTGGCGCTGCGCCGACGATGGCGGACGGACAAGTCAAAGGGCGGTTTCGGTGCGTGAAGTTACGTGGATGCCCTCCGGCGAGGGGGGCTTCGGCGAGGGTGGATGCGTAAATTCGGGGAGGCGGCGGGGGCGAGATTGGCGCGCGGGGGCGATCCCGCGTCACGCGTGGGGGTTGGTTGGCGGTGCGTATCTCATTTCGGCACTCAACGTCCAAGCTACGCAGTCTAAGATCCTAGAAGGAGTTGTGCGTCAGCATTTTATTTTTATGTTTTCATTGGCTATATTTCCAAGAGAATTTTTTTAATATGTAGGGAGAAATGGTCTCTCGATTTTGGCATGATATGATCCATAAACTTTAATTTATTTAATGTGATCTACAAATGTGGTCCGTAAAATTCTAATTTATCCACTAATGTCATATTTATATAAAAATATTGGATACTATCATTGCATTAATTCGGATTTGGAAGCAATATTGACTACTTTCACATAGTCGGGGACTAAAATTGGGTCTATATCAAAAGCCCATAAAATAACATTGAACAACTTAAAATTTAGGAATGACATTGCATGTTAAGGTAAAGTTTAAGAATCATTTATGTCATTTTATTTTTTCTAGTAAGGAATAATTAAAACTTTCCAAATATTAATTATACAAGTTTCTCCGATTCATGGACACTCACAAAACCACCCCCACTGTTTTTTTTTTTTTTTTTTTCTCTAGAGGGGAAATGCATTAAGTTGAAAGACTAAGTTTGTAAATATAGGAAGTTTCTAAAAGGTCTGTATGATGAAATAACAACGAGAAATGAGGAATAGTAACGAAAAACGACCTCTTTACTAGTTCTAAGTGACCGGGCTTCACTAGAGTATCGCGGCATTGATTCCCTTCTAGAAGAAAGCGCCTAAGCTTGCTCTGCCGAAACAACTTTAGCAAGTGACCTACAATCTAAATTGATGCCGCGTGAGGATGGATGCCGAGAGAAAATGTCTGGATAAAGTAATAACAAGCGTGGCCTAAATTCAATCTCGAGTTCCTCAACTCATCTACCTTTGATCAATTTTGAATGCACATCCGAGTTTAATTATACTTATACTTATTTAGTCATAAATCTTTAAGTTATGTCAATTAAGTCTTAAACCATTTGATAATTTGTCAATATAGTTCATCCGATCAATTTTAGTTGAAAATAGTAGGTATGGATGTTAGGCTGCGCTAACATATATAATTTTTATAATTTCTTAATTTCCTAAATTTTTTGTTATTTTATTACTTATTTCTTTTATTTTCCCAACTACTTGCCGGCCACAAGCAAAGTTTGGACATGGGGCTCAGGCCTTGCCTGTGGGCGGCAACAAAGACGTAGAAAAAATGAATAGAGATAAGAAAAAGGAAAAAAGTAGACAAAAAAATACAAAATTATCAATGTTAGTATCAATCGTACCACATGAGAAGACCAAAGATCCACATCAGTAATTTTTTATCAAAATTGGCTTAATATATTATATTGATAACTCATCAAAATATTTAAAATTGAATCGGCATAAAAACAATGAACTTAAATTTTTTGATAATTTTATCGTTACTAAACAAAATCCCCGCAAGGCATCCGCGACCACGATCTTTTCTATTTTGCGTTTTACTTAAGCTTTCATCCAAACAACAGTTTGTAATGCCAAAGAAAGAGAAATAGAATAATTTTTTTTTCTTTTCAAAAACAAACGAAATGTTCGAATCCATTATTTTTAAAAACATATTGTTACTATTTTTTCTAGACAAAGAAAACATATATAAATATCGTGTATTTAGAGATCATACCTATGCATTTTTCTGAATAATGATACACCATTGAAATTGGAAGTTGGAATTCTATACATATTTATATGGAAAAAGATACCAAAAACTCAAAGTATGCTCACTATGGCATAATTTCCTAAACTTTTTCTAACATAAAAACATCAAACTATACTCATTATGGTAAATTTACCTTCAATTTTTTATTGTGACTTAAAAAAATCTCAAATTTGTAATATACGACATATTTACTCTCTATGAAAGTTTTTCATTAAATAATTTTTCATATCGATTCAGATAGATAAGATCAAAGGTAAATTTATCACACTAATATGGATTTGGGATTTATTATAGAAAAAGGCTTAAGATAAATATGTCACAGGAGGTATAATTTAGTGTTTTGAGTAACTTTATTTTATATATAAAATATGATGAAAAGAGGACTTTCGAAAACCTCCGTGGGGAGGGCACGGCGCATTCCGTGCGGACCCACTCTGACCCGCTGTCACACTTTTTTTTTTGGGTAAACACTTTATTTTATTTTTATCGTCTTCCCTTTTTTAAAACTCTTTTGCTCCACCAACTCTGACTTAAATCCTCGTTTTCAACGACAGAATAAAAGGAGGATTTAAGGTAGGGCATGTTTTGCTCCCTTAAACCCTTACTTTCAATGTTTTTGTTTTATTTTATATTTGCCAACTCATCTAACTCTCTTTTTTTTTTCCTTCTACTTAGTTTGTTACTTAAAATTGGCAAGGTTAACTTTACACATTTTATCACCATCTTGAATAGCAACGAGTTTAATTTCTCTTCAACTTAAGCACAAAGTTTTCTTGCAACTACATTTAAAGTAGTATACATTTCTACAATTCATATAGCTTTCTAATAGATTCATGCATTGTAATCATTGCAATGCCATACTAAAAGTCTTAATTTATTATATGGATGTCAATTTAATTTTAAACTTTCCAATTTGACCAATTTAGTCCTAAATATTTTAACAATTTATCAATATAATTTTTTGGTTAATTTTGGTCAGAAATTATCAGGTGGACACCGACAATCTTACATGACACGGCTAATATTGATGTGAAATTTTTTTGCACATTTTAAAAAAGCTTATGAATTTTTCCTTGTTTCCATTTTTTTCTTTTTAAAGAATGAACATAAAAGGAATTGCAAAAATTCTCCACATTAACATCAATCATATCATATAGAATTGTCGACATCCATGTAAGTAATTTCCATAAAAAAAAATAGCTGGAATGATTATTGATAAATCGCTAAAAGATTTAGAATTAAATTGGTCAAATCAAAAAGTTTATGATTGAAATAGTATCTACACAATAGGTTTAGGATTTTATTTTGGTAATTATCCCTTTTAAAGGTCAAAATTTAAAATCGGAAAGGGCCACGTTATTTCCACCCATAAATAACTACATCCATCCCCCATTTACTCTAAAAAGAAAAAGCTGTCATTAATCTTTCAATTGTAATTTTATTTTTTTCTATTTTTCTTTTTTAATTATGGTAATTACCATAATTAAGCAGTTCACATTTTTTTAGTTTATTAAAGAAAAATGCATTCTCAAATGTTTCTATGATGTGTAGAATCATCTTGCTAGTAGTAAGGAGAAAAGACATTCTTTGATATAGTATAAAACTAAAAAGTCTATTTTTCATCATTGATCTTACAACAATTTATTTATTTTTTATCCTCTTTTATCAAAAGCTCACTTTTTTGGTGAACTTTTTTATTAATTTTATTAGTCTAAAATATATATCAAGTTTCTTTATTAACTATATCAAAAAAATTATCTTCCCTTATTATACTAGCGAGTTACTATTCTATTCTATAGAGCACGTAAAACATTAAAGGAATATGTAGGAACACACTAAATTTTTTTGCACAATAAGGTGTCTTGATATTTCTTTATAAACAATTCGTAAAAGATATTAGTTTTTGTCAATTCAAACTAATGATATTTTAGTGGTATTTCAAAAAAAAATCTTACTTTATGTAATATTTTGATTTAATTAAATTTCATCCACTTAACAATTTATTCATTCATATGATTGACGACATGGAAAAGAACTAGATTTTTAGAAATTTCTCTTTTCAATGAAACGACTTTTTATGGAGTAAAGCTAACAATAAAAAAAAAGCATAGTACCTTTAATATGTGTAGAAAATCTACAATAAACAAAAATTAAACATATGAAATTATTAATTATGGTAAGTAGATCCTACATAGATATAGAAAAACTGAAGAAAAAGGAAAGTAAATAATTTGAGATCACAAATCTAAATTGCAATTGAATGAAAGAGGGCAATTTAATATTTTCAATGAAAATTGGGTGGATTTAGTCATATAAGAAGTAAACATAGCACTACCTATGAGTGAGGGGAGAGAGCGCACCGCGGGTGGACAATCCCACATCCCAGGAGCAGCGGGGGAGGGTTGTTGATGAAGGTCGGCGCTCCTATGAGATGTTATGGAAATTGACCAAATTCAATAAAAAAAAAATAATTATGACTTAATGCACAAATTGAACACGTCAGCCACACATTTCTAAGTTTTGGTGCAAATTCTCCGAGTCGAGTTTCAATGTGGAGGCCAGGACCCAAGAGTTCCATTTTTCAGTTTTCATTCGGCTTTTTGCTTTCCATTAATCAACTTTATAATCAGGAAAGTACAACTAGGACATCTCAATGATATCGTGTCACTTGATTTACCAAATCATTGACATGGCAAAAGATTTGAGGGCGCGACGCCAAAATCTACACCTCCAATCAATTCAAGTCTCTAATCAATCGAGCGCATAGTAATACTGAGAAACAAAACTCGAGCATGAGAAGGAAACGAAAGTCGAACAAGAGAAAGGTGTCCGGCTAACACTGCGCGCTCTAGAGGGAGAGAGAGAGAGAGAGAGAGGATAGACTTATCCTTAGTTTTCATTCATTAACTGAAGATTTTACGCAGCTTGTAGTTGCAACAGATGCTAAGACAGGTCTGCTTAGCATACATGAGGAATCGGCTCCACGTTGGTCTTATCTTTGATCTACGCACATTCATCAGCTTCTCCAGCAAATCCCCTTTTTAAAGGCGTCGGTTCTACGCTTGGATCCGACAAACACGTCTCGAGATGCTGAATCACTTCCCGAAATGCTATCGACCATCGACAGAACATGGAACCCCACGAGATAGATCGACACAGATTTCGAATTTGGACTACTTTGGCCACGCTACTATTCCATCTTCTATTCTTATCCGGCGCAAGAGAACCGAAACCGATACAAAGATCAGTCCCTCGTCGTGTATGTGATCTTGTCAGGCGCACGAGCTTATTAAGGGCTCTCTCAAGTGCACTGTAGATACGTTCTTGTAGTAGAAGTACAACGCCAGTTGAATTATTCCCAGAATCGTCCCGATTCCGTTCGGAAACTGTAGAGAATACCGGAAATGTTAGATCCTTTACCTGATCATGGCGACTGAATATGCAGGATATCGCGAAGATAACAGAAATGGGAACTTACATAAATGAATGGATCGGCTTTGAACAATCCGTACGCGAGGAAAGATAGGCTCGTCAAAAAGGTCGAGAAAGAGAGATAGAAAGGCATGTACTCGACGCTCCTCGTCTTGATCACCAGCTTCTGCCACAGAAAGTGAAGTACTAGTATTAGGAAAGGTGCCGTTCGATGTCGGTCTGCAGAACTATTCAGATGGACTTACGATGATGAAGAGGGGCGACGCGAACATGGAAATAAGCGAAGCGACGCTCAGGTACCCAACGAAAATCTGCCGCGAGCGCGAATCGAAGAATTGCAAGCTTATGATCACCATGACTAGGAAGAGCACGAGAACGGATATGCTCAGTCCTAACATCTTCAGCTGTAGCAAAGTCACTGCGAAATCAGAAGGGACCGTACAGAAGCAGCAAAACCTACATCAACCAAGCAACGGCTCGGCGAAAATCTTTTTGACAGATCGCCATAGAACAAATACGACAGATTCAATCAACCAGAACCCGCAAAACACGTGAAGGAGTTTTCCGAGGTATGATTGGTCGAATCTATAAGGCTTGATTTCAGGGGATTAATCTTTCGTGGTTAAGCAATTTACCTTCCTGGCTTTACTGGCGTATACAATGAAGATGGTTATGTAGACGGCCTGAAAAACGACCCCAACCCCATTGACGGTCGCGACCATTATCACGCCGGGCGACACGAGTGGCAAGCCGTACCACAGACATATCAAGGAGTTCAAGAGCGTGTATATGTAAGGCGATCCTGAGAACTGCTCGGTGGACTGATTCTGAACAATCCTTCGGAATGTCGGTCTGCAAGTACATCGAAACCCATTTGCAGTGAATCAAAATTATCGGAATCGTATGCTTAACTGTAGTGCGTATGGTAACAACTTACATTGGGGACATGAACAGTACGAGGGCGAAGACATTTCCTGCAATTCAAGCCAAAAGATATTAGAGACGATGTATTCGCATTCACATTAGTGTCAATCAAAATGGCGTCTCAGAGAGGGGAGGGATGGTTTTGAGTACAAATCATTCAGTTGCAGATACACGGAATGCCCACAAGTTAGCAGAAAGCAAATTGTTTACCAATTCAAACTATTTAAAACAAGTAGGAACCTGAGATTTCTCTACTGATTCATCCTAGAATCAGAATAAACCAATTGATCTAAACGAGGATGATCTCCTGGAGCTCTTTGCGATCGCATTTGCATCGATCAATTTGGGAGAGGAACAATCTAAGCCGAAACCTCTTTGCAATTCAATTTTACATGAGGCGATTTCGCGAAATCATTTCAGCTCTATCAGTGTTGGCCAACTCATTACTAGTAGTACCAAAACAAGTTTTATGGAGTGACAGATGAAGTGAAACCTCATGCATATGTACCTGCAACTCCTGCTGCAGCACTGCATATGGAATTTGCGGGGAGACACGAATTGGGCAGCATCTACGCAAATCTCTCTCTCTCTCTCTCTCTCTCTCTCTCTTGTACGTTTGCACATAAATTGCAAAAGGAAAAGCATTTATATACAAAGTTGTTATGCTTCCTCAGGCAACGAGAGTCACAATAATGATTCTTGGATATTTGTGGGCACTTGTTATTATGGCTGCAGATGTGAAATCACTCCGCGTGGACGTGAGGCAACTGTTCCATGACATATATACACCACGAATTAGAAGCTGCTACCATAAAAAACCATCTTCATCTTGAATTATATATGTTTGAGAATTCTTTTTCTCATGTGTTTCTCTTTCGGTTAGTGATAACTTACTATTGCATTAAGGAATGAGCGATGCTTAGTATTGCAAGACCAATTGACAAAATTGATTTATTAAATGATATGAGAGGCAATAATGGTGTTTTGAATAAGTGGGTTACAAATTCAACATCCACGAGGAAGCGTACACATTACCAAGAAATCTGTTTGGTATAGCCATGGATAACTAACACCGTAACATATTGTCTTATTGTAATGTGAAGCATTGGACTTATATGTTCGGTAACATATTCCAAAATTGCAAAAACTTAAAGTTTATTAAGATAGCTTCTTAAGAACGGTTGATAAATTGTCGTACTTTGGGCAAACACCTAATACAAATTGCAAAATCCATTTCCTTGGTCGAAGCTATTGTGGGGTGATTGTACCGAATAACATTTTAGTAGACTATTCTTAAAATAATTAGATCTTACTGAAACGCACCATTGCTTCTGTGGAAAATTTTGTCATTGGGAGAAATTTGGTGAAAACCATGGAGGAGATACTTCAAATTTGAGCTCAATTTGGATAGGCACAAAGCCCAAGGGCAGGTCAGCCACCACAAAACCGTGTCGGGTAGGACCCCCTTGCAAAAGCGGTGGGATTCAATTCCACATCAATTAGCCATTTATTTCACGTGCTTCTCCGACAATGGCTTCTCAACCACTTGAATAATTGTGTCCCCATGCAATGGATATTCTTGGCTATTGACGTCCGATGCGACGACGTAGCGCGTCGAAGATGGAGAAGAAGAAGACAGACGTGGGGGCAACGTCTTCGTTTGAATCACATGAGCAAACATTTTCAATATATTACTTATTATACGTTAGGAAATCACAGAAATGGTCCCTACTCCATGAATTTTTGTTTAATATGTAATAAGGTCTTCAAACTTTTGAATTATTCAATGTAATTACTAAACTTTTAATATAAGATTAATTTAGTCCCTAGATTATATTAAAATAGTCAATAGTGCCCCTAAACTTAAATTAACGGAATGATAGCATCAAATATTTTCACATAATTCAAAGACTAAATTGAACATATGTAAAAAATTCGTAGACCATATTGTATATTAGACAAAAGTTTAAGAATCAAATTGAACAAATTAAAGTTTCGGGGACCGTATTGCATATTCATTTGTGTAATTATTTCATATAAATGTATGGGAAGATAAACTACCGATTGTGGTGGCTTTGGTGGGTAGGCTCCCGACTTTTGAGGGGAAGGTTAGGAGTTCGAAGCTACTGCAACTTGCGTTGCGAGGGAGGTTGGCAGCCATTAGGTGATTTATGCGTGGCGTCCTAATGGTGGGTCTTGGGTTAGCGTCACTTGGGAGTTTACATGGCGGTTGTCGGCTAAAAGCGATTCCTCTAAGATAAAAAAATATATATATATATATATATATATATATATATATAATAAGTATAGTGATTTCGATAATTATATTCGTTTTGTTCAAATTTCAAAGTATAACTTTTCTTTCTGAATCTATTTGTATAAAAAAATGTGTTATTATAATCACGTATATATCAATCCCTTGTGAGAATTAGACTTGAAAATTTGACGTTCATTCTGCAGATGTTGTTTTCTGGATCACGTTACAAACTATCCTTTTTGGTCACTGTTGTCGGCTCCAGTGCTGCAATTGGACGACAATAAATTGCGAAATTTTTAAATATGGTTTCGATTATATTACGAGCTCGGTTTTATGTTGACATAAATATTTTTACGGTCTTTATGAAATGGATTCTCAATTATATATTGAGAGAGGACACAACATTGTGGTTTTTTTTTTTTTTTTTTTTTTGCTAAAACAAATCTTCCATTGCATCAAAATAGTTCAAATGTTACAAGGAAAAACTAAAGCTTACATTGAGGTGATAAATTAAAGAAGATTCCACCAACACTAAATTTTTAACTCTAAAAGGGAGATCAGTAAAAAGGAAAAAAGATGCATTTCCTAATTGATGAAAAAACCCATTTTGAAAGCTCATGAGTAAGCTCATGAAAAAGCCTATTTTGCAAGCTCTTGAGTGATATCATTACAAGTTCTATTGGTCCATTTCAAACTGCATCCGTAATTATTGCTAAATAGTAAACGGGAGTCCAAAACGAAATGACGAATACATCAAGGGTAAAGGCCATTTTGTTGAATAGCACCAATTAAAGGGCACAATATTGTGTTATAATGAAGAAAACAAAAGCAACCCTGTGAAAGGAAAAATTCACATTCCATGACATATTTTGTATTTAGTTACATCAAAATGTTGCAATCCTGTGTAGAATATTCACAACCAAAGACATTTCACTTTTGGTTGCCATGAAATCACTTAAGCCTTCTATAATATCTTAAAATAAATAGAAATATGTTTTACGACATTTTACCCTTTGAATTTCATGAAAAGGCTTGAGTTTTTCAAAATGTCACAAAACTTATATTTATTTGTAATCAAGCGAAATCGTTGCTCATTCTAATTCTTTTTTTTTTTTTTTTTTTTTTTTGAATTTTAAAACATTACACGATGATCAACAAGTTAATAATAGATGTAACAAAATAGTTTTTTTTTTTTATATCAAATTTCACGATATTAATATTCTCCGTTTCACGTAATCATTCGCAAAAGAATATTAAAATAAAAAATCAAGCCCAAAAAAAACATATCACGAAGGAGGGAAAAAGAAAGGATTACCATAGAATTTTGGAAAAATCCCCATTTTACCATCCGCCCGCCAAAAGCTCAGGAATTTTCCCGCCTTCCTTTCTTCTTCCCCGTCGCGGCGCCCTGAACTGGCCATGGAATAGAGCATTCTCTCTCTCTCTCTCTCTCTCTCTCTCTCTCAAGAAGAGAGAGAAGCTGAGCAGAGAAACAGAGAGATGGGGATACAGGGTCTTTTGCCGCTGCTGAAGTCGATCATGACGCCGATCCACGCGAAGGAGCTGGAGGGCTGCGCCGTCGCCGTCGACACCTACTCCTGGCTCCACAAAGGCGCCCTCTCCTGCAGCAAGGAGCTCTGCAACGGCGTGCCCACCACCAGGTCGGTCTCTCGCGTTTCCTCCCACGAGTTTCTTGCTCGTAATCGGAAATGGGGCAGTTGGGTTTTCGTTTTCTCGGCCTGATGTACGCTGCGTAACACGAAAGCAAGGACCTTTGAGTCCTGCTCAATCTGTTTGGAGTTCGCCCTGGAAAAAGAACCTCTTTTGGATAGGTGGGTTCTTGTGAAATTTGAGGGTAGGGGGAAATGGAGGAAATTTGGTGCTGCCCATTTGATCCGAGTGATTGGTTTTGATCGGTCTTAGCTGTTTGTAGCGAAGTGGTATGAGTTGGGTCTTCTCAAAATTCGATGGTGACTTGTCCCATCGGCTTTTTCTGCCTGGTGAGTTTGATGGTCCGTGTCGATGAAGTTGGTAAAAGGTGTTGGCAGAAAGTGAAAGTTTTGAATACGAAATGAGAAGACTTCTAATTGGCGACTTTATTGTTGAGAGCAAGAATGTTCAGGGCATCAGGGAATCGGTTGCAAGAATTATGGTCGAGTTGGGAAGTGTTTGTATTAAGTAATGCTCACAATAAAGACATTAAGTGCAATAATGCCAAAATGGTTTTGTCGTTCTGTTATGAGATGTCTAACTTAGGTTCATTCATGCTTTTGTGGTGTTTAATTTTTCAGGCACATTGAATACTGCATGCACAGAGTGAATTTGCTCCGGCATTATGGGGTTAAACCAGTTCTTGTTTTCGATGGAGGTCTCTTGCCGATGAAGATTGAACAGGAGAACAAGCGTGCAAGGTATTTTTTTTTTCAGCTCTGCAGTAGAATCTCTATCCTTTGAGCTCGAACCCAAGATATTCTACTATTTTTGGAATCTGTAGTGGGTTCATTTGTCTACTTATCTTATTGGTTTAAGTCAAATCCTGAAACAATAAAGATTGTGCATCTTTCTCTACGTGCACGATAGGAGCCTTTTCCTCCCACAAGAGTTAGAGCTTGCCTAAAAGGAATTAAAGTTCTGCTGGTCTGGACATTCCTCTTCACTTTTTTAATGTGTCCTAAGTTCCTAAATGTCCAAAAATGGAAGGGCTCAGTTGATTCTATGAGACTTTGTTATCTTAGGAAAGGTCTAGCCCTTTCAAAATTTTGCAATCATATGTAGAGTCATTAAAGAACTAAAACTACCTTGCTTATGTAGGTCCCGGAAGGAAAATCTCGCTCGTGCTATTGAGCATGAGTCAAATGGAAATGGTGCTGCTGCTTATGAGTGCTATCAGAAGGCAGTAGACATCACACCTTCCATGGCACATGAGCTAATCCAGGTATGCCTCCTGTCATGTATGTGTTGTCAAAGAAAATTGGGTCGCCATTACTGATGAAGTTATCTCTTCTTGATTGGCATGGAAGGTCTTAAAGCAGGAGAACATTTCTTATGTTGTGGCCCCTTATGAGGCGGATGCTCAAATGACTTTCTTGGCAGTTAGTAAACAGGTCGGTGCTGTAATTACAGAGGACTCGGATCTTATACCGTTTGGCTGTCCCAGAGTGAGTTATTCAGCAGCTGCTTCTAGCTATTGCTTCTCCGTTATAACACATCCACTAAGCAAACCATAGCCTTTTTGACTGACGAGTGTTTTCTGTGATTGTATAAATTTGATTTTCCAGATAATCTTCAAAATGGACAACTTCGGGCAAGGTGTTGAGTTCCAATACTCCAAGCTACAACAGAACAGGGAACTCAGTTTTGCTGGATTTACCAAGCAGATGGTTCTTGAGATGTGCATCTTGAGCGGTTGTGACTACTTGCAATCACTCCGGGGCATTGGTCTGAAAACAGCACATGCCCTCATTAAAAAGTTCAAAACATATGATAAGGTGAGTATACATTTGGTTATATAGGTCACATAACTGTTCATATCGTGAACCCTTAAAAGAATATGCTTTCAATCATCAGATAATATTTTTTGTTTCTTTCTTTGTAACTGCACATTCATTGGATATAGGTAATTAAGCACTTGAAATATACAAGCTCAGTTCCTCCAACTTACGAACAATTATTCCGAAAGGCCATTTGGACTTTTCAGCATCAAAGGGTCTATGATCCAATTAGCAAAGCCATTGTACATCTAATGAATATATCAAATGTTGCTGATGATGAGCTCGAGTACTTAGGACCATATCCTTTTTATGGAATCAATTTGGATTTTGAAATTATTATATTAGCTTGTTAAGGATGTTCTGCAATTTGAACAAAACCTTAACTAGAAATACACCGATACCGCAACATGTGGCCAGAGGTATTGCAGAAGGTGATCTTGATCCAGTTACCAAAGTTCCATTTCAGGTATAATATTTATTCATTGTCTATCATGGTTGTGCACTTTTTTTCCTCATCTTCAGATTTCTACTGAAGTGAATGAAACCACTGTTTTCCTTTACATTTAGGGAATGTAATCACCATTTTTGCCGTAAATACCATTGCCTAGATTCCAAATGCCAGCTGATTGAGGAAATATTATAATTTAGAAAGAAGTTCTGTGAGCAGATACAGCATTCAAAGTGATCTTCCAAAAGCTAACGAAAACTGAAGCTTGAATAAGAGATATTTGATAAGTTGGATAATTCAAGGAGACATCTTCCTAATGAAACATAGAACAATAGCAAGGATAGATAGAACATAAGATTTTCTGAACATCTTCTAAACCTTGCTGACTAGAAAGTAATCCATTGGCGTCATTTACTTCACTTTCTTTTTTCAGTTTATTCTTGAATTCTTATGGTTGTGTAACAAAAAGCATCCACAGTACAAACATTTGTTTTACTGAGTTAAAAGACCTTTCCTTAGCATAGTTGACATGATCTTTTTGGCTGCAAGATTGTTATTAGAAAGACCCAAGAATCGCAGCTGAACTTCTTAGGAATTGAGAGGGTCTGATGTAACGGTGTAAAATTCAATGCATGAACTTCTGTTCACATAAAGGATAGCGACAATGAGAGCTTCTGGTTCTGGAACAATTCCATAGTAAAACTTTTAGATAATGGTTTCTTGACACGAGATAGTAAGGTTTGGGTAGTCCTCTGTGATAACATGCACTCTCTTAATTCCACACACACTAGTATAAAGTTTAATATGGTGAAATACGAAAAGTACATGTTGACAGATTAAGCAAGGCACTAATTATTACTATGTTTTCAATTAAAGTGTTGAGTACCTGGTAGAATTATCTCACACCTAGATCAGGATAACTGCGTAGTATAGTTGATGGACTTTTGCCCTGCATACTTCTATTTTGACGGATACATTTAGAAATGGTTTTGACTTTTTATACCATAACTGAGATAATCAATCATGCGTACTCAATAATGCTTGAATGAATCCGCATTTTCTGATTTTGACAGGGCAGGGATGTTAGCGCCACTGTGATTGACAAAACACATTATATGAAACTTTTCAAGCCAAAAGATGAAAAGAAGAAGCTAGACTTACCTGCACAGAAGAATGTCCTGACGAAATATTTTTGTATCCTTTGAAAACCCCATCTTCTGATAACCTTTTCTTCCATACCACGTGCGTTTAGTTTCTGTACTGTATAGTATAATGCTTTGCAAAACCTTATTGTGAATGCTTTGTGCAGTTAGATAGGGCTTCACAATATCTTGTCTGAACAGAAGTTGCAGAACAATTATGCTGACTGTTGGAAGCGAGTGAGCTTAGTCTAGTTGAAATGACAAGCTCTATCACTTAGTCTGATTGCCACCTAGACTTGCCTTTCGTTTACTTGACAGGGATTGCCAAAATCCTAATCCCTGTGGAAAATTATTAAGAATTTGGTGTTTCCTTTCTCTCCAACCAATCAATCCTGTTGTGCCAACCAAAAGGAAACTATCAGAGATCAAGTGTTTCTTAGCTGCTAAGAACTTAAGACTAGTTGCAAGCTACACTTTCCACAATTAGGGCCTCTTGCAAACTTGTGTGGCCCTAGATATTAGATAAAGCATGAACAGCCCCTCTGCACCTGCAATTAATGGATAAGATACACGGCCCTCTGATTGTGGTGGCTTTTGAATCTATATCTTGCTTGATGTTCTGGCTGTAATATGAGTGGATGAGCGTAGCTTAGAGATTGAATATCTGTGACTGAAACTGTCTAAACTTCTTTTAGTAAGTGTATACAGGGCCTACATCAGGTGTACAAATATCTAATTAAAGAGGTACTTCAAATTGTAAGTGGGAATCTATATGGATCGAATCTGTAATAGGTTTCTAAAGATAGCTGAATCACAGCATCAGGAAATTAGGTCAAGCTCAGAGAGATATTTCTTTTATTCTTCCACACTTTGACAATATGGACCGCTTTAGACAGATTTGCACAAGATCTTTAAAATGTCATCCTCATTAGGCTTTGGTACCAAAGGTTTCCTTGATCTATTAAGGCTCTGCATCTCTCGAATCGAAGAGAGATTTCAAGGCTCCTCGGACTACCTCCAACCAGTCAAGTCCAGTGGATGACCTTTCTCAGAGTTCCAGTGGACACAACTCCGAGGAGGCTTTGGCTGATATGAACCATTGTCATTGGTCTCAGCTACATGAAGTAAGCAGATGCTCTGTCCTTGGCACTATATATATATTTGCCTGAATGACACACCATAAATTTTGTGAATAATATTGATTGCATTCTTAGTCTAAACATACACATTCGAAGATAGTTGATGTCCCCAAATTTTGTTCAATTAGGAAGAAGATGGTTTCACACAAGAAGTTCCAGATGCATCAGAATTGATGGAAAGTGGTAAGCCCGAGCTAATTGCGGCCTTAGGGTTCTGATATGTGCAGACATGTTGTCATGAATTGGCTTCCATTATATACTTAATAAGTTAAAAAGTGCAGGTGCATTGGATGAGGTTGGAAGACCAGGGCCCTCATTACTACAACAATCCAGGCTTCCAATTCATAAACCTTGCGTGTCATTCAAGGAGCATCAACCCAAAAGCCCTGTAAACAGAGTTGATGAAAAAACAAGAAGAGAGTGCAAAAAGCCCATTGTAAGGAGTTCCTACTTTAAGCATCAGTTTTTGAATGAAACTGATACAGACAAGGAGAAAGAAACTACCCCGGTTGGAAGTGACCCAACGAGTGTAGGTGAGACCGTATGTGTGAAAGGAATGATCATAAAAAGAAGACCTACGCTGATGACACAGTCGAAAATGTAGGTGTAAACAGCGTTGAGGAAAAAACAAGAAGAGAAGACAGAGAGGTTATTGTAAGGAGCTCTTATTTCAAGCATCATGCTGCGAAGGAAACTAATAGAGATGATGGAAAGGAAAATACCCTGGTTAAAGGTGATCATCCAATCAGTCTAGGTGAGACTGACTTTATGAAGCGAGTGATCATGAAGGGGAAAACCTCTATTGATGACATGTCGGAGAAAGGTGTAAACAGAATTGAGGATGAAGCCAGAAGAGAGAACAGGAAGTTTGTTATAAGGAGTTCCTATTTCAAGCATCAGTCTGCAAATAATACTGACAAAGATGACGAAAAAGAAAACATTTCTGTTGAAAGTGATCATCTGATCAGTCTAGGCGAGCCTGGCTTTCTGGAAGGAAGGATCATCAAGAGGAAAGCCTCCTTGATGGCACTGTGGAAAAGTAGGTGCAATCAGTTTTTTACGAAAATTCTAGCAATGCAAGATCCCTTTATCATGATTTGTTACCTTAAGTTAGTTTTCTTAACTCTTTTGCCCTGTGTTTTCCTTGTCTCAGGAGAGCTCAAAACAAAAGCATATGCATGTGGATGATTCTCTTGTCAATCATGGTATGTTGTCAACTGAAACTGCGTTATTAATACCAGTACTTGTTTAGCAATTTTCTTGGTTCTTATTCTTAACATACTATCATGTTTGGCATAAATCTAGATTGATGTTGGTAGATATTGTACAAGATACTACCTTCAAAGAATTAAGGATAAAATTGTGAAAGCCATTTATTATCTAATTAATGAAGATGCATGCATTAACATGACAAAGCCAAACTGCATTTTCTTTGTAGAGCTAAGCTGAGCTTCTA
The DNA here is from genome assembly GCA_014182585.1 of Eucalyptus coolabah. Taxonomy (NCBI): domain Eukaryota; kingdom Viridiplantae; phylum Streptophyta; class Magnoliopsida; order Myrtales; family Myrtaceae; genus Eucalyptus; species Eucalyptus coolabah. The sequence goes on from CM024623.1 coordinate 7,231,898, forward strand.
ATTGGTTTGCAACATTCAAGCCTGAGCATGCATTTCATGTTTAGCACATAATTTGACTTTTAAAACAGGAAATCTTTTGCATCATTTGGTATTTGAGTGTACATGAAATAAAGTTGACATTTCTGGGAAGCCAGAAAATCTTGGGGTTATGCCATGTATCAAAAGGAACCTTAATGGTTTGACTCTACATGTTACAATGCATTTTAGCTCTGAAAAGGCCTCCTGCTTTAGCAGTGAGTTACAGTCCATTTCTAGGCTCATACTCTGATGAATTGAATTCTAAATCCACGACTCATTTGCATGTACTTCAATTTTGAAAGTGAAGGCTCTTCATCAGAGTGTTATCTTAATTGCTTACCATTATTGGGGAGTCCACCATTTCTTTTGGGTTCTGTGGTGGCCTCTTTGGCATTTTGAGGACTACATATTTTAAGAGTTCCCTCAGGATGAAGTTTGAAATCTGATGTATCTCTTGGCTTCAGGTACCTGTGCCCCTGGATTAGACAAGTCATTCACTGGTTCTGAAGGAAAATTTGGAGCTGACATCTCCCATTTAGGCCGCTATTCTGAAATAGCAGAAAGTTCATTAGAGAGATTCGTCTCAGTAATATCGTCATTTAGATTCACTGGTTCTGGTTCTCGTGCCAGTGGTCTCCGTGCTCCTTTGAAGGATGTGCACAACGCATGTATGAATAGGTAGGAGGATGACAGCGAAGAGGTTCTCTACTTTTCCGAGCTCTTATTTGGTTATCCCTCATTGATTTCGTTCAATGGTAGGTCAACTACTGCCCCAGATTTCAGTCAATTTGCATATGTGGCCAAGAGCGGGAAGCCCGTGATTCCAACCCGCAGGAGTTGATTGTGTGCAGTATATTTCGATGTAGATAGATGCATCTGCTGAACTCCTAGTCAAAACAATGGTTGCCACCTTTATGGTTCCCAGGCATGGCCAATTAAAGTGAACATTTGCTTGTGTTTTATGATAATGTGGGAACAGTACTTGTTCTGATGCTTTGCCATCCAACTGTTATGAGCAGGGTCGATCCAGTAACATGTTCTGCATGAGTCGAAATCATCAATGACGTTGCTATCCCTGCGACTCATGTCCATCATCTTTGATGCTGTTGATCAAGATGTTACTCCCTCATTTCAAGACGGTGGAGGGGCCACATCAAGGTCGATTTTTTGTTTTTTCCCGATATGTTGGTTGATTGATTTTGGGGGAAGGAGATCCATTTCATCAGGTCGAACTAGCATGCTAAAATTGCTAGAGACCTCTTGTTTATATTTTTGATTTCTGGATCACTTTGATTGGAATTATCTTTGGATTTCATTCCGGAAAGGCTCAAATACAGAGTTCTGATGGACTGGGTTACATTTTGCTTTCCCAGTTGCAAGAGGCAATGTGGGATTCACAATCACATAGTATTATGTAATGCAATTTTGCAGGGAATTGTTTTGTGGAATGTGTAAATGATCCGGGCGACAAGAATTTGCCATTCATTCTCTTTTCCAATTCATCTGTATGCCTTGAGGTTTGTTTTCTTCTTTTCAATTTTTATTTTTGCTGAAAACACTTGAAAGTCATTTATTAATAGAGAATGTCATTACAAGCTCAAATAGGTTTCTCCCCCAATTTTGCGACAAATAAATTGCAAAAAGTTAGACCATCAAGTTGATCCTTCGCGCTCACTGCTTGACTCAACAAAAAGCCATAACATCAGATCTCCTCAATCCAGGCTGAGGAGTAAACTGCCATCCCTTATTTACAGTATCACTAGATCTAGACTAGTGCTCCACCTTCTTATCCATCAAGAAATCCCTTATAGCTTCCCTTATCTATCCTACATCCATCTCATGTATTGGTCTTTTGCCTTGAGAAAACTGCTGCATTCTACCCTTCCAAATAAACCAACAGGTCTCGGTAATCAATCTAAGCAAGCATTTCTTCTCAACGGAGCTTATTGCCTGCTTTCAGCTTGTTGCAAGAGTCGTCTGTCAAAAGACATCGTCTGTGTCTTCTCAATCTTGATCTGGCTTGCCCCAAACCATACTTACTCTTCAATACTCACAGCAGAAACTAAGGTGTTCAGCTGATTCAGCAAGACTATAAATCAACCACTCAGACGATTGCTTAATTCTCCTCCTATTCGCACTCTCTTCTGCAGCTAATGCCCAAGTGCAGAGTCCCCAAATGAAATGCTTACCTTTTGGAATATAGTCAATACTCCAAATAATCTTCTAGACCTCGCTGTCCTGTCCGCCCCAATAGAGCATGAAGCCTGGATTCGTCTACCTTCACGGCTTTGGAAACAGGGTCACCTGGCAAGCTGATTTGACTGAGGAGCAGCCGTTCTTACAGCAAGGCCATAGTAGTTTGTTCAATTGCACTTGGTTCCAAAGCATTTAACCCTTGATCAATCAAACTACCCACTCAACTGCTCATCAACGTCCTGGAAACATTGCAGGCTAGTTTGCACTTAGCTTCTGTATAGATTTTTTTTTGTAACACATTTCCTTTTTCGTGCTTTTAGGATTTGGAATTATGCACACTATGGATAGAAGAGTAAATAATGAAAATTTAACTAGAAACGAGAGCAATTAACATTGGAGTCAAGGCGCTCCAAAGAAAGGTGGTATAAGTGCCAACGCCGCCTTGTCAAGAACGGTTCAAGTCGAAACTCTCACGTGGGGTCATCCATCAATCTTCCCTCTTTTAATAATGGTACGGAACATCTGCTCTCTTTTTTTTTTTTTTTTACTAATTTTTAACAAAAAAGTTTAACAAGCAATGATTAGTTAACTAAACATGCTGCAAATTTGAGCCTAACCTTCCATAAGAATCGTAATCAACTTGAATTTACCATAAATCTCTTGTTCTTATTCTTAGTAACTTTTTTTCTCGATAATCATAGATTCGTAGCTTTCTTTCACAATTCATAAACTTAAAGACCCTATTGGTGAGTAATGGTCGTCATATGCTGTGATTTTCCTTAATCAATAGTGATAATGACAATGTTACCGTCAATAGTTATGCTTAAATGTTTTTAATTACTGCCTTTTAAAGATTATCTAGGAAAATTGTCTAAAATGTTTTAAACTTATCATATAGCGACTAATTTAATTCTAAACTTTTTAATTTGTCCAATTTAATCATAATATTTTTGACGATTATCAATGTAATCCTTCTAATCAATTTTGGCTAGAAATTGCTAATATATATGCCGGCCACCTAATGTGGCATAGCCGGCACCGATATAGATAATTTTTTTAATTTTTAATTTTTTTTAATTTCTCTTGTCTGGTTTGCCGCCTCAATGGTTGGTGGTGGAGGTACCCGGTCACGGCCAAGGGCATCAGTCATTCTGGCTTTCACTGGGATGATGGACCACCGAGGGAATTAGTGAAAAAGAAAAAAGAAAAAGGATAGAAAAGAAAAGGAAAAAGAGGAAAGTGAAAAGAAAAAGAAAATTGTAAAATTTGTCTACCTCAGGGTTGGTCGTGTCGCGTAAAAATGATCATTAATGATTTATTGTAAAGTTGGCCAAAAGGAATTGCTGAAGCCTTGCTCCACTCGACCCTACGAATCAGGTAACGTCCGATCTCTTGAGTTGTCCTGTTTTAGTTAAAGCTAAGTCTAGATTTAGTGTCCTTCGTTAGCACACGTTGCGGGCTGGACTGAGATGTCTTTCACCAATTCTGTGCTTTATTTGTTATCCCATTTTGACATCGAGTCGTGAATCTGATTCTTAGAGAGCCGTCCTTCTCCTAATCTACACTCGTAATCTGTTCGACAGGTCGAGAGTGTTAACGTGAGTTGTCAATTAAGACTAATTGGAGAAATTGTATGGTTGATTAGTTGCTAAATTTGTATTGCATAATGTTCTTTTGTATTGTCTAATGTCCTTATTTTGAGGATCAACCAAATTCTTAGCCTAAGATAGTGCATAGCCTAAAATAGCTTCAGTACTCATTTCTTTGCACAAATATATGTGCTTTTGCATTCATTTAGAAATGATAATGAAAAGCGGCCTAATTTCCTAAAAAGAATCGCAACTTTGCTAAAAAAACCTACAACTTTAGGTCCAATCACAATTTTGCTCCCAACTTTCTTTCTTTTTTTTTTTTTGGCTTGAAAAAATCCTAAACTTTAGGTCCAATTCAAATCTACCTTAAACTTTTCTTTGTCTCAAAGAAACTCCCAAACTTTAGGTCCAATCACAAATCTACTATGCATTTATTTATTTTTGTCAAAGAGAAAATCACCAATTTTTACTTTAGTCCTAAATTTGTCTCCATTAGCCTCTGTCTAAAAATCATTTTTACTTGATCCTAATTTTCTTATCCTATAACAGTTTCATTTTTGAGATAATTTTCCATGATGCTTTCTGATGTGGATTTGTTGTTGCTGTGGAAATGTCATGTCAAGTTAGGATTGGACCACAAGGGTAGATTTGAGAATATATTGAGAGTTAGTGATTTTTCTAGAGGAAAATAAAATTTGGCACAAATTTGAGACTCAACCTAAAATTTATAATTTTTTCCTTGGACAAAAAAAAAAAAAAAAATTTAGGGCAAATTTAAGACATGACCTAAAATTTGGGGGTTTTTCTTGAGACAAAAAAAAGTTGGGGACAAACTTGAGACTAGACCTAAAGTTTAGTGTTTTTTTAAAAAGAATTAGGCCTAATGAAAAGGGAAAAACATCTCTGTTCATCATTAACATCCTATATTCAATATCTAATTCAAAAATCAACTATTTGTATGATAAATCAGCAACAGATCTCGACATTATCTTAATGGACTTCAACGTCGTACACCATCAGTTGGGGAAAAAAAAAAAAACACTCTGACCTCGAGTTTTAAAATGTCGGATTATTCGATCGCACAAACATCTGTCAATCTACTTAGGCTTTGGATCAACAACTTCAAAGGCAGCGGCTTTTCATTGCTTTAGAAACCATTCCACCGAAACTCAGCAGGTGAATACCCTAACTGAATCTTCTTATTTTTCTAGTATAACAGATGCTTGCTCCTCTTCTGCAACTTCTGACAGAATATCAAAGTCCTCAAATTCGAAACTATCTTTCCGAGTGGAAATTCAAAGCCATCGACCTTTCGCTATCAAGGCTCGTAAACAACACTTTAAAGTATAAAACCATCGGCTTTTGACAAGATATTATTGAGAAAATCTGGCACGCGCCTGGACTTGCATGCAAAATATGGTCTCCTTGACACGAAAAATCTAGGGTGATCATTGGGTCCCGTTTGATTCCAGCACCTGCCTGATTGATTCGATCCCAAGCCGATTCTAGGGAGAACTGGACAGAGACCGATTTGATTCCCATACTAAGGCCAGAACAGCAAGTTCCAAAAACTGGTTTTCAATTTGATAATATTTTTGCAATCGTCAAGATTTGAACCATGATTTGAATTCGATCAAATAAACGCAAAACCAGGGATGTTCTTGTAATAAATAATGCAACTTTTATTTTTTATTATAAAATTTTGGATTTTTACCCGAAACATAGAAATAAGTTGGTTTCCAGGACACCTAATAACTGGCCTAGAACCCAATTGTTCTCAATTTTTGAAACTGAGGATCATTGGCTCAGGAATCGACATACCTAGAAAAATCAAATCACTTCAGTGAGCCGATCCATGATGTCTTCAATATTTAGACTTCCATAGAAGGTCGGAATGTCCACTTTCAAATTAAACTCCTCCTGTCTTCGATGGTCATGATCATCACCGCCCCTATTCCTTTGATCATCGTCAAAATCGAAATGACGATCCCATACCGACGATCCCACTGCTCGTTGGGGTTGTCATCATTACCCTATCTTCCCATTCGCGATTCCACCGACCGCCATCCCCACAATGACGACCTCTTCCTCGCCGGGTACTATACACATTCCGATCGAGTACTTCATCACAATACTCATCTCCGTCTCGGCCATAGCTGCGACCTCTGTATTGAATTCCAAATCGTCTCCATCCCCATGTAAATCGAGATAGGAAAGTAGCAACACATAAATTATCTTTCCCTAAAAAATGTGTTATTAAGTATTGTTTGAAGATGATTTGATTCTTAGCTTTGATCACAGAGATTATGGGATAATTGATTTGATCACAATATATCTTCAGAATATTTAGAAGATATAATAGGAATTGTAATATTATTGTATTTCCTTTTGCATTATAAATATGGGCATGTACATGTACGAAACACAAAGAAATATAATTACAATTTTCTCCATTTTTCTTCATTTCTTGCCATGGTATCAAAGCATAGCATTCTGATATAGCTTCCACAAATACCCTGAATTGCCTTCGGAGTCTTTTCAATTGTTGTTGCAAATTCCTTCATGCAAAACAAATTGTCACACCGGTTAGGAATTCATACTTTCAAACCCCATGCCCAAAAATCAAAGCAGCAACAACGACCAAGAGATGATCCCACTTGTGGAGGAATCGTTCGACCGCAACAACTCTCCTGAGAGTCTAGCTTCAGATCAGATTGATCAAACCTAGAATTTGCCGCAGCAACCTTCGGTTCCATTGCCCACATTTGTTCAACCCTTTGCGCCAATCCAATGGCCACCAATGCAATGGATTCCAGTCCAAGGCCCATGGGCCGTTGGACCCAATCAACAACAATGTGCTCCTTGCGGCCCATCTGGAGAAGGTACTAACCATGGGCCCTAAATTGGTGGATCGGGTTTGCCACATCTGGGTCACAGATCCAAATTGAGTTCGGCTTGTCATGGGATGACTCCTACCCAGGATTGCAACTCGGGTTCTACCTATTCCTTGTCCTCGGTGCCGGTCATCATCCAAAACTTGGGGATGTTCTCTACACCTCCCGATTGACGGATCGGAGCTCCAAATCATCAACCTGCAACTTGCCGGTCTAGACAACTACAATGCGTGAGCTTGCTCTCGTGACCAAGGACAAATATGGGTTCCTTGATGGAACTGTGCCTGTTGGCTGGGTCCACCTTCATGTGGGGCCCAGCCAGCATTAAATAAAAAAACAAAAAGAAAAGAAAAGAACAAAACAAGTGGAAGTGGGTCGTGCGTGTGCGCATCCAAAAAAGTGAAGAGAGGAGAGAAAAAAAAAAAAACTGCACAAGCAAGGAAGAGGGTTGCGAGGAGGGATGCAACTTTGCGGCTTTGATTCGAATGCCAAATATTGCCGGAATCAGCTCAAATTTTAGTATGTTGTTCGTGAGATCGAGGGCTACAAGTTGATGGTTTTTGTTCGTCGAGAACCGTCTCCGAATTCTCTAGTTGCGGTTAAGGTTTTCTTGTTCCAAACTTGTTTATCTACTTATGTGGTGAGAAAAAGATGATTATAATATTAATGTTGAGCCTTTAGTATGTGACTAGAGAAGAATACTTTGTATATCCTACTATTTTTGGTGATTAGTGGATGTTTTTGAGCGGTCCATGGTTTTTCTCGCATTGAGTTTTCCATGTTAAATCCTTGGTGTCATTATTTGCTTTGTCTACTTATCATTTTGGCATTATATTTGCATATTGTGAGGCTATACATTGCTAGCTGTTGCTGCGGGTTAAGAGATTTTTAGTTGATTTAGTTTCGGGGGAGAAATTGATCTTGAATTGCGTTTGGTCTTGGTGAATTGTTCTACCCGCGTTCTCCCCAACAAGTGGTATCGAGCTGTCGCAATCCAATCTCGCCGCCCCTCGAAGAATGTCCAAGGTGGGAAAGGTGGGTTTACGGGTACTTTGATCACGAGAGTCTCCTCACGAGATCACGAGCTCTACCAAGCTCGTACCTCGCGCGACGTAGGTTTATTTATACGATATAGATATTTAACAACCTAAAAAATAAACAGGAGTCGCCACTAGCCTCATTTTGGGGGTCGGCTAGAAACCCAATCGAGGGTCGGGAGTGTTCCTTCAATTCCTACGTAACCAGATATCTAGGTTCGGGAACTTGGGTTACGCTAATATTGCTATTAGCGCCCTTTCGGTACCTAAACAGTATGTTGTGTTTTTTCTAACATGTTCATGCATTTCTTTTTATATTTTCAGGATCGTCAATTATATACTAAATGATCATGCGTGGTGGATTACTTCCATTCTATTCTATTCCTAAGAAATGAAAGGAAATCAAACAATGAAATGAAAATTAAATTGCAAGATATGAAGTAAACAATCAAGATAAAGCAGTAAACCTAATCATGCAATTCTAAAGAATATAAAAGAGAAAACAATCGAGAAAGAAAGGAAACCCGCAACTCGTCGGGCTTTATACAATGCATGAAACCCGAGACATATGTCGGGAAAACGAATATTACATGACAATGGTCGGAATGGACATCGACCTTCACCATCTTCATGCTTTATCCATGTTCAGATCCTATTCTAAACCTAGTCTAAAAAATAAGAATCCCTTGCCTCATCTTATATGACTAAGACAACATATAGAAATCATTATTACAACGAACAAACATAGGCATCGGACATGAATATGAATCTAGCAAAATCAAATCACAAACAGGACAAAATACAAGGCATGTTTAAAGGTTCGTAAGACCACCTAGACAATGTGCAAAAATGTGAAACTTGCACATGACATAAGGTTGAATGTGAAAAAGGTTTGGGTAAACATTTAATCCTAAATTAGAATGCAAAGAAGTCACACAAGTCATTAACATTGCAAAGTGACTTGGGACTGAGAATGTCATGCTTGACAAATTCCAATTGCAATTAGCCAAATGGGTGCATGATATTCACATCAAATGAGATTCAAATATGATATGCCATGCATTAATGCGAAACTTGTAACACGTGTTTCAAATGTTAAGAAGACAATGAGGCACAAGTTTCATGCATCTAACTTTGTAAAAAATGCAGCAAAATATCAGAATGTCATGACACATTAATAGTGATTTGATCTAAAAAGAAAATCTGAAGAATATGAAATTTTACCACAGCGCGAACAAAAGAAAGGTGAACAACTTTTGTTAAAGACCCAATCTTAGAATCCTTAACAAGAAAATCATAGAAGAATGACAAGAGGTCAACTTCGACAAGGGAACAACAGGGGTTCTGAATTTCATTTTATGACAGATTTTTATCATGCGCATCACAAGAGAAGTTGAGTCCAATTGATGTATAAATCATGCAAAATCAGCATCATAAGAAAGTGACAGACAATCGGGCCCACAATAACAGTATATGCATTTCTAACCAAGGCAAATTCCAGATTTCAGAATGGATTAGAAAAAAAATGTTAAACATAGCAAACGATGGTCGATTCAGGCATGCAATATATCATTTTAAAGCTTGAGATGTCTATTACAATTATCTAGAAGACATTAAATCTTAATAACATCATCTACCAGCTCAATCCAGTTAAAACAGAAAATCGCAGAACAGCAAATCAACCTTAAAACTACTGCAGAATTGACAGACTTTGTAGGTGTTTTTCAGTGACCAAATGACGTCCGTTCAGGGCGTGCAACATGTCAAATCGAAGCTCTACTAGTGTATTTTTTTTATGTCTAGAAGGGCTCGAGGTCAAAAACTCATCTATCACCTCATTTCAGCCAAAACAGAGTGACATATCAGGTATACGAAATTGCAGATCAAGGCAAATCAAGTTCGTCGTCAATAATCATCAACTCATTGCAAATCATTTGGCTCAGAGGGAAAGTAAGATACAACATCCCTAATGTGTCGCCCACAATCATTTTGAAGTAGAACTTCAATTAGTGAACTCATCATCAAATAAATTCGGTGTTTCACCCTCTTTGTAGGATATAAATCCAAACAGCTAAATGAGGAAATGAACCAAGAACTACAGATCAGGTTCTTTGCGAATTCACTAGTTTGATTATCATGGTTGTGAACAAGTATTGCGTGAAAATATCAAGAACGCACGAACAGTCTCCTCCTCTTCCTCGGCAGACTCAACATCTCAAGGTAACATGCAGGAGAACCATTTGATATACAAAATCACACATGAACAGAATTTGATCCACGCAAACAATCATGAACAGCATTCGACATACATCACTTATAAATCTAATTAGTTCACATTTCAATCAGCTATATGCAGGAAATCCAGCAAAGACACAACCAACGCAATTTCAATTGAATATCAAGACGTTGGTAAACAAAATGCAATAGGAACTATCGGCAATGGAGTCAGGCTTTCTATCGAACAGGTTGTAAGCATGTAGTGTGAAGTACTATTAACACCAGAATGGCATAGAGTAGAGTAATACAGAACAAAGACATCAATCCAACTTTCAAAACATGGCGAAATGTAAATTACTCACTCTCTGCCCATGGAAAGAACACTTAAGCTGCTCGGAAAAATAAACCGCACGACAAAATTACAAACAAAACGAGATCATTACCTTCAACGGAGTTGATCGTAGTCTACCCTCAACAGAGCCGATGAAAATCCAAAAGAAGCGAAATGAACACCTCACCGACTTCACCAATCGCCGGAACCACGACCTATTGAAGAGAGCGTTCATTCCTACGTCGTAGAACAAACTCGTGCTCTACCGGCAAGCGCGACGATTCTAACGGTTTTCAGTCTCGTTTCAGGAAGATGCCAGGTTCGGTCGGTTCAATGGCTGAATCGACAAGAGGAGGATCCTCCATCATCCGTCGGCATGAAAAAAAACGCATGTTCGAAGGGAACAAACAAAACGAGATTTGAGAAGGAAAATCCTTGGAAATGACTTGATCGAGAGAAAAATCGTTGGCGAACCTTCTCCGAACTCGCGCAGATCCGAGCCTCGTACGTCCAACTCCTCAACCGGCGGTTGCTCAAGCCAGCCGGATCGAGAGATTCCGATCCTCAGAGCCGCAGTCGAGAAAAACCCCGACGGTAGATGGTGAATAGGAAGATGATCGGAAGTCGCTGTCGTTACCGTCGTCGATCGAGCTTCGGATTTCTATCTTTGAGGCTGAGCTTCGCGATTCGAGCTCCTCCACCGGTCGCTGCCCCGTCTTTTAGGGCTCGAAGAAATGCAGAGGAAGAGGTTGAGATTCCCGAGAGCTGGAGGGCAAAACGGCAGATCAAAGAAACGGTGATCAGAAGCCTTGGATCCAACGCCGATCGCGAGAGAGGCAATTGCTGCGAGGAAGCAGCGATGGCTGGCTCCTTCCTCAGGCTTCTCTCGCTGAAGATCATGGAGTCTGATCGATGGATCCCTCGGGGTCTTTTTTTAGTTTCTCCCTGAGCTCGAGCCGAGAAAGAGATTAAAAAGAAGTCCGTTTTTTTTCCCGCACCCCCGAGAGCGAGCATCAGAGAGTGGGAGAAAACCCCTTGTCCAAAGAGAGATTTCTCCTCGAGAGAGAGAGCGAAAAACCCTGTGAATGGCCCCCTTCTTCCTTTTCTATTATTTTTCTTTCTTTTATTTTTTCCTTTTTCTTTTTTTGTTTTCTTTATTTCTAATTTTTTCTCTTTTCATTTCATTTCATTTTTTGTTTTCTTTTTCTTTTTTCTATTTTGTTTTCTTTCTTTTTTTCTTTTTTTCTTTTTTTGTTTTCTTTTTATTTACTTTTTTGGCTCTTTATTTTATTTTTATATTTTTGCAAAATGGATGATTAAAATGTCAACAAAAATTTTGGGTGTCAACAAAAGTTAAGGTTGAAATTTTAGTGTTAAATGGAAGAAACTAGTAGACACCGTGTTTAAGTTAAATGCCTCGAATTATTATATTTGGAAGCCTCGGATGGAAGATGTGTTATATTGCAAAGACTTATTTGATCCTATTGAGGTGATGAAGCCAAAGGAGATAAGGAAGACAAAGAATGTGAGAGAATAAATTGGAAAACGGTTGGGTTTATCTCGACAATTGATTGATGATAGTGTGTTTTATCATGTTGCTCAAAAAACGAAGGCGGACGCTGTGGAAGGAATTACAAGATCTATATGAGAGAAAATCTCCACAAAATAAAGCTCTTCTAGTTAAGCGACTTGTGAATTTGAGATACAAGGAAAGGAGTAATATGGCGGAACACTTGAGTGAATTTTAAGATGCTGTAAATCAATTGACAAATCTTGAGATTGATCTTGGTGATGAATTGCAAGCATGCTTATTACTTGGTAGTCTTCCCGATAGTTGGGACACCTTGGTTGTGGCATTAAAGAAAGCTTGTTCAATGAAGAAACAAGAAGAAAATGCTTGAATTCTTCTACATCAGATGCTCTTGTTATAGAAAACAGGGCGAGAAGTCAATCAAGAAGGTTTCAGAAAAATGATACCCGAGGCAAATCAAGAGGAAGGTTGAAATCAAGGCGAGAAGGAGTGTGAAGTGTTATAATTGCGGCAAAATGGGACATTATGAAAAAAGTGTTCGTTGCCTAAGAGAGATAGATCCCATGATAGAAATGGAGATTGAAAGAAAGAAGAGAAACAAGCTACAATGGCGGTTGCATCCGATGGCGATATTGTGTTTGTATGTGACGACAGTTATGTGAATTTTATATGCCAGGACTCTACGTGGGTTGTTGATTCTGCGGCTTCTTTTCATGTCATCTCATGGCGTGATTACTTTGCTTCTTATGGCAGCGGCGATTTTGGTTATATTAGGATGGGAAATAGTGATGTTTCCAAGATTATTGGCATGGAAGATGTTTATTTGGAAACGATGTCGGATGTAATTTGCTTTTGAAAAATGTGAGACATGTTCTGGATATTCGATTTCACTTGATCTCTACGGGTGCCTTAGATGATGATGGTTATTGTAATTCATTCTTTGATGGCAAATGGAAATTGGCTAAAGGTTCCATGGTAGTGGCAAAGGGTAAGAAGACAGGCTCTCTCTACACCATGCAAGCTGACTTGATTAAAGAAGAGGTAAATGTAGTGGAGGATTCCTTGGTTGATTTATGACATATGAGGCTGGGTTATCTTAGCGAGAAAGGACTTGAAACTCTTGCTAGAAAGAACCTTTTACCTTTGAAGGAGAAAAATCTAAAGGAATGCACTCATTGTCTTACATGTAAGCAACATAGATTCTCATTTCATAGTTCTTCTCCACATACGAAATCAAATGTACTTGATTTAGTTCACACCGATGTTTGTTGCATAGATGCTAGAACTCTTGGAGGTGCATTATACTTTGTGACATTTATTGATGATTGTTCTAGAAAAGTGTGGGCTATTGCTTTGAAATCTAAAGATCAGGTACTTGCGGCTTTCAAGCAATTCCATGTCAATGTGGGAGAGAAACCGGGAAGAAGCTGAAATGTGTTCGGGTGACAACGGTGGTGAATACAATTTTGTTTTATAATCAGGCACGGTTATTTCACTTATTCAAGCGTTTCGATTAATTATGACCCAACAGCCACGTCTAATTCAACAGTTGGCAATCATCCGGCATAACCGAGCGTTGTCTCGCTTCGTCGATCATGGCAATGTCTACATCTATATGGCATTCTCGAAGGAGCATTGGCCCAGCCTCCACTATGACCGGTATCCGTTGATAGGGGGCATTCTCGAAGGAGCATAGGTTCTCATAACGATCACATGCACATCCAATCTTGTCCAAGGACATCATGCTTTGCATTCAAATGTCTCAATTTCAAATAATGAACTTGGCCTATTTTCTTCATATTAAAAACACACGGTAAAATAATTGTGCATGGACACACGATCGATTAAACCATAAAATTGCGATATCCTCTTTTTAAAAATCCCACGATTTTATATAGTACTTAAAAACATTTTTGGTGTTAAAACCCAACACCCGGTATTTTTCTAATTAAATACCAAAAATCTATATTTTTGAAATAATAATTGAAAATCATCAATCAGCATCCAATTGCACAAATTAATACTCAATTGCATAAACCAATACAACCATGACGATCAGCACGAAATTCTAATGACCGGCTATCCCAATATAATTTACACTAATTAATAAATAATTAAATAAATTACATTTAATTAATAAATTTCAAAATAATTAAATTAAATCACTAATTAATCTACTTACACTAAACTAACCACCTAATTGGATTTAATTAAGCTAATCTAACCTACTAAGCTAACTAATTAAAATCACTAACCACCTAATTACTAAATTAACCTAATTACAAAATCTAATTAATTAACTAAACTAACTAAATCACACAAATCTCTTTTAAGACTACTAATCTACTAATTAACCCGCTAATCCACCCTTAAGAGTAATTAGCTTCCTAATGAGGGATTAGAAGGTAAACTCATTAGATTAGCAAATAAACTGGTTCCTGGCGACGGCGATGTGAAGGCGAGTAAGACTTGGGCCTACGGCGACACCAAAAGAGGCCCACAATGGGCTAAAAACGGCCAACAAGCTCTCAACCGTAGAGAGAAAATTGGTTCGGGAGGGGGTTGAATTGAGGGATCGTAGGTGGTCACACAACTTGGCTGAAGGCTAGGGGTGGTGTCGGACAGCTACAGCTGGGCATGGCGGGTGCGAGGACCGGCGACAACGAGTTGGCGAGCTGTGGAAGGTAGCTTGAGCAGGGACGGCGCAAGGCAAGCTGGTCGACGGTGGGTGGAGAGGGTGCGGCGAGTGGGCCGGTGGCCTAGAGCTGGCGCGGGTAGGCTGTGGCTTCGGCGGGTTTGAGTGGTGCTAGGTGGTTCGGTTAAGAGAAGGTGAGATATAGTAGCAACAATGGAGAACTAAAGAAGGAGAAGAGCTGAAGAAGATGATGCTGCAGTAGGGGGTGTTCGAGTAGGCTAAGGGAGAAGAATGGAGGGAGAGAGGGGGACAAGGGGGACAAGAGCCTCAAAAGTCCACCTTAAATATCTCAAACACTTGAGTGTGAAGCACCTAAAGTCCTCAACCCTTATCTAGCTGCCAAGGCTTCTTCCACAAGCCAAATCCTTCACACAACTTCACCTAGGGACTTCAATTTGGTGCCTAAAACATCACAGCAGCTGTCCCCTACAAATTTTGCACCCATTCAACTCCAATCCTCACCAAACAACTTCAATTCAATGGCCACACATGCCAAGGTAGTAGCTCATACCATTTTCCATAATTTTCCTCACCAATTGATCCATCTTGAATGCAAAAAATACACTAAAAAATGGCCATCCAAATTTATTGGTTTTAATTCGCCAAATTTTGATTTTTCGCTAAAAATCTGGGCTCACTGAAAATTCTTCAAAGGATGAGTTGATGTCCTAAATATAAATAGTGACACACTAGAATTTTTGATTCTTGAAACTGGGTTTAATTTCGTAGTTAATTTCAACTGGATGCGATTTTAGTGTGACCTAACCTACGGGGTAGTTTTTAGGAATTTTTAGCGTGTTTGATCCGTGGTCGATTATTTTTGATCCACATTGTGTATCTCTGACTCATAAGCGAGTTTTGGTTGTCGTGAAAATTTCAAGGTTCAATTACGAATGCCGGGTACAGAATTGATAGAAAAATTGGTTTAGTGCCGTTCGACGTGAATTTTGGAATTAGGTGGAATCACCCACAATTTAATTACATGCCTCTGTCAAATCAAACTATCTTCGGTCTCTAATCGATTTTAACGAGATCGTATTGACCCTTGCAGATTAGCACGGTTGAGCAATCAATTTCTGATCGAATTCTCAAGTTTGTCGCGTTTATATTCCTTAATGGCTTCACCAGATAGATTAGTTATCTCGTGTGTGATTAGCTCGTAGAACAATGACTATAGACACGTCGATGAAAAGCCTAGTTCATTTAATCGAAACATGGTCGAAAATCAGGATATCACACTATGTTTGCCCATCTTCCTAATGGCATTATCACTTTTATTACCAAAGTTGGTATTGTCCATCTTAGTCAACATATCACCCTTAAAAATGTCCTATACATTTTTGAATTTGAGTTCAATCTTATATTTGTTTCAATTGCTATTATTGCGTATAAGCTTGGGCAGCTTAGGGTGCGTTTGTTTAAATGTGTTACTGTTCCCGGAACATAAATTTTTGTTCTTTTGTTTTAGGGAACAAAAAAAGAACAGAAACGTGTTTATTTATACTTTTGTTCCCGGGAACAAAAACAAAGAGTAGAAAAAACTTATTTCTTATTCCCGGAAACACTTCCGAGAAACATTTTTTCCTCATTTTTCTTATTATTTTTTCTCTTCTTCTTCTTCTTCTTCTTCCTTTTGCCGATCACCGGCCTTGGCCATGGCTGGCGTGTCATGCCCCGATCCTCCGAGTGCATGCCCATTCCTCAATGGTCGATTAAATAGCGATGTTTCAGGATGGGTCGCCGACCCATTTCATTTTAATATGCACATGTGAAAGCGAATTACCATTCCCCAGACAAAACAAATATGGGATAGAAAAGTAGGGTTACAATCTTCAAATCAATTAGCACAATTTTTACAAACGATCTGGTTTATAATTAGAGGTCAACATTAGGGTCTAGTAAGTCTATCTTCAAAAAGGACTTCGAGCCATCCATGCTTCGACCCTTTCCACCTCAAGCTCGAGTTCTTCGTCCTAGTGACTTGAAAATGATTATACAATAATTAGTGAGACGATGTCTCAGCCTGTTCAACCCCTAAGACTCGACTAGGAAGAAAATATGTTTTGAGGGCTGCCTAAGCACAAACACGAGTAAGAGGATTTACCTTGCCTCAGTTCCTTCCCGCACATTAGTACAATTTATATAACACATAAGTGCAATAATAACACTCAATCAAATGGAGCGTCTTAAATCACATCTCCGTTAATCAACACATCTTAGTCGATCATATATTCCAATTGATCACTATCACACGTGCACGGCCTATCATGCATTTCAATTGATTACAGGCAGCACAGTACGATCTAACCGTCACATGGCGGGTCTATCGGTCACCTAGCGAATCTACCTAGCACACAATAGACCTAACCGTCACACAACGGTTTTATCTGTCACTATTGACACCTAAATTTTCGCCCAAAAATATTTCATGTCAAATTCTTATATATATTATCTAGGTGTTAAATATATATATTAAATGGAAGATGTTTTTCCTATAAAAAATTAAAAAATTAAATTAATTAAAAATATTATAAAAAAGAAAAAAAGTTGGAGCTAATGATCTAAATGTGACTAGCCAAGCCTAGGAGGTTAGATTGGAATTCAAATGGCAAGTTGGGGCCAAAATGCAATTTCCAAAAGTTGAGGGACCAATTCGTAAATTTTGTAAAATTTACGTCCGAGCCCGTAAATCATCATCTTGGTCACCAATTAAGTTGAAATTGAATTTGGGCCAAGTCAAATCAATCAAATCGAGCCAAAAAGACCAAATTTGTATTGAATTAGGTATTTTCGGATAAGAAATTGATCAATTTTGAGGGACTTTCTTGCAAAATTGGGTGACCATAATTGCAAAATCTGGTCGAGGTCTTAAACTACTATACATGTACTCACTAATTGATCAAAAATCGCAGAAAAAATTGATGGATTAAAGCACTCAAATTAGCAGCCAAAACTTAGTCCATGAGTTGGTCTCAATTCGGAGTTGCTGAGTAAGCAACTTGGTGGCCTCACCATATCCTCCTCAATTGCCCAACCAGCCTGATCTTTGCATGTGATCGAAGACCATTATTGGTACTACAAGTGGAAAAACATTGGTCAGAGATAAGTTGCTGAAGGCATGGGAAAATTGCACCAAATCTGGACACTAAATATCTGCAGAAATTGAAAATCTGGCTGAGTCGAAAGTTGTTGAAGTAGCCTTGTTGATAGGCTTGGTAGGTGAACAAAAGACGGACTAAAAATCCCTTAATTCTGGGGATAAGATGATTGAAGCAAGGTCTTTCAAGGGACAAAAATAAGAGATGAAATAGAGGAGGGAGAGCTCACAGTCGTACTCCAAAGAGGCCCTCAGAAGCAACTCCAAAAAAGAGAAACCCAAAATTCCAAACTGACCTGAAGAGAGAAAAGTGAGATTTTCACATATCTGCATCCAAAATTAGCTCAAATCTTCAACTATAGAGTTAAACTTCACTCAAAGATATTTCCATCCATATGTCGCACGTCCAAAATGGAGTTCGGGAAGGTCTCCTAAAGCCCCTCGAAAACTACTCTCCTCGCGGGCCAAGGGAGTCCTAAGATTTTTATAAGTGTTGAGCTCGGTTGGTCACAAGTAAGGAAAAGTGAGTGCTTTTGAGAAAATAGAGAGATAAATGAGGAAAGCCATGAGTTACAAGCCAAAATAGAATACATATAGTTTGGGTTGGTTTTAAGTTGGCCAATAAAAGAGGTTTGGAAGCCTACTTTTGGAGGTCAACGAAAACCTTCATCGTTAACGTTTTCTTCTGCAGATCTCATTTCTAGTTTGAAGGAGCCAACTTCCATGTACTCCCTGAGGATAATTCTTGGTTTCCTTGGCCAAGAACCACTTGCAAAAGAAATTAGGAAGCAATTTAAGTATCCTAGATGTATTTTTGTTCAAGTTTGAACATATTTTGATTATGAAAATCAAGAGGAAAACCAGCCTGGAAAACTGACTTCTGAGGCTGAAATTTTTCTAAGTGTTTAAAGCCTCTTCAAGAGCCATATATGTTTGATTTGCTATACCCCATTTTCATGCATTACTTGTCTTTGTGACTTTGATTAATGTTATATGGGGGTACAAATGATGCATATGTCAGCTTGGTTGGGTCTTTAAATCCCCATGTGAACTATGAGATCCTCAAAACCAAGCCTATCCACATTAGTTCATGGTTGGTTAGTGTGGACTTTTATGTGGGCTTCTTAGAGAGGTTATTTTGATGTGTTCGGTTGGTCATTCTCTATGATGCTTATTGCATTTGAAAGATCATGTTACCTACTTTCACTCGGATCAAGTAATGTTTCCCTTAGATTTCTATGTGATGAGTGTCGGGGCTTGAATATGGGCATGCAACCTGTTTGCTTGGCTTTGGTTCAAACCCAGATTTCAAAATCAGCTCAACCCACATATTTGAGACCGATTTCAACTTAGTTATTTTGTGTTTTAAGCTGTGTTTTTTTGTCTAATTTTGCTCCTTGCATGTGGTAGTATAATCTTGATATTTTAGTTCCGCGTGAGATTGCTTATGGGTTGAGATTGAAGACTGCAAACATGATCCGAGGAAGTTGGTTTGGAGTGATTTGATGCATGCCAAGTATTCGTTGAAATGCGCAAACCAAACTTCGATCTTGAAACGGTTGATTTTAGCTTGATTATTGTGATATTCATGTGCCATGTTACTCCATGTTAGCATAGATAGGTTTAAGGAATTATTATTAATATTTAAAAAATAATAAAAAAGGAAAAAAATTTGAAAATTTCAAAAATATAAAAATGTTAGATAGTATCAAATTAGGATAGAAATGACATCTATGAAATTT
Source organism: Eucalyptus coolabah (assembly GCA_014182585.1). Lineage (NCBI taxonomy): Eukaryota > Viridiplantae > Streptophyta > Magnoliopsida > Myrtales > Myrtaceae > Eucalyptus > Eucalyptus coolabah. The sequence goes on from CM024623.1 coordinate 7,251,248, forward strand.
TGCTAATTTTAAAAGGTCATTTTCCTAATTTAATGCTATTTTGGTATTTTATAAGCATTTTTGTAAATAATCCATTTTGTGTAGATTAAAGTTACTTAGAGTAATTTCATGTATATTTAAATTCTCATTTCGCTCATGGGGGTCCTGTCCCGGAGCGTGATAACAACGCCATGTAATATTATTTGCTCGACTTGTATCGAGTTTTCCTTTTCCGCATTTATTTTCAAGTCATTTCAATTTTTCATTAATTTGAGTGTAAATTTCTCTTCTAAATTATGTTAGGATTAGTCTAGACGTTAAGGAAAACAAACCTACAAAAAAAATTTGCATGGACGCTTAGCGGTTTTATAAGGATTATAATTGGCAATTAAGATTGTATGGCCATTTAGATGAACAGCCCTTCAAGTTAGTGGTACCGCTAGGGCAATAATAGAAATATTAGCGTAAACAAGTCCTCCTTCCTAGAAATCTCTAGTCGCGTAGGAATCGAGACAACACTCCCGTGTCTTGATTGGTTTCTAACTCGACCCCAATAGGCTAGTGGCGACTCTTAGAAACACATAGGTTGTTAAGAATAAAAATACATAATCCAACGTTGCGCGAGGTATGGGCTTGGGAGAGCCCGCACCTAATCTAGGGCCGTTGGTCCACCTCTCGTAGGCAAATACCCCTAAATCTTTCTTTCTTTTCCCCGGACGAAAAAAGAAGAGGTCGTGATAGTCACACAACGGATTTAACTAACACACAGCAAATCTATCCGTCATACGGCGGATTTATTCGTCACACGTTAGGAGTCGCCTCGCCCCATCGAGCACGACAAAGATCTACCTCAAGACGGCTTTCCACATAAAAGCATCGTTCACCCAACACACAACGGGAGATGAATTCTCTTAACCAACACACGATTATCCAATCCCAGCCAAAGATATTGTGCTTTGCACTTAAATTCCTCAATTAAAATAATGGCCTGGACTATTTTCTTTGTGTTAAAAATATTCGATAAAAATAATCGTGTGTGGATACACGGTCGGCTTTAGCAAAAAAAAAAAAAGTATTTTCACTTTTGAAAATCCCACCAATTTCAATAGTCCACAAATCCATTTTTGGCACTATAAATTGACGCCCGATGATTTTCCAATTAATTACTGAATTTAAATAATTTTAGGAATAAATTCCCAAAAATACAATTTACCCACAATCGGCACAAATTAGAGCTCAATTAAATAAACACATCAACCCATTGCAATTAGTATAAAATTCCGGTCATTGGCTATCTCGGTCTAATTTTCGGAAAATAAATAAATAAATAATTACGAAAATTAATTATTAAATACTAAAATGCTCACTTAGGCTCGTAAAGCCTAATTAAATGCTGAAATGGGCCTAGAAAAATTCCAAGACTCGTTAAATAAATACTAGAACCTATCTACTCACTAATTGCATTGAACTAACCACCTAATGTGCAACAACGATAAATTAAATTGCTAATCTAATTTAACTATTCACCTAATTCATACTTAACTTAAACTAATCTGTGACATCCGGATTTTTGTCGACCCTTGAATATGTGACGGTCTGTGACAAATCGACGGAAGTATCATTGGACTGCGTCATTAGTACCATTTGCGAACACCGTTTCATTATTGTTATCGTCAGACCGAGTCATCAAGTTACACGATGATCTTAGGATATACCCTCATAGTCATGTCTTTGCCACAACGAGATGACCCGATTTTCGTATAACTTATAGTCTCGTCAAAAATTCCCTTAGGTAAGGCCACTTGTGAGACCAACCTCACCCGCATTTGTACCTTGCTAAATGAGCCTTTCATGCCAATTGTTTTTGACCCCTGCGTACGTGGAAGTTGATAACATAAATCGTCGAGGACTCCCCTATTTTCATGCTGATTCTCGACCATGCCCGAGTTCCTAACATGTTGACCCGAATACGTTGGTGAAGGTGCACCAAAAATCGGCCGCCTCGAGCTGCCCGTTTCTTCTTACGCATGAAGACCATGCCAATATCCCATGCACGTACAAGACTTGAAGCCGCGCCTATCTTTGTTGTTCAACCAGTCAACGAAACAAGATTGTTGACCCATGCAGCAACATGAAGCTCACGTATATGGCCCACGTCTACAGCCCATAATCACGTTGGAATGAAGAGCCCACAGCCCACGCCCATGCAGCCCATACGAACGTTGAGGAGTCAACCAAGGTGGGTGGTTGACCGAGGGGCACCCAGCAACGGCCACATCTCTCTCCCTCCGTGATGGCCGACCAACGCTTGCTTGTTGACACGCCTTGCATGGAAAATTGCAAGGTGTCTCCTCGCATGGGACTCCCTCTACGTTGCCGCTCCTCCTGCTGCCACCAAATCTCCTTTTGTTGACTAGGGAAGTCAACAAGTGAGCTTCGAAGATGAACGGAAGGACGGGCAGAAAGAGAGAGAGAGAGCGGCAAGTGAGAAGAGAGAAACCGAGAGAGCGTAGAGGGCGCGAGAGAGTGAACGGCGAGAGGAAAAGAAGGAGGTCGCCCCTTCGCCTGTGCACGCGCTGCCGACGCCACCGCTCGCACTTGCTCTTGCCGAGCCGTGTCTGTGACCGCGAGCTTCTCGAGTTCTTGCCGTTGACACGTTGGATTTAAGGCAAGTGAAAGTCTACTAGCCTATGTAATGCAATGCCGTTGTTGTCTGATGTAGTGCAGTTAGATTTGGAAATATTTGAGTTTGGATGTTGGATGCAAAATCCTAGAATGATTGAAATAGATTGGGATTAGGGAATTGAGGAAATGCTCGGGTTTTCTATGTAGTGTAGTTCTGTCTTTGTTTTGAGGAAGTGCATCTATCTATTGGCAATGCTTGGCTGTTTGCGCTCGATGGTGAATCAGGAGTAGTAGTTGATGCCGAATTTTCGGACCATCAAATTTGAAGGATTTTAGATTGATTAAGGTTGATGAAATTTCGGTATTTGAATATATATTGACTCTTGGTGTTTGCAAAATTGTGGAAGTTTCATTTTGAAAAGCCTCAAGAATTGTGTGAATAGTCATAAATGCCGAGGACTTCATATTTTCTTATAGCTAACTACAATTTCGGTTCCGATATATGAACTATTTCTTAGCATTTACTAAACCTTGGCAACGTCACTTGGAAACCATTGATAAAAGGTCTTGAGGACTTTGTTGGGTTTCTAAATTTGTTGTACTGCTTGAAATGTTTTAAGAAACGTTTAATATTTCCGAAAATTCGAAACCATACTTGAACCATTTTGAAAACCCAAGGTCGTGCCAAGATTTTTAAATGCACCAACGAGTTGATTTGTTTTAAACCTTGATCTATTTTGGTATTTCAAAACTTTATATCTCATAAAATGATTTGATTTTCACATACTCCTTATTTCTCATGATCCGTTTTACCTTGACTAAATTTCTGGGCTCGAGATTTAGAGCTTAGAGAAAACTGTTGAATTATTGATGTTAGCATATATTGATTTTAAAATCTTGAGACTGCTGCATCATGAGTGATGTGTTATTACTGCCGTCCGACCCTCGGGTTGACGATGCCCCGGAGTCGGGATGCCCATAGGATCGTAGGGGTCGATGCCTTTGGATGCCTTGGGTTTGCAGAACCCCATAGGTTCCTCAGGAGTGTCGGGATGCCTAGATTGTATTCCAGAGGGTAGGGGTAACCATTCACATGGCGAGCCTTGGGGATTCCTTGTGATGTTAGGTGAGGTGCGAGATGTCTAAGAGGTGTGACATAACATGCTCTGGATACCTAGTGACTGAAAACTGGAGGCTTTCGCAACGCCAAGTTGGGTGCAAATGCCCAGAGGGACGCAAACACTGGTCCTCCGGGAGAAAAATCTTTTGAGTTTTAAAACCGATGGTTCCGCTAAGTGATGCCTGATTATAGGACAAAATTGTGTGGCACGGTATGTGACGTGTCATAACAGTTTGGTCTTATGATTGGGACCTATGTGACTGAAATGATGTGTTTTGGTTTTGAAACTGCATTTACTATTACTTTGAAAAGTACTATTGATTTGATATACACTTTTCCTTGGTGTTGTGAACTATGAATTTCAGCATAGCATAGTTTAGTAGATCCTTTGCTGCTGGGTGGTTGTACTCACCCCTCGTGGGGACTAACATTTTAGACTAGACAAGATGCATATGCTGCTCGTACCTCCCGGCACATTCTATGGATTCTCGATCGACCTACAGTGGGAGCAGTCGGAGTATCAGGACCCTGAGATATGAGGACTGACATTTGTATGGGTGAGAGTGATTATGATGTTTGATACCGATCTTCCCACTGGCCTTGTGCTCTAGGGAGTATGTTGCCGTATTCGTCCGTCGGGATGGATAAACGCTGGGGCTGCTGCCACCATCACCAGCAAACGAATTGAGTGGCCGGGTGTGACCGTGAGTTGGGGACAACAAAGGAAGAAATTTTTGGACGTCGACACTAAACGATGGACTTTATGTTTGTAACTGTTGGAAATGTCGGGTATCTTTTGGAACATGCTGAGTATAGAAAACTACAGCATTTTGGTGTATCGACAAAACAATGTCCATCTAGTTTTATGTAAATAAAAATGTCAGGCTATTATCTATAAACGTGTTTAGTTGGTGTGCATCATTTCTAAATTTAGGAAAGGGAGTTGTTGAATATGCTTTCGCCATATTTTTGCGCAGGGACCAATGGAAAAGATATAGATCCCCTAAACCTCGTGTACTTATCAGAATCCTATGGTATCGGAGTAACAGACTTTCAGGTTAAGAGAAAGATAGCGATATGTGGTGACTCTAACGGATTGGAGGCCATCGGGGTGCCACATAATCAACCCTTAAGTGTCATTAATTTACTAAGCGAGGATTAGTGAGTTAAACTCAATTGTTTAACAATCCACTTGGATCAAAACAACGGGTACATGACGGCGGCCGATAAACCACAAAGCGGGACTGTCAACGGGGCCTGGATCGGGCTGAAATTGGGCCTTAAAGCTTCGCGTTTGCTGCCCGGTTCTGAAGGGGGGTTTGCTGGTCACAGCTTCGAGAGGGCCGGCCTCGGCTCGGTTGGGCTAGGCTGAGCAAACTTCGGTGGCGTGGCAACTGCAAAGGGAGAAATCGGGCTAACGTGGGCGGAAGACGGGCTGGCCGTGGAGGACACGGCCTGTTCATCAGCTCGTGGACGCTGGAACAGAGCTGCAGAATCGGCGGAGGCTTACTCGCGGATGTTGTTGCTGGGTCAACGCCAGGGCTGCTGGACGCTCGGGTTGACTGGTGAGGGCTGAATCGTGGACGTGTGGCCACGAGCTGGAGATTCGGTGGAAGTGGGTCTTCGAAGAAAACGAACTAGAAAGCAAAACATAAATCTCAGGGGGTCGGGGTAGCTGGACGCTCGTGAAGAAGAAAGGAAAGAGAGAGAATCAGCTGTCGGTCCAGTGAAAAGAAACGCGTAAAATAGAAAAAGGGGAAAAAAAAAAAAATAGAAAAAGGGGAGAGAGAGAGGACGTAGGAGGAAGGGGGTCGATGGTCAACAAAGCTAAAAGCAGGAATAAAGTCTGCTGCAAAGAGGGGAGAAAATATTAGGTGGGTTTAACCCTCCACGTAGGCGAAATGTATCACCATACAAAATTCGACACGTGGTAATTTCGGGCCCACCTGTCAGCACCCACTCTCCCCCATTAACTCCGTCTCTCTCCCGTTTACCCTCTCTTCTCCCCTCCGTTTCTGCCCACAAAAACCAGCTGTTTGTTCGAAGAAAGGATGTCGATTGTCCTCTCTCCCTCCCTCTTTCTCTCTCTTCCCTCTTTCTCTCTCTTCTGCTCCCAATTTTGTATAAGGAAGAAACCAATGTCCTCTCATGAACGGAGAAGGAATTTTGCCAGTGCCTATCTGCACGCTCTGCAAGGGTCGATCCTTCACTTCATCCAGTGCCCACATTCTAGAGAGAGAGAGAGAGGGAGTGCAGTAACGAACAAAAGGGAGCTTTTTTGCACCATTTCTAGAGAGAGAAAAATGCGTGGGGGCTGAGCCTAGAGCCGTTGGACATGGTGGGCATCCAGATCCCACACCACTTCCGGTGCCCCATCTCGTTGGAGCTGATGCGGGACCTGGTGACGGTGTTGACGGGGGCAGACCTACGACCGGTCCAGCATCGAGCCGTGGATCGCCGCGGCAACACTACCCCGCCTGTCACCTGCGGCCCGCTCCTCGACTCCACCCTCATCCCCAACCACACCCTTCGCCACCTCATCCAGTCCTGGTACGTTGGCAACCGCCGCTTCGGCGTGGAGCGCATCCCCACCCTGAAGCAGCCCGCCGACCCCTCCCGCGTCTGCGCCCTCCTCTCCCAGGCTGCCTCCACGTCGTTCGCCGCTGCCGCCCTCAAGCTCTCCTCCTCCTTCCATAATAGACTCGCTCCAAGCGCCACCGCTGGACTCATCATCTTCCTCAAGCAAGACGATTGTCAAGGCAATGGCGGCCATTGTGGCCATCCATGGACAACACTTGCTCGACCTCAAACTCGGAGTTTTGGTTAGCGCTCGAGTTTCGAGCTCGGCCTCAAGCTATCTCACCGCAAATGAAGCTCGACGCAGACTCCATTCGGAGGCTCGCCGTCCCTCCTTGACCTAAAGCGGCCATGAGCCGACTCGAGCTCAAGCCATGGCAGACACAAGAAAAAAGAAAAGAGAAGTGGAGAGAGAAGAGGGGGAGAAACAGTTGTGGGCAGAAATGAAGGGGAGGAGAGAGGGTAATCGGGAGAGTGATGGAGTTAATGGGGGAGAGTGGACGCTGACAGGTGGGCCCAAAATTGCCACGTGTTGAATTTTGTATGGTGATACATTTTGCTTACGTGGAGGGTTAAACCCACCCAATATTTTCTCGTAGAGGGGGTGGGATGGTCGGGTGGAGAGAGGGAGAAATAGAGAGAGAGAGAGGGGAGGGACGTGTGAGAGGATAAGGAGGGGCGAAAAAAGGCTTGTCGGCTAACGGGGAATGGGAACATTAAAAAAAAAAACATAAAAAATAAAGAAAAGGGAATGTGCGGATTGGATGGCCGAATGAGAGGAGGAAAGGTTTAAATAAAACCTCTTATACTCATCAAATCTTGGTCCCACAAGTTCTCATTCGATCCAATTTGGTCCCCAAAATCCCAATGCTAAAATATCTGATCCTCACTTGTTTTTTTGCATCATAATCCCCCCAAATAACAAGTCTTGGGCAACAGGAACGGCCATTTTCCTTAATTCTGAATTCTATTCTTTTTTTTTTTTTCTCGAAATCTGATTTCTTAACAAATTTCTCTGATTGAGGCCCAATTTTGTTGAAAAAAAAAACCCCACACAATTTCCTTTTAACAAGTAACTCACACCGAGGTCAAAATCCCTTCAAATTGGCCAATCCGACTTTCCGTTCGTTTTCCGAATCGTCCGAATCAATTTTCCGTAAAAAATCCTGAACTTGCCAAAAATTCCTTAAAAGATGAGTTGATGTTCCTAAAATAACTCGTGATATGACAGAACTTTCAATTTTTGAAATCGGGTTCAAATTTGCGGTTAATTTCAATTTGACGCGATTTTAGCATAACCTAACATATCGGGTAGCTTTTAGGAATTTTTGGTGCAATTGACTTGTGGTTGATTTTCTTCGAGCCACACGTACCTCTTCGACACATTGGCAACTCTCGGTTGTCATGATAACCTCAAGATTTAAAATACGGACATATGGCATCAAAACGGTAGAAAAATCGTAGTGTCGATTGACGGAAATTTTGTAATTTAGTGGAATCAGCCACATTTAGCCACACATTTCAGTTGAACAGACCTATCTCTGATCTCTGATCAATTTTTAATTGTGCTGTAATGACGCTTGTAGACTAGCATGGTTGAATAGTCGATTCCTGGTTGAATTCTCAAGTCTATTGTGTTTAAAATCCCCTAACGGCTTCACCTAATAGGCTAGTTATTTCGTGAGTGGCTATCTCAGAGAAAAGCATTATAGTCACATTGACGAAAGGCCCGACTCATTCAATTGAGATCGAACTGAATTTTTAGGATGTCCCATGGCCCCGGTGACCATGGCCCCGGTGACCAGCTAGACAAGGGCCGGCGACCTCGCCGAAGCGTCGCCTGGCCCCTAGAGAGGCCGAGCCATGGTGAGGCTTGTCGGCCTGAGCCTCGCCGTGGCCACACGAGGCTTGGCCTTGCCGGGCACCTCTAGGATGGTGTCGCTTGGTGGTGGCCCGACGAGGCTAAGCCTCGTGCGGCCATAGCGAGGCTCAATCTCCCTACCGACACGAGGCCATGCCTCACTAGGCCAAGGCAAGGTCGAGCCTTGCCGGTGGCACGGCGAGGCTAGCTTGGCCAGCAGTGATCTTACCAAGCCATCGATGAGGCTCGCTAGCCAACGGTGATCTCACCTGGCCATCGGCGAGGCTTGACCTTGCCTAGATTTGGCGAGGCCAAGCCTCGCCGATGGCCCGGTGTGGCTTCAACGAGCTCGCTGGATGTTGCCTAGCTGGTCGCCTACCACCACCGTGGCCGGTGATTGGCCAAAGAGAAAAAGAAAAAGGAAAAAGAAGAAAGGAAAAAAAGGAAAATATAATAAATATATTAAAAATATTAAAAGAAACAAAAACAATTATACAAGTTTACCAAACGTGTTTTTATTCTTTTTCTATTCTATGAACATAAATTTTGTGCAGTTACAAACGCGTTCTTGTTAAAAAATTGTTCTCGAGAACAGAAATAGTTATTTCTGTTCGAGAACAATTTTTTAACAGAAACATTACCAAATACGCCATTATCTAGTGGTGATTCTCGAAAGCGTGGATTCCTATATTGTGCACAGCATCAAGGACATTGAACAGTGGAAGTCATTTAATCTCAACTCCACTGCTAAATGTTTCATGACCAGTTGGACGATTGCTTCATACGTGACCTAGTCAATGTCAATATTGTGTGCAGTGTTTCTTTTCGTCATTTTACTTGTGAAAGTTGACGAAAGAGCATGAGCTTTGATGTTGGCAAGGAATTCTGTGACGGTGAAAAATACAAGTTAATAGCAGACCACATGAGCACCGAGCACGAACCTGGTGAAGATCCCGCTACAATGCTTGGGTACAAGTATTTGGTGAGATTGGCAGAAGTGACAAAGGTGCACTCATTGTGCTTATAGGCTATATGGAGGCGAAAGAAATCACCGTGGCTCGATGGGAAAGTGCCGGACTATCTACAAAAGATAGAGGGGATGGATGGAGTTATCACCGTGCAGAAGGTTTGGGATTGCCAAGGGAGGCTTTTAAAAGGAGACCCGGATGGCGACTCAAGGATCTGTGCCTGTCTTTTTTGCTCTTCAAGTTCATCTGCATGAGATTCGCTGGCTATTCGTTGCCCCAAGAAGCTCACAACAAGTTACACCGCTTGATTCAACATTTGCTTAGTAAAGAGAATGGTCATGAGCGAGTTTTCAGAGTCATTGAAGTAGAACTTGCATTTCTTTTCAATGTACTCTGCACCAAGTACCCGATGAATCTCAACCTATGTCGTTCATTTTGCAGATTGCTTCTACTCGCTATAGTGGTTGCTGCTCCTCTGATTGCAAAGTTCTCTGCAAAAGACGCATCTTACGACTTGTCTGGTGTTTGTCCAATCATTAGTTGTAACGATCTGGCTAATTTTGTAACCATCTTGCTTATGATGTCAATCCTCGTCATCGAATTTGTACATTTTTGCATCATGATTTTCTCTAAATGGGAGAAGGTGACGTTCATATGCGAGTATGTGCAGAATGAGTGGTGGCTAAAGAATAGATGTTCTAGGAAGTTGATTGAGATAATGTGCCGAGTTTGGTTACTGAAGCCCTAGGGAAGACAACTCCGTCAATACTTGCTCCTCCAAGCGTATAGCTATTCTCCATGGGAAGTGTATAAACAATAGATTTACTACTGCTTATTTCGACCAAAAAAGGGACGGTCAGAAACAAATTTCTCCCACCAATTTGTCTAAGCAAGTGAAGAAGGTGCTCGTTCTCTAGGGAATTATTTGGAGAAGGAGCAAACGTCTTTGTGGTGCAACGACTTGTCCGATGAATTCTCATGGGCACTACTCATGTTATAATTGTCTACATCATTTATCTGCATAACTTTTCTAACAGCTCTAGGCAGTCTTAAGCCTTTCTCGAATGATTTTGACGGTGTTCACTGGTTATCGAATTAACTCAAGGCCCATAATCTTGCGCTCACCAACTTTGTCCGAACCAATTGAAGTTCTACAGGCTCTACTATAAAATGTTTCAAAAGGAGCCATTCTAATGCTCTATCAGTAGTTGTTGTTATAGGCAAACTTGATATAGCTAGTACAAGTACCTAGAGGGGGTGAATAGGTATATAAAAGATTTTTCATGATAATTGCATAATACTTAGACAGTTGAAGGATTTGCGACAAATAATAATCAACGTAAGACTGAGTAAAGGAAATAGGGAATTGAACACGCGGTTTATAGTGGTTCGGCTTGATTCAAGCCTACGTCCACTCTTCAGCACTGACAGCCAATTGGCTAGATTCCACTATGAACAAAGAGATGTTACAGCGTTGATCTTCTTTGATTTCTAGGTGTAGATGATCTACCACACTCGCTCAAGGTATCACCAAGTATAGACACTCTCTGTGTATACAATTTCGCTCAAACTCTCTCGACTAATAATCAAGGTGCTTCAGACTCTGGAATTTCTCTATCGATCACGTATTAAAACAACTAGAATGTCTCCCTTTTATACTCCTTTATGCCATCATACCCGTTGGCACTTACCAAAGGAATTCCTCCAATCTACCCGTTGGACGGAATCAATTAAGAAGATCATTCGAGCTATTAAAGGAACTTGATGATAGCCCATCAATCCTGTTCGCCCATACAATTAGGATCTTGGTTTCCAAGAATAGAACATTGCAAGAATATTTCGTCGACCATCGGATCTTCAATCGATCTAGATACGAATAAAAGAATCCGTTATATTTATCCAACCAAGAGATCTTCTCCAGAGAATAGGATTAAATCCTCAACCATATACTTCGGCTCGGATTTCCTTCGTCCACGGATCGAAAGACTGTCAATGAGAATAGCCTTGAGTCTTAAGTGCTGAGTCTGGTGATCAGAAAGTCTTCAGACTTTAAACAGACGGTCTGCAAATATCCAGACTAGACTAATAGAAACGTTTTGTCAGCTTCAAAATATTCTGGAAAGATTTCTCCAACAATCTCCCCCTTTTTGATGGTGACAAAACTTTCCCGTAGATTTGAACAACTTTGACCCGCAAAAACATTTCTCAAGCAATATGGCTATCTCATAAAGATTAATAAAACAACTAGACTCGCATCCACAGAAAATTGGTTAGTCTTTCATGAGTAATACCATATAACAACACTTGATATAAATGCAAACAAATCAAGTATCAAAATCCACAGCCAATTCAGTCAAATTCAAGTTCACAAGCAAGTTCACTCAAGTCATACTAAAAAACAAACATAACCACAAAAACAAATTTAAAGTCAAAGTTTAAAGTTGGTTGGTTCAAATTGCTTCTCCCCTTTTTGTCATCATTAAAAGGTGATAAAGGAGTCATGTCTACTTGGAAATGCGCACGATCTGGAAATCTCCCATGGACTGGACTATGCCTTCTAGCCTCTTCAAGTCTTCCCTTAGTTGAGCTACCTCCTTTCCTTTGGCATTGGCTTGAATTTGTAGAGCGAGGTCTTTCATTTTGTCCTCCGAGTAACCGAAGATGCTTGTCTAGCATTCTTTATGGCTTGAATTTCACCAGGAGCATAAATTTGGCCCCGCATTTCCAGAAGAACATCAAGTATACGACAAAAATCTGCAGAATTGTCCGTCTGTGTACTTGCATGTGTTTTCTCGGATGGAGTGAATGTAGACGATGGCGCTTCTGTATAATCTTGCAGATTTGGTGTTGACATATCGTGTCCTTCTTCAGGCAATTGAGAAGCTTGAAACTCTTCTGGATCTGCTGGAGATTGTCTTAGACCTTCACTATTGGCAGCATGAGGTGTGGACCTTTCTTGCTCGCCAACTCCCCTGTCTCTAGGACCTCAAAAGGGGAAGAGTGATGATCATGCTCGTTTGTATCTTGATTTCCCTTCTCTCCGCATTCAACCGCAGACTTTTCTTTCTCTTCTTCTCCTTCTTCTTCAGCTTCTTTCTCCTTCTCTCGCTGCTCTTCTTCTTCTCTGTTCTTGACTTGCTCATCTTCTTCTCTCTGTTTCTTCTGAAATTCTATCAATTGAGGTACAGAACGTCTGGTCCTTATCAAGGCAGAGATTGTGAGATCTTCCTCCTCATCTTCATCCTCCAAGATGAGAGTTCTTCTCTTTTTGGATGGGGCACCAATGGCCTCCTTCCCTTTTCTCTTTGAAGCAGACGGTATTGGAGTCTTCACTCTGAATTTCTCCATTGCCTTAGAAAGTTCTTTCAGACGCATCTTTGTCAACATCTTCTAACCTACCACCATCTTATCGCACAATCGAACACAAAGTGTATGTGGCGGTTCAATATTCATGTGTCTGAAGATCTTGGTCACCAGACCTGGGTAAGGCAATTGTCCCTTGTCTTTCGACATTGCTCTGTAAATGTGAAAGAGAATAGTGTGAAGGGGAGAGAACTTCTTCCCTGAGTTGATTGCGTACATCAATTTTGCCTCGGAATTAGACACATCAGTCTTTGATGTAGACTTGGGCCTGATGCAATTGATCACAATTTTGTGCAGCACAATATTGATGGCACGCATCCTTGAATAGATGATTCTTCCCTCTCGTATCTCTATCTTTGACAAGTTCTAATGAGGCACGAGCAATTGAGATTTTGATCGGTTGATAACGTCATCGTTCAACTCCAATTATGTCCGCCAACATGTCCACGTCTACCACATAGTCTTGGTCTCGAACACTGAATGATATTCTATTCGCATCTAAAAGCTGAGATTCGAATAGAAGTATGCTGTCAATTGCGCATAACCATCTGTGGTATCGGTGCAAAATTGCTCAAGTTGAAGCAGATTGAACTTCTCCCTTAACTTCACATTAACGGCATCCAAGAAATCGAAATCAACACTTCTAGGGTTTATCATCCCTCGTTTCAGCAGTCTGAAGAACAGATTCTCCTGTTCCTTTGATTTAAACAACTCCATTCTCTTTCCCTTCACCTTCGCAGCAACACCCATTCTAGGTTGAAAATCACTGAACATTTTATCATCATCGTTCCCGTCAGTTGAATTTGGTCCCGACATATGAGGGTCACTTGGAATGTTCACAAGTGCTTCCTCCGCCTTTCCCTTGGGAGCAATTCCCAAATCCTCCGTTTTTCTCATAAAGATATACTCATTCCCATAATTCTTATCTTTAAGAAAATCATCCACGTAGTTCAACGGAGTCCCAAAGCACTTTTCAACGCACGGTAGAGCTTGTAAATAAGAGAGGGTTTTGGACTCTTACATGTGGTCTCGCATCCTCGATTATCTCTTCCTCCTCGTTGTTGACCCGCACCTTGTGGGGTAGATGGCGTTGAGTGACGTGGTGGAGAGTGAATCGGGCTCGTTGACTCGATAATTCTTCCTCTTCGATGAGATCAAAATGGGTAGGTCCCTCCTTCATTCTCTGTGGTCCCTTGTTCGCGATTCTTGAAGACTTCATCGAAGAAGACATCCTTCCTTGTCGCTGAAAGATTCCTTTACTTGCTTTCCCAAGAAAAGATGACAACTTTCTCGAAGATGAACACGAAGTAGAAACCGGATTGGGAGGAGAATGCCTTTTAGGGTTTTGAAGATTGGGTGAAAAAGAAAACTGTATATATATAACTCAGTTTTGAAAAGGGAAGTTCAATCGGCACAAGGAAAGTGTACGAACACTTCTTTTTTAAAATCATTAACTGCCAAAATTAATCCTTTTGAAAAGATGAGATTTCGTTTTTCACGGAGACTATAAAATAACTGAACGAAAGACCGTACCTTTTCGAGTTTAGATATAATATCAACTTACAGTCTATAGCCATGAATGTCCGAGTCCGAGGATTTAAAGTCGACGATTTAGAGTCCGATGGTTGGAGAGTCTCTAGACTTTAACTTCCTCGAGCTTCAAAATGTTGAGTCCGGGAATGGATAAAATCGAATTAATTTTTCTCCAAAGGCTTTGTGAATATATCCGCTAGTTGACTTTTTGAATCAACAAATTGAATCGAGATTTCTCCATTTTGAACATGATCTCTAATGAAATGATGTCGACATTTTTAGACTTTACATCCGAACGAGACACATGTTCATAACATAACAGAATCGAATGAAGCATGTTCAGAATGAAACAACTTGACAAAATGTAACACAAGCCCCAAACATATAACGGTTAGTGATCTGGTTTGGATTTCACATCAAGATTGATTTGATTGACTCAATCTAATTGATTGACAATTGGATATTGAAGATAAAAACTTTCTATACCGAGAAGCTCTACTTATGGAAACCAATATTCTGTTTGTATGGGTGGTCAAAATTAATTTGGGATTCTACTTCTATTACTCAATGGCTTACAAATCTTCTAGATACATATTTGTCCAATGGGTAGATTGGAAGACGATCTTCTAGATACTATCCAACAGCTAATTTGGAAGTGGAGGGGTATTTAAGGAGATCAAGGACCAATGAGCAAGAAAGATATGGAGCATAGAATTTATAATTCCAAAGTACGAGCGATTTTCAATCATACACTTGTCTCTTGTGAGCTTAAATGTTTGTGATTGTGAGAGAACTACCAAAAGAGCGACTTAGTGAGATAGTGTGATCTACCACTAAGTGTTTGCACTCGAAGTTGTAATCTCTTGTTGATTGCATAGTGGAATCCAACCAAAAGGTTGTTGTCGTGGGAGAGTGGATATAAGATTGATCTAAGTCGAACCGCTATAAATTATGTGTTCTTATTCTCTTCCTTGAACTCCTTTATTTTGTTCGTAACTCTATTTAACTGCTAAAGTCTGAACTCACTCAAAGTCTATTGTTCTTTAAACTTAGTTTCGAAAGAAAAATATTTTACTACGTTTCCACCTATTCACCTCCCCTTAGGCATTCATACTGGCATTTACAACTGGTATCAGAGTGAGGTGCTCGTTTTATTAAAGTGTTTTTAATTTTGATCTAAAGATCTTCTATGGCTAGTATCTTGGCACCAAGACTTATGGAAGGGCAAAGCAACACTAGGCCACCATACTTTAATGGAAATGAATATAATGTTTGGAAAACAAAATGAAGGCATTCCTAAGATACAGAGATCCCTTACAATGAGATGTTGTGGAAAAATGAATCAATCCCACTGCCGCGTCTACATCAAATAAGATTGGCAAAAACAAAGAAATCAAACCCCTTGCTCCTATGTCTCGGATGGAGATGTCTAAGAAAGAAGCGCTTGATGCAAAAGCCATTTGTTCTTTATATTGCGCATTGTCTCCTCGCTAAATATAACAGAATCTCTTCATGTGAAATAAAAAAAGAAGTTTGGAATAGACTTCATGTCACTTATGAAGGACCGATCATGTAAAAGATGTTAGAGAAGACTCCTTATTGTTTTGAAGTTGATAAAACCTTTCTAAATAGTCTAGTACGAAGGGTTGTAGACTCAAGTGTTATAGTCTGAAGAACTTAAGCCTCTTCTGTCAAAATTTGAAGACCGTTAGACTTTAAGCTCAAAGTTTGACCTCACTGACAAATTTCTGATCGACGAGAGAAGACTTATCCGGATGCGAGTTTATCTTCAAGGATTCGGTTCGTATAGTTTGTGGAAGATCTTACGATTGGAGATAGCACCTTGTAATAAGTTATTCTTATTAGAATCAATTCAAATAATCAGATCTTTTGAAAGGAGAAGTATACTTGGAAGGTTCTACTTATGGAAACCAAAATCCAGATTGTATGGGCGAGCAAGATTAATGGGCTATCATCACATTCCTTAAAAGACTCGAGATCTCCTTGATTGATTTTATCCAACGGGTAGATTGGAGGAACTCTTTTGGAAAGTGCTAATGGTTGTAGAGCTATGGAAAAGTATATAAGGAAGACTCTCAAGTAGTTCAAGAAATTGCGTGAAAAAAAAAAAATTCCAAAGTCTAAAGCTCTTAGTTTTTTGCTATTTCAATCATTGAGCTTAACTTGTACTCAAAAGAGATAACAAACACTTGTGAGACTTTGAAAGAGTGTAGTAGAGTTTCTACACTATGAAGTTGAGGACGTGAGACTGTAAAATCTTTTTTGATTCATAGTGAAATTCAGCCAGTGGGCTGTCAGTTCAGGAGAGTGGACATAGGCTTAATTCAAGCCTAATCACTATAAACCTTGTATTTTTATTCTCTTTCCCTGAACTTCCTACTTAAATTCATAGCTTTATATAACTACTTGTAGTCGTTTACATCTTCAGTCTATTATCTTCTAAAGACAATTTGATTTATTGAGTCTTGCGAAAATTTCTTTTAACACCTATTCAACCCCTCTAGGTATTCTTACTAATCCTTTCAAAAGAGACAAAAGTAAACTTCCTGCTTGGCCAAAATGAATCTTTCAAGATGAAGCTAGGAGAGTTGATTAGAGATACGTTCGATCGTTTTATAGAAATTGTAAATGGTTTGGCGTATCAAGGTTGTTGACACCTAAATTTTGGTGATCCGATTAGTCATTTATTGCATAGAAAATTAGGGGTTAACTTTGTCATTGAAAAATATTAATTGCATAGCATATAAATTTAGGTGCATTTGTTTTTTGTTTTTTTTGTTTTACATTTGTTTATTGGACCGGTGACGGATGGGTCAAATTGGTGGTTTTGAGTTTTAATTAACAGGTCGAACTAAGCCCATGAAGAGTACAAATTGGCCCAAGCCCGTTTTCTAAAATTGGGATTTGTAATGGGGATTTTCGGAATTTAAGAAAATCGGGGTTGTGATCTTATCTTTAAAAATTGGTAGAAAATATTTAGGAGATAAGGAGAATAAAAATATTTTTGTGATTAGGAGGTTATAGGCAATCTTTCCGTCGGATGAAATATTCACAAAAGGATTGCATTTTGTTTTGGCCTATAAAAGGGTGTGTACGGTGGGGGCTTTTTCAAGGTTTTCAAGTAAAAAAATTTAGAAAAGAAAAAGTTTTTGCACAACAGCAGAGGGAGAAAGAGGATGTGCGGCAAAGGAAAAGAAGAAGAAAAAAAGCAAAAGGGAAAAGCAAACTAGAGAACAGAGAACTGTTCATCTTCCCCATTGCGCGATCGTCACGTAGCAACGCCACCTCGCAACTGTCCGAAGGTCCACCACTGCCAATTCGCCAGCAACTCGCGAAGCTGCTCGTGCCTCGACGTGCCTCTGCCACTGCTGTCTGCGCCCCACTGGACGCCGAGCCAACACCCCTGTAGTGTTCCTATTCGCGAAGCCACCGTTGATTCGCCCCGATCGGCCGACGTCGCGACCCGTATGCTCCCATGGCTTCGTCTCGCGATGCCCGCGAAGCCTCGCTGCTCCCGATGACTTGATGCTGCTTTGAGCCGCGACCCATCCTAGCTTCAACCTCACGACTTGATGCTTCACACCAGCGATCTGCGATTGCCTCGCGCCTCCGCCCGAGCCTTGCTCCAACAACTCGCTCCTTCCGACGCCACGCCACTACGCTTCGATCCCGCACCCCGCACCACTACGATCCCGTGCCTCCGCAATGCCCGAGTCGACCCGCCTTGCTACGACACCACCGAGGTTCCTTTGCCCACGAGCTCCGTGATCCGACACCACCGACGCCACCGCGCTGCCCCCGTGACACCGCACCAGCCCGAGATCCGCCCGTTGTCCTTGCAAAGACACTCGCCGCCGATCTCCACCGTCCGCTCGACGTTGACGAACTTGCTGTCACCTATTTTCCTTAGGTTGCTCATTTTTCTTTTATTTATTTTATGTTATTTTGTTTCATTTTTAGTTAGTTTTGCTATTATTGTTTAAGTTTGAATATTGTGAGGTGACTTTCACGTTATGGATATTATAGGCATTATCGGCAGGAATTATTCCTAAAATTATTGTAATTATTAATTTGACCCGTAAGATGTCGGGTCATTTTTTTTAATTATATTAATTATTGGGGTTTGTTGATAGTATTTTAATTGTTGAATCAATATGATTATTAATTTGATCCGTAAGATTTCGGATCAGATTTTTAATTATTTTGAATCATTTGTCGTGATGTTTAGGGTTAGATAATCGTTAATTTGACTTGTGAGATAACAGGTTATTTTTTTCGATTATTTTAATTCTTTATTTGATTGAATGCCTTGATTAGTTTAAATGCAATGTTTATTTGATAATTGCTTGTTTTGGAGAACCACTAAAAAAAATCCAAAAAAAAATTTTGAATTAGGATTCAATTTGTTTTGGAATATTTCTTGTTATCTTGCATATCTAGAATAGGGATTTTAGTTCGAATTTAGAAAGAAAAATAAAAAAAAAGTGCATTCATTTAGGTTAGTTTTTTTTTTTAATTTAAATTGCAAGTTTAATTATTTGACAATTGTGAATTTTGAATTTTATAAAATAAAAACACAAAAGAATCATCATGCATATATCATGTAGAATTAGAGCAATCTTCGTACATCATGGCATCTTAGGATAAAATTGCAAGTTTCATTTTAAATTCACTTCATTATTTAGAATAGATTGCATTTTTAGGATAAAAAATCATATGCACGTCATTTAGTGATTGGTGTTAAGTTCATTATATTAGGAATTGCTCATCATTAGACTAGGTCATTTAATAAATGTCGCGTGACATATAGCTCGCATATTAAATTGCATGTTACATGTCATTTTAGTTGAAATAATTTTGTATGTCATTGCATTGCATTGTATGTCATTAGAATTAGGTTATTTAGATTGCATTTAATTATTGCATTTCTTCATGTCATATAGTTTAGGTCATGTAGTTAAAATGCATGTTTTTACGAAAAAAAAATTCTAATTTCAAGAAAACCCAAAAAATTGTTTGTTTTGTATGATGCAATTTATTTATTGAATGTTTGAGCATCCGTGTGGTCACTTTTTGCATGATAGTAATTTACGTTAAAATAAATTAGTTACGTGCAAAAAAAAAAACATTTTTGAAAATAAAAAGAATGGTACCGAAATAGCATTAGAGAAATCTAATGTAACAAAATCCCCATACCCTTAGTCTCTGGTTCATAGGAGTAAAATAATTCTCCCATTATTTACTTAGGTGTCTAATCGACCTACCATAAACTGATTAGTGGTGACTCCTAAATAAAATCTATTTACATGTTAAGAAATTTGAACCTAAGTCACGAATTGGGATGGGCTTGGAAGAGCCTAAGTTAAGTTTAGGCTTAACAATCCATTAGCCAAACCTTAGGTGGTTCACATCCGAAAAATTGGTCGTGATAAAGGTCATCTAATTTCTTTCCCACTCTTCATCCGAAAAATTGAAGGTTAAAAAACTTTTGCGAGGTCTCTCAAAAGATTGGAACCATCTTAAGACCTCAATTTAGGAGACTTAAAGGATTATGGCACTCTTCATTGATGAAGTGATTGGCACTCTTTAACTTGTGAAGTGGAACAAATCGTTGATGAAGATCCCGAAGGTAAGAAGTCCATCGCTTTAATATCTAACGCCAATTCTGATGATACGAGACTCAAAAAATGACATGGACGACAAAGAACTTGCTTTTATGATCAATAAATTCAAAAAGCTGAGTAGAAAAGGAAGGAAATTCAGTGAAAGAAGACAATACAAGCAGAATGGCTAGAAAAGAACCATGAAAGAAGATGACGAGCAATGAAATATATGCTTAATGGCACATTTTGACTCGCATACGAGACTTAGAATCCGATGAGGAAATCAAAGTAAGTCATTCAAAAATTCTTATCAAAGTTTCAAAGTATATAAATGAGCTTTGCTTAAATCTCAAATCTTCTCTTAAAAGGATCTTCGAACTAAAAAGGAGAATTCATGGCTTAGGCAACAGGATCTTTCTCGAAAAGAAAGTTTGAAATTTTGCAAAAGAATTTTCTACAAACAAAAGAAAGTCGAGATTTACTTATCGAAGAAAATGATTATTTAAAAATGAATTTTCAAATATTTCGGCAAAATTTTCAAAGGGTTCAAAAACTTTAGAGCATATCATTTCCATACAAGTACCTTACTATAATAACTCGGGACTTGGTTTTAATGAGGAAAGTGATTTTCTAAGAGATTTTCCTAAAGTCAAGGGGAGACTTAGATAAAGACCTCCTAGACTTGTGTACAAGAATCGTTTTCAAAGGATTTTTACAAAACCTGTTGGTCGAAATGCCCTGAAGTGTTTAAATTGTGAAGATTTAAAACACTTTGAGAAAGAATATCCTAAAGTTTGGAGACATATTAAGAAAGATTTGGTAAAAACAAATAGACCCAAGAAAATCTGGGTACCAAAGAAAATGTGAGTTGTTTTAGCAAGAAATAAAAGCAAAGAAGAAAGAGAATTTGGTAAGGAAATATATATATATATATATATATATATATATATATTTTGTACACAATTTAAAATTTCTCATTATACTTGATATTCGATATATCATCGGTTGATTTGAATTTTATAATGATAATATTATTTGATTTGTTTTAATGAAGAAAGAATCGTGTGATTTATTTTTGTGATTTGTGAGTTGAGATTTGATATAGTACATGTGATTATTTTTGATATTTTGCTTAGAGACAAATGAATTTATTTGGTTTGATTTTATCATATTTTGCCAAGTAAAAATCTGTTTTACGTGATTTTAAATTATTATGCAAGATATTCCTAGATACTCAAGGATTTCATTCTCTTTGATTTTATTGTGCTTTGACTAAGTGAGAATTTCTTTTTCAAGATATTATTGTGCATAATATTCTTTCCTTAAATACTTTGTTATGATGAGTTTCTAAAGAATATTTGAAGATTTTCTATTTTGCTCTAACGAGATGGAAGGGTCCAAATTGATGGATGCCAAAAAGGAAATGAGTGCATTGCAGGAAATTCTATAAGGGAAGAATGATTGCGAGTGCAATAAAAAAGGTATCTCATGCGAAGATCGGTAATGATTTTTTTTAATCAATGGTATATTTCAAGTATATACCTTGGGTAAGAGAAATTTTTTATCATCCCACCTTGCAAATTTCTACATGCATTTATCATGATGATTGTTTATCATTTATATTGCAAATATCTCTTGTCATAAACATAATGCATTGCATTATTTTTGCTTGATTTGGTACGTGATAGAAATATCATCTTTCTTTTTGTGAAATGCATCTATAATATATTTTTGAAATTTATGCTCAAGGAAATTCCTTTGATCTCAAAATATATTATTGCATATTTAGGGATATTCTTGCTATATTTTAGAAGATATCTTATATCTAGCAAGTTTGATCCGTAAATCAGAGGGAGTTATTACGTGGTATTTTTGGAAAGATTGTTATCTGTTATACAAGAATTTGCAGGTAACAAAAGAATTTTCCATATGGATTTTGGAAAGCTTGATCTGAAAATTGTGGAGATTCTATACTATTTTGGAGGCTAAAAATTCCCTTCCTTATGCAAAGTTTTAGCAAGTTATTGAGGAAGTCCCTAATGTGTCGTACGAAAGGATGAATTCGAGAAGAGCTTGTTTGAAGAAAATAATTTTTATCTCGAATTTCAAAATGCAATTGATCGTTGTGGATATTGTTGTTATGAAGGAAATAATGGAAAAATATTCTGCTCAACGTGCACAAGCCACAATTAGTGCTATTCGCAAATATTGTCATGATGATAGGGGAGAAAGCGAATCCAAGAGAAAGGAAAGAATTGTGATCACCTCAAAAAGACAACAAATTGAGGGGGAGCATTGATCAACTATGGAAAAATATTTTTGAATCAATCATGATCTTGCTTATTATGGAAGGAAGAAAAAGGTAAATGCATTAGAACTTACCAAGTTCTCAAAATCCGGTTAATGCATCTTTTATTACCTTTTTGTCATTAACAAATCTTTTATTGATATTATCATTTTATCATGACAAAAAGGGTAAATGACTATTATAATGCATTTGCGATTTTTATTGGATATTTGTTGTTATATATGATCAAAGTGAGCTATATTACATATCCTTGATATTTGACTTACTTTGTAAAAACTTTTTTTTTTTTTTTTTTTGTGGAAATTCTATTTCATGCAATAAATATTTGTTATCGTTTTATATTCTCTACATGATACTATTTCTATTATTATCACTTTTTGATTATGATAAAAAGGGGGAGAGAATATAAATATGCATATGTGTTGAATGGTTGATATTATAATATTGAGCTGCGATTATTTTTCCATATATTGTTATGTTCAATCTATTTGCTATCTTTTGATTCAAATCACATATTTTGAAAATCTAAAATTTGATGATTGATTTATCATTATTTTAGAAAGTGTGATTATACAACTGCATATTCAGAGATTTTTTTTTTTTTGGAGAAAACTTCCCTATTTGTCTTGAAGTTGACAAAACGTTTCCATTAGTCTAGTTTGAAGACTTGTAGACTCTATCGTCAAAATCTGAAGACCTCTAGACTCAAGATTTAAAGTCTACTCTCAATGATAGCTTATAGACCGACGAAGAAAAGATTTATTTGATGAAGAATATATATCAAGATACAAGTACATATTTAATAATTTGGTTTGTACGGTTGAATAAGATCTCACAGCTGGAGATAGCATCTCATGATCAATTATTCTTATTAAAATCAATTCGGATAATTAGATCTGTTGGTTCTTAGCGGAATCTAGCCGGTGGGCTGTCGGTGCGGGAGAATGGACGTAGGCTTGGTCTAAGCCGAACCACTATAAACCTTGTGTTTCAATTCTCTTTCCCTAAACTCTTTACTTTATTTTATAGTCTTATATAACTGTTTACAGTCTTTTACATCTTCAATCTATTGCTTTCAAAAGTCAAATTAAGTTGTTAAGTTTTGTAAAAACTTCTTTAACACCTATTCACCCCCTCTAGGTTTTCTTACTAACCCTATCGATTGGTATCAGAGCCTGTGTACTCATTTAGTTGAAGTGTTTTTACTTTTGATTTAAAGATCTATGGTTTGTATGTTGGTTTCAGGTTTGGTTGAAGGCCAGAGCAACACTAGACCACCTTACTTCGATGGAAAGGAATACATCGTATGAAAAACAAGATGAAAGCATTCCTAAGATTGAAAGATCCTTTGGAATGGGATGTGGTAGAAAAAGAAATCACTCCTAAAGTTGCATCAATTTCAGAAAGAGGAAAAGAAGTTGTAGATGCTAGCGAGATAACTCAAGAAGAGATAACCAAAAGACAAGCCCTTGATACTAAAGCAATTTATTCTTTATATTGTGCGTTATCTCCTACTGAATATAACAGAATATCTTCTTGTGAAACAGCCAAAGAAGTTTGGGATAGGCTAAGTAATACTTATAAAGGAACTGATCGAGTAAAAGAAACGAGGATTAATATTCTACTCGGACATTATGAAGCTTTCAAGATGAAGCCAGGAGAATCCATCATTGAAATGTTTAGTCATTTTACTGGAATTGTAAATGGCCTAGAGTATAGGGGACAACAAATCTCTGAACCAATGAAGGTCAACAAATTGCTGCGTGGACTCTCCAGAGACTGGAATCATGTAAGGACTTCAATAAGGGAAACACAAAGGATTATGCCGCTTTCTGAAGACAAACTGGTTGGCACACTTCAGTCCTACGAAGTGGAGCAAATCAATGAGGAGGAAGATCCTAAAGGTAAGAAGTCAATTGTTTTGAAATCTAATGATGATTATGATGTCACAGATTTTGAAGATGATATGGATGATGAAGAGTTAGCTCTTATGATAAAGAGGTGGAAAATTTTCTTTTCGTGGAACTAGCAAAGGAAGAATTTGTTAGGTGTGGAACTATAAAGATTGGAAGTCTCACAATCAACAATGTTTCCTTGATGGCTAAATTACAATCTACTCAGCATTAGTCAACTATGCGACACTGGATTTAAAATCAATTTCCAAGAAGGAATATGTTCGGGGAACTAGTAAAGATTTTTCACAATTTTTTACTGGACGAAGATATGAGAATATCTATCTTCTGAATATAAAACCAGAAAAATCTTAATGTCTAATCTCAATTCAAGACGAAGCAAATCTTTGGTATTGAAAACTTGGCCATGTCAACATAAAGCAAATTGCCAAGATCTCCTCCAAGAACTTTGTTCGTGGGCTGCCCAACATAAAGTTTCAAAAATCTGATTTATGCACACCATTTATGTTGGGAAAATGGGTTAGAAATTCTTTTAAACCAATAAATAAGGTTTCTACTAATCATGTTTTGCAGCTTCTGCATATGGATCTATTTAAACCAATCAGAACTAAAAGTATTGATGGAAAGAGATATTGTTTAGTAATTATGGATGACTATTTTCGATTTACTTGGGTTTACTTCTGGCAAGTAAGTTTGAAACTTTCTCTTAGTTTTCAAAGTTTGCCAAGAAAGTTCAAAATGAGAAATGATATGTTATTTTAAGCATACGAGATAAACCATGGAGGTGAGTTGGAAAGTCAAATTTTGCAAAATTTTATGATGAATCAGCTTTCAGCATGTTTTCTCCTCTCCATACACTCCGAACAGAATGGAGTTGTGGAAAAAAAAAAGATCTCTATAAGAAATGACAATAACTCTTTTAATAGAAAGTAATATTTCTTCTCATTTTTGGGCTGAAGCAGTTTCTACAGTTTGCTATATTATTAACAGAGTGTTCTTAAGGCCTATTCTCAAGAAAACTCCCTATGAGTTATTCAAAGGAAAAAAAGCCAATTGTTTCTTACTTTCATGTATTTGGTTGCAAATGTTTTGTTTTGAAAAATGCAAATGATCGAATTGGTAAGTTTGAAGAAAAATCAGACGAAATAATTTTCTTTGGCTACTCAAACTTTAGCAACTACTCAAACTCTAGCAAAGCTTACAGAATATTCAACAAGAAGACTCGGTTTGTAAAAGAATCTATGAATGTCAAATTTCAAGACTCTTTGCAAGATCAACTAATTTAGACTCAACTTGAAGAATCGAACCTGCTCTAGACCTTACAAAGTCTACCTCTCTGAAGCAGTTCAGACCTCTGAAAATCAACAACGAATTGAATTTGAAAAATCAATTGAAGATGAAGATTAGCAAACTATCGACCGATCAATAACTAGAAGCAAAAATCTAGTCATCCCAAAGAATTCATCATCGGTGACATTGATGAAGGGATTCGCACTAGATCCAAAAAACAAGAAGAGTTTAGCATTGTGACACTTATCTTTGAAATAGAACTCAAAAGAATAGAAGAAGCTTTAGCTAATGAAAGTTGGATTGAAGCAATGCAAGAAGAACTCGACAGTTCAGCATTAACAATGTATGAGAATTAACTCCTAACCCAAAAGGTAAATCCATTATTGGAGCTAAATGGGTTTTTAGGAACAAGATGGACGAAAAAGGAAAAGTGGTCAGGAACAAAGCAAGACTCGTGGCTAAAGGATATACGAAGAAGGTATAGATTATGATGAAACCTACGCACCGATAGCTAGGTTAGAAGCAATTATATTATTACTTGCTTTTGCCTGTTGTAAAAATTTCAGGTTATTCCAAATGGACGTCAAAAGTGCATTCTTAAATGGATTTATCTAAGAAGAAGTTTATATGGAACAATCTCTTGGATTTGAAAATCCAAGGAAAGCAAACTCAGTTTTCAGACCGAAAAAGGCTATATATGGATTAAAGCAAGTACTGTGAGCATGGTATGACAAGGTTAAGTAAATTTCTAATTCAAAAAGATTTTGTCAAAGAAAAAGTGGTTACTACCTTGTTTATTAAAAGAGAAGGTAAAAACTTTCTACTTGTTCAAATTTATGTCAATGATATTATATTTGGATCACCTAGTGAAAATCTGTGCAATAAGTTTTCTAAGTCTATGCTGGATGAATTTGAGATGAGCATGATGGGTGAACTATCTTTCTTTCTCGGATTGCAAATGAAACAATTGAAGGAAGGGATTTTCATTCACCAAGAAAAATATGCAAAAGAACTTGTTAAAAATTCGAATTGGAGAATTGCAAAAAGACGAGATATCTATGTCAAGTTCTTCGAAGCTGGACAAAGATGAATGAGGAAAGAAAGTTGACCAGAAGCTCTACATGAGTATTATTGGTTCACTTCTTTATCTTAGTGCTTCTAGACCTGACATTTTGTTTAGTATTTGCATTTGTGCTAGATTTCAATCTAATTCCAAAGAATCTTATCTAAGTGCTGCAAAACACATTATTAAATACGTTGCAACTACCTCAAAGTTAGGTCTGTGGTATCCTAAGGAAGGAGACTTTACTCTCATTTGATATTTAGACCAGATCTAGCAGGTTGCAAAGTTGATCGAAAGAGTACTTTTGGTACTTGTTAATTGCTGGGAAATAGGACAATATCATGGTTCTCAAGGAAGCAAAGTACCGTAGCTCTTTTAATTGCGGTAGGAGAGTATGTGGCCCTCGGAAGTTGCTATTCTCAAATCCTATGGATAAAACAACAACTAAGAGACTTTGGAATCAAAGATTCATGTACCGAGATCAAATGTGACAACACCATCGCAATTAATCTCACAAAGAATCCAATTCTTCACTCAAAAGCAAATCACATAGAGATTTGACATCACTTTATTAGATATCATGTTCAAAATGGATCGGTTATGATTCATTTCATTGATTCAAAGAATCAAGGCGACGGACATATTTATAAAGCCACTTTGGAGAAAAGTCTACTTGAGTCTATTCGCTCCAGTTGAACATTACATCTATTATCCATTAAACTCTGAAGGTGCTCAGACTCAGAAGACCAAGAGTTACAATTGTAAGTTATTTCGATACCAGTAATTTAATTTTTGGTTGAGGACTTGAAAAGGTACGGTTACTTATTAATCGCTAATTAATTGAAATTATCTTTTCAAGTTTTCAAAAAAGGCAATTGTTTATTTTCAAAAAGGCAGTTACTATTCGAAAAGACATTTCTAATTGTGACACTTCGTTTACCTCGCTTCGGTTGCTTTATATATTTTTGACATCCGTCTTCTTTGTTTTCACTCACAAACCCTAGAATATTGAATTCCCACTTGCTCTCACTTTTACTGTTGTTTAATCCAAAAAGTTTTTACCTTTTTAAGTAAGTTTGTGAATTTCTCCCTTGAAGCGACAATGTCTTCAAGAAAGTCTTCGAGAATCGCAAGTAGGGCACCACGACACATGCCTGAGGGTTCTACGCATTTCGACTTGACTAAGGAAGAAGATTCTTCTCCACCACAGCGACCAAGTCAGCAACAACCTTCTCAATAATGTTAGTCTCCTCTACCGACTCAACCAGAAGAATAAATTTTAGGAGTTGAACCTGTAAGAACGTTAACTCCTAAAGTTGCTTTCAAGCTTTATTCTAGTTTGAAAAGAGGAGGAACTACTATGTCTTTGATTGATGAATTCCCGAGAGAGAGAGGCTATAAGAATGAAAAGGTATTTCTACGTGATATGGAGAAGATGGGTATTATAGAAAAGGGATCGGTTGAAAAAGCCTTTGCTAATTTTTCTAGTGACCCACAATTTGGCACCGCTAATCAACCACAAGGATAGGATGATGACGATTGTATGTTTACCCATTTTAAGCCTAGAACAAGGGTTGCTGCAAATGTTGTTGGTGATGCATCAAGTCTGTTCAAATCGAAGAATCACAAGAGGGTTTATTTGAATCTAATGAAGAGAGGGGTTATGAACCCTAGGATTGTTGATTTTCACTTTCCTGATTCGTTGAAAGTGAATTTGCGAGAGAAGTTTGCTATTCTGCAAATGGAGCATTTTTGTTTTGAATCTACTCCTGCTTATCTAGAACTCGCGGCTTACTTTTATTCAAACTTATCCTTCTTAAATGAAAGAGGGAGAATGAGTTTTTGGTGGATATTAATACTTTGGCTGACCTAATTGGGGTGGAAAGAGCGTGTTTCCAACCAATTAGTGTATTCGCTGCTCATGCTACTCTTTCATTGGTGAAAGCCAGGGATGCTGAGAGCAAGATATCCTATTCTAGGATGAATGCCTCCAATATCTCGCTGCACAAAATTGTGATCAACTACATCCATCCAAAGTCGACATCAAAGATTGATGTATCTCGGTTTGAAGCAAAATTGATTTATGCCATTAATATTGGTTACAAATTCTCTCTGACTTATACCATCATATTTCACATGTACGGGACGGTGGTAAAAAAAAAAAGGGACAACTTCCTTATTCTGCTCTTGTCACGTGCCTTTTTAGACCTTTTAAAATTCACATCCCTGCACCATTATGTTTGACATACATTTCTCATTTTCTCCAATGGTGATTGGATTTAAAGTGGTCACAAAGATGTGTTTGAAGGAGCTTAACAAGGTGTTAGAGCGCATGAAGGAGAAGTCTCCCGTCACGGTAAAACAAGACTCTATCGCAGCCAAAAGAAAAGGCAAGGAGCCCATGGATGCTCCAGTAAAGAAGAAGAGAATTCTCATTTTGCAGGATGAAGAAGATGAGGATGAAATGACTCTTTCAACCTTAAGAAATATGAAGAGTTTTGTCAGCTTTCAAGAGATGAGAGAAGAAACAGAGAAGGAAGATGAAGAACAGAGGAGGACAGAGGAAGAAAGAAGAAAAGAGGGAGAAAAAGATAGAGAAGAAGAGAGAGACCAAGGTCAAGAAGACTCCTTTGAGCCAACCTTGGTTGTCTCCTTGTCCAGTGCATTTGATATGGCTGGAACTGCTAATCCACATCACTCGGAAGCTAAAGTTGAACAAGAAGAAATCTTTCCTACTCCACCTGAAGGCAACCAAATAAGGGGAGCTGTTGGACAACAAGGTATTTCTTCACCTATCTTTACTAGTGATGTGAGTCATTCTGTAGTAGATCCAGATGATGTGTATGCCTCTCATTATCTAGAAGCATCCACTCATAGTCATGGTGGACAATCTACTGAAGATCCCTCCATTCTCAAAACTCCTGGAATCGACTCGGCTGGTCCTAGTGCTGCAATGGCACAAACAACTGACTTTTCGAGACTTCTAGAAATTCTATTGAAGTTAGGAAATAGCAATATGCTATGGGATATGAGATGCAGGATCTCAAGAATGCTTTTATGGCCACTTTAGTGTCTTTGCTAGATCAGTTGAACGCCTGAAAGACTCAAGTGCAAGATCATGTGAAGAGTGAAGATTTCCAGTAACTAAAGGAGACCATTGGGAAGCTTGAGAAGTTAGTGAATTCTATGGGAGAATTCCAGCTTGTTTGCCTTCCCAAACAACTTTGATTTTCAAACAACTTTTATTTGTTCTCCATTTTTTGCTGTTGACAAAATGGGGGAGAAGTTTGTTGCAGATTTGACTTTTTGGTTTGGATTTTGATTTTTGGACTTATCTTTTGTTTGGTTGTGGTTTGGACTGTTTGATAACTGTTTGATTTGATCTTTTGATGCTTGCAATAACTGAGGCCATGATAATGATTATGGAAAGGATAGTTGTTTTGCAGGACTAACATATTTTCTGTGGTTGCAGAATTGTTGCTAACCATATCCTAATCTACTCATCTTTTATGAGAATATTTTTGTTTGGTTTAAGTGTTGTTTTACAGGACAAATGTGTTCAAATCTGCAGGAAATTTTTGTCACCATAAAAAAGAGGGAGATTGTTGGAGAAAACTTTCTTATTTGTTTTGAAGTTGATAAAACGTTTCTATCAATCTAGTTTGAAGACTTGCAGACTCTATTGTCAAAGTTTGAAGACCTCCAAACTCAAGATTTAAAGTCTACTCTTATTGATAGCTTCTAGATTAACGAAGAAAAGATTTATTTGATGAAGAATATATATCCAGATATGAGTATATATGTAAGGATTTGGTTCGTACGGTTGAAGAAGATCTCATAGCCGGAGATAGCATCTCGTGATCAATTAATTGAAATCAATTCGGATAATTAGATCTATTAATTGGTGAAGTATACTTGGAAGGTTCTATTTATGAAAACCTAGATCTTGATTGTATGGGCTAGTAGGATTGGTGGGCTATCATCTCATTCCTCAAATAACTCGAGATCTTCCTAATTGATTATGTCCAATGGGTAGATTGGAAAAACTCCTTTGGAATGTGCCAGTGATTATAATGGCATGGAGAAGTATATAAGGAAGATGCTCAAGTTATTCGAGTATGTGTGTGAAAGAAAAATTCCAAAGTCCAAAGTTTCTAATTCTTTGCTAATTAAATTACTGAGCGTAAATTGTACTCAAAAGAGACATTAAACACTTGTGAGACCTTGATGAAGTGTAGTTGAGTTTCTACACTATGGAATCGATGATGTGAGATTGTAAATTCTCTTTTGGGTCTTTGTAAAATCCAGTTAGTGGGCTGTCGGTGCGGGAGAGTAGACGTAAGCTTGGTCTAAGTCGAACCACTAAAACTGTTTACAGTTTTTTACATCTTCAGTCAAATTAAGTTGTTAAGTTTTATGAAAACTTCTTTAACACTTATTCACCCCCTCTAGGTGTTCTTACTAGCCTTATCAGTTTTGTCATCATAAAAAGAAGGAGATTGTTAGAGAAATCCCTTATGATGTTTTGAAGAATACAAAATTGTCGCGACCTCCCGAAGTGGGTTGGACCACCTAAGGGTTTGGCTAATGGATTACTAAGCCTAGATTTAGCTCGAACTCTCCCAAGCCCATACCAATTCTCAACTTAGGGTTTAAGTTCTTAATATGCAAATGATGTTTATCATGGAGTTACCACTAATATATTTTTGGTGGGTCGATTAGAAATCCAAGTGAAGTAATGGGAGAATTACTTCACTCCTAAGAACCAGAGATTGTGAGTTCGGGGACTTGATTACGCTAGATTTCTATAACGCCCTTTCGGTACCTTTTCTTTTATTTTAAAAATATTTTGCAAGTAGCTTGAATTGATTTTAATTCTATTTCCCTAACATGTGAGGTGATCATGCGGGTGCGTAAGCCACCGATCTAACACCCAGATAAAGCGGTGAATAAATGGTGGGACTTACCTCATAGTAACGAAAGCATCTGCAATATTAAATCGAATTCATATCAACAGTCCTAGATATGATTTCTAATTAACACGCAATTTCCTTTTTTTGGTTTTCACTTATTTAATGAGAATCATGCTTTATGCAATGCGTGCTATTAATTTAACATGATATGACATGGTGGCATAGCCTAAAATATATGACATGCACATGACATTTTTTTTTTTTTAATGCAATTTATCCTAGAAAATAAAACTAATTTATTCTAGGACATTTTTGTATTTTTCGTGAAATTCGGATTAAAAAATGTGAAAATTATCTATCTAAATTAAAATATCATCTAATTTGTATTAGGAATGAGGTTAAGCTAAATTCTAATTTAAACTAGAATGTTATCCTAATTTAGAAATCCCTAACTAAAATGCAATCTATCTAAAAAATTATCTAAACTTATAACAAATTAAAAAAACTATTATCTAGAATTAAACTATATGAAACTTTACCCTAAAATGCAATGACATGCAAAGAGTGCCAAGATTCTACTTAAATTTTTTTTTTTTTTTTGCATTAATTTCGAAATTAAAAATTGCCAAGTAATTAAACATGAAACCTAAGTTAAAACTAGCAACCTAAATTGATTGATTTGATTTTTTTTTTTTTATTTTTTAAAATTCGAAATAAAATTCCTATTCTAAATATGCAAACCCTAAAGCAGGAAATAAACCTTATTCTAGCCTATATTTTTTTGGATTTTTTTTTTTTTTATGAAAGCGAAATTAACTTAAACGGCACGACAGCAAATCAAAGCAAGATTGACATCCAAATTGACGAACCATATCTCGCTTATGAGATCGGGTTTGCCAATTTTAAATAAATCGCAAATCGAATCTCGGGCGTGAGATTAGATTGGCGATTTTTCAAGTAATTGCGAGTCAGATTTCGAGCACAAAAATCAGACTGTCAATCACAAATTTCACAGGCTATTTCATGTCGAACATTCTCAATCTTATATTAAGGAAATGATTCTACTAAAAAAGTAAAGTAAAATAAAAAAACAAAATAAAATAGATAAAAAAACTACCTAATTTGCTTTTCTTTTCTTTTTCTTTTTGTTTTGCTCCGACACATGGCTTGGCAGCTCAATCAATTGAGAGGGACGACATCGGTTGGAGCTCTGGCAGGGGGAAGACGCCGGCGAGGAGCTCCGGCAAAACCATAGCAGGAGTCGCGTGCAGTTTGCTAGTGCAAGACCAACTCAAGCGAGCAAGGGACGCTGGGCAGCAAGGACCGGTGGAGCAGGGGCGCTCGGGCGGAGGACTTGGGGCCGGCAGACACAGCGGATCGGCGACGATAGAGGGGGAGCAGGGAGTCGGGGCTTCGGCGCGCAGGTCGAGAAGAGGAGTAGCAGCGGTTGGTTGCGAGAGATGGGTGGAGATGCGCCGCGACCGGCGAGCAAAGGTGGCGCGGGCTGCGTGGCGTCGAACGTGGGTTGTTGTAGGAGACGGATGAAGGTGTTGCGGTGGTGCGGCGACTAGCAAGCCGAGGGCTACAACAGCGACGGTGTTCGGATCTCCGGTGACCGCGAGACAGCGGCTGCGGTGGGGGATTTGCAGGCGTCGCTCGAAGCTTTGAGTTGCAGGAGGCGGGAGCGGAGGCACGGGACTACGGCGACAGCGGCGTTCGGAACTCGCTGGGAGCAAGAAGGCGGTGGAGGGTTGCTACAACGTCTACGTCCTCGGATCGTCGGAAGGATGGAGTCGGCGGCATCCAGCGGGTAGAGGGTGAGATGCAGGTGGACGGCAGCAAGCAGTGGCGGAGAAGGAGCAGCGTCGGGTTATCATGGGTCGGTGCGCACGGTAGGCGAGGCGGGGTGTGGCGGAGGTGGAGAAGCGGCGGTGCGAGTGCGGCGGCGTGGGCACGTACACAAGCAGCAGATATCGGAGGAAAGTCTAGTGAAGGAGAATAACAGTGGGCGCTTCTCTTTTTCTCCCGCAGCCGCACGTCCCTTCTCCGTCTCTGCACTCTCTCTCTGTACTTTTAGTTTTTTTTCTATTTCTGGCTTCACCTTTTGTTTTTCTCTAACAAACCTCTCTATTTTTTAATCTCCTCCCCTTGACTTCATTTTTTATTGTTTCTCTCTCGACGAGCACTCTCCCTTTTAATTTCTTCCTTTCTCTCCACTCGTGTGTCTCTCTACAAGTTCTCTCTTTTTTAATAGCTCTCACAAACCTCTCCAGTGAATTTTTTCGTTCCTTTTCCTTCTGTCCCCCCCTTTTTTAAGCCGAGGATCCTTGCTTATTTATAGGCAACAATCAACCTTAGTGTGAACAGGTGAACAGGAGGCAGCTGCAACTTTTCCTTGCTTGTTCAAGTTTGGTTCTTTTTTTTTTTTTTTTTTTTTCAAATATGATGGCCACCAATCTAGGAAGGAAAGTACTATAAAAATGCTGACCTATCCTCTTGCAGGCTTTCCCCAGAATTTCTGCGCGTGCAGTGGAGTCTTCTTTCTTCGCTTTCTTCACGGTTGCGGCTTCTCTAGAATTTTCACGTCCCCCATTTAATGCGTGCATGTGCAGGCATTAATGAGGGAGAGACAATTGACGTGAAGCACTCTTCTTTCTTCTATTTTTTTTTGACTTTCATTGTGTGTTTTCATACCAGCAAGAGAGAGACCACCTTTCGCGCATCTTATTGATCGAGGGCCCCTACCACGTCCACCGAATTAATGCATGCATTAATAAGAGAGAGACAATGGACGTGTAGGAACTTCTTTCTTCTCTAGCCGATTTGCTCTCTAGGAAGGAGAGAATTCCTTGCAACAGCTCACTGTAAAAATTTATAAAATTGTGATCCTATCTTCTTGCAAACTTTCTCCGGAATTCTCGCGTGTGTAGTGGAGAATTTTTTCTTTGCTTTCTCTAATGCGCGTTCAGATCAGTGGAGAGAGAGAGACCATCCTTTTGTGAATATTATCAACCACGAGCCGCTGCGTCTTGTTGCCCTTTTAGTACTGATGCAAATGCGACTACATGAAATGCAATTTTACTATTTTTTTATTTTTTATTTTTTTCATGTAACTAATTACTAAATGATTAGGCAAAAATTTAGGTATCAACAGCTGCCCCTCTTTGAATGTGAGCTTGCAGACGTTGCATTCAAAGACAATATGATACCTTAATTTTGACCATGAACATGCACTCGAATGACTTTTTTTTTTTTTTTGTATTCCATTTTGAAATGCAATTTATATGATGCATGGAAATGCTAATGCAAATGATAAAGGAACTTACCTAGAATAACGTACCTTTGAAGAGGATAGAGCAACTTGAGATAGTTGGTGTTACATGTCCATGACCCATACCATTTTACGGTCGCCGAGAATAGTAACATGGGTTTGCAAAAAGACTGCTTTCCCAGGACCCGTACCATTCTACGGTCGCCCAAGTATGGCATTGCTTGGTTGTGTCTAGGATCCGTACCATTCTACAGTTGTCTAAACAAGAATTCATTTTCCAGGACCCGTACCATTCTACGGCCGCTTGAATAAATGTTGTTTAGGACCCCTACCATTCTACGGTCGCTTGAATAGATGTTGTCTAAGACCCATACCATTCTATGGTTGCCTAAACTCCGGGATTCATTTTCTAGGACCCGTACCATTCTACGGTCGTCGAATAGATGTTGTTTAGGACCCGTACCATTCTACGGTCGCCTAAACGGGAAAAGTTTTGAGGCATCCAGATCCAGACTAAGATATCAAGAATTTGGAAACTTAACCAATAGACACTCAATGTTAGGTGAGATGAATATTGAATTAAGAGGATTCGAAATACCTAAATCCAGACTAAGGTATAACGAGAAATATCAAAAAGCATTCATATCCATAATGAAATGCTTAACGAAGAGTTTTGAGACATCCAGATTCAGACCGAGATGTCAAAATTTTTTGGAACTTAACCAATAGACACTCAATGTTAGGTGAGATGAATATTGGATTAAGAAGATTCGAAATACCTAGATCCAAACTAAGGTACAACGAAAAGATCGAAAAGCTTTCATATCCAGAATGGAATGCTTAATGAAGAGTTTTGAGACATATATCAAGAATTTGGGAATACCTAGGACAAACCTGGGATATTCGTGAAGGTCACTTACCTTTTTGGTAGAAAGAAGTTTGAACATCGAGGATGTACTTCAAATATTCATGGAAGTTTCTCACCTCGAGGCTTCTGAAAAGCAACATAAATGTCAGGAGCTCTTGGGTCTTCAAGGAAACATTACCTGTCAAACATGATTAGAGCAAAAATACATGCATTTGCCAAAGAAGTAAGCAATTCAGCACACTCCAAAGTCCACTGAAGCTTTTATCCATTCAATCAAGATTTATGCATGATGGTTTTACCATATTTGCACCACCAAATTTCCATTGGTAAGAATCATCGTTTAAGACAATTTTCACTCATGACATGGATTTTCAAGAATACCAAATGAGAGACTTTCAGTTAGAAAGGACTTTCACTCACTCTTATTAAGAAGGGCTATTTTAGGAGAATCACTCCATCTCACTATCATCATACCAACAAGGGTCTAAGTATTCTTGCAAGCAACGACCTTACCAATCCGAGAGGTCTTTAAGAGGGACCATAATGTGGGCTTGGTCAATGGCTCAATAAAGGGACTCTTTAAGTCTATTGAAAGAACAACTCCACCATCATCTTCAGGTTTACAAGTCAAGAACCTTGCAAAATGAAAAAGAAATAATCTTGCCCGCACTTCTTTGAGCAATGTTTAAGACATGTGAACTCCTACGTTAATTCAAGTGCCCTAATCATAAGAGACTTTGCAAGGGACGTAACGTAGGCTAGGTTCATGGGTTGAGAAACGAAAGGATCATTAGGCTCAAAATATATGTAAAGGGTGAGAGCTGATGATCATCTTGGCATTGCCACCAGTTTTCTTTTTCATTATCGGGGATTGTCTTCATGAAGTGCCCCATTGATTGTAAAAAACTGAGCATTTGAGTTCTTTGAATATTGCTCCATTGGGATTCAATTCTTGCGATTGACAGTCACCTATCTTGACTCTCTTTTTTCATCTATGGGCATTGGCTTTGCTTTTACCAGGCACACCTTTTTTTTTCATGCCCCCTAGATCTTATTCATTTTTTCCTCACTTTTTTTCATGCGCATTGGCCTTGCTTTTACCAGGCACACTGCTTTTTCATGCCCCTTAGTTCTATTTTGATTTCAATTCTTGTGCACAATGTATGCATCAAGCAATTACACTTTGAATGACACTCGAACTTTCAAGGGTCTTCATCTCGCCTTTTGCCTTGCCCCAGTGTGGGGGATGCTCACCAACTGGGTTTAAAGAAATGGAATTGCAGGCTCAAGTGGGCTATGCAAAGGATATAAGTGTGTAGGATAGAGAAAGAAATGCTCTTCGTCATCCTAAGGCGTTTTAGATTACTACATGAATTCAATGTAATAGCATGACTTGAAGATTGATGCAAGTGAAAGCAAGAAAATTTCTTTTCATTTTCCTCGCCTCATGATGCTGTCTCACCTCCAATTTGCCCCGACGTGGGGTGGTTCTTGACAGGGATAATTTGAAAGAATTCTCCACAAGTATATGAGGTTCAAAGGGGTTAAGCAATGGATTACATGTAGTGTTTATGATAGAGAAATGAATTGCCCCTCATCCTTTCGGTCATCGTACCTTTCGCGAGAGAACCCTTTACCTTGCGGATATGGAACTTCCTACACTCATCTCACAAGTGTATAAGTAAGGGAGTGTGTATAGGTTAAGGCTTACCTTTCATCATCCCGACATGTCTCATTTAGCATGTTCAATCAACTCCACATCATTCATTAACTTGATTAGCGGTGATAATCTTCAATGGAATTGGTACTTTAACAGGTAAAACTATCATGCAAAATTCTCCTTTAAAAGGTCACAATCACTTCATGAACTTATTAGCTTCGAGCACAAAGAATTGGTAGCCCAAAAAAAAAAAAAAAAAGGAAAAGAAAGAAAAGGATTGAATATATAAAAAAAATGTTTTTTGTTTGGTTTTGTTTTTTTTTTTTTTTAACGTATGTATGGCAACCTTGTTGCCATTTCCGTGGATCGAACCCTGGTCGTTCTCGGACCCTTTCATTCCCATACCACCAGGCCGAGGAGCTGGATAGTGTCCACAGGGCATTTCTTTTTTTAATTGAACTGACTTTGGGTCAACACGTCTATCGTATCGAATCAGATGAATTTGATATGCATATGGAACATGGCCTACTTTTCATCTCATTCATTCATTCCCACACAATTCAATGAAGAAATGAGTACCTTTGATTCACAACAAAATCTATCAAGGGTAATACTTCTTCACGGCATCAGAGTTAACATGATTAGAAAACTCATGACCATCCATTTCTGTAAGGATTAACGCACCTCTAGGGAGTACCCTCTTCACCATATACGGTCCGTTATAATTTGAAGCAAATTTGCCTCCAGGATCAGGAAAAATCGGCAACACCTTTCTTAGAACTAGATCATTCACTTCAAAGTGTCTTGGCCGTACCTTCCGGTTGAAAGACTTGGCTACTCTTTGTTGATACATTTGACCATGGCAAAGAGCTTTTAACCTTTTCTCATCAATCGATTCAACCGCTTGAACCTTTGTTGTGTCCATTCCGCCTCGGACAATTCCACTTGGGATAAGACTCTCAAAAGGGATTTCTACTTTCACGGGTAAGATTGCCTCCATGCCATAAACCAAGGAGAAAGGAGTAGCCCCGGTAGATGTTCGGATCGATGTTTGATACGCCATTAGAGCAAAGGGTAACATGTCATGCCAATCTCGATAATTCTCGGCTGTCTTAGCCAGGATCTTCTTGATGTTCTTATTAGCTGCCTCAACAGCTCCATTCATTTGTGGGTGGTAAGGGGATGAATTCAAATGCTTGATTTTGAACTCATTGAACAACTCATCAACGAACTTGTTATTCATATTTGTCCCATTGTCGGTGACAATTGCTTGAGGACACCATAATGGGCGATTATGTCACGCCTAATAAACTTCACAACATTTCAGGCCGTGACATTAGCATATGATGAGGCTTCAATCCACTTTGAGAAATAATCTATTGCCACCAATATGAACTGGTGCCCATTTGAAGCTTTGGGATTTATAGGGCCAATCACATTGATCCCCCACATTGAGAAAGGCCATGGCTCGAAAGCTGGTGCAACTCCATTGGAGGAACATTTATTTTATCTCCATGAATTTGGCAACGATGACAACTTCTAACATGCTGTATGCAGTCACTTTCCAGCGCAAGCCAATAGTAACTTAGTCTTATGATCTTCTTGGCTAACATGTGCCCATTCATGTGTGGGCCACAAACTCCTTCGTGCATTTCTTGCATGATTTGGGTGGCTTCGCTTCATCTACGCATCTCAATAAAACTGAATTATAAGATCTCTTAGATAAATTCTTACCACCGACAAAGAACTTTGAGGCCATCTTCATTATGTATTTTCTATCGGCTGGAGTGCTCCCTTCAGAAATTCCGCTTTTGAATATAGTTCATGATGTCGCAATACCATGGCTTCTCATCAAGCTCTTCATTTACGATCATGCAATAAGAAGGTTTGGCTAGAACCTCAATTTCCAAAGGCTCAACTTCTAAACCATCAGTAACTTGCAACATAGATGACAATGTTGCCAGGGCATCGGCAAACTGATTATGAGATCTAGCCAAATAGTCAAACGAGATTTCGTCAAACTCCTTCACCAACTCTTTGAGGTACTTATGATAAGGCAGTAATTTGGCATCCCTGGTCTTCCATTCACCTACAGTCTGGAGTATGATTAGTGCAGAATCTCCATATACTTTCAATTGGCCACTCCCATTTCAATTGTGGCTTGAAGTCCGAGAATACAAGCTTCGTATTCGGCTATATGATCAGTGCATGGGAATATTAGCTTCACAACTACTAGGTGGTGTTGTCCGTCTGGAGATATCAGTACTGCCCCGGTACAAGAACCAGACAAGTTCACAGCTCCATCAAAGAACATAGACCATGCATCTTCATTTATGGCCAAAATACGATCATCCAGAGGACAATCATCATCATTCAAGGTTCTAGGATTCTTAGCCAATATATCAGCAATTACTCGGCCTTTAATTGATTTTTGTGGCATGAACTGCATGTCAAATTCCGAAATCAAGACCTGCCATTTGGCTAGCTTACCCACCAAAGCCGGTTGATTAAATAAATACTTGATGGGATCGTTTTCAGTCATGAGAAATGTCTGGTAATGCAAGGTGCACTGTCGTAGTCTATGTAATACCCATACTAACGCAGCACAAGTTTTTAGCATCCGAATATTTTAGCTTCGAGATGGTGAACTTTTTACTGAGGTAATAAATGGCCTGTTCCTTTTGATCCATGGGACTTTTCGGAGCTAACATCGCGCCGAGTGACTCACTATGGATTGTGAGGTACAAAATCAAAGGATGCCTCGATATCGGTGGGACAAGAACTAGTGGATTCATCAAATATAGCTTCAGCTTATCGAACGCCTCTCGACATTCATCATTCCACTCAACTTATACATTTTTCCTCAAGAGTTTGAAGAATGGCTTAGTGGTCTCGAGAGAGTTGGGAAATGAATCGTGCAATGTAATTCAATCTCCCTAGGAGACTCCGAACCTCTTTCACTGTCGACGGAGGTTGCAATTAACATATTGCCTTGGCTTTAGATGGGTCAATCTCGATCCCTTTACTACTTACCATAAACCCAAGTAATTTTCCCGATGCTGCCCGAACACGCACTTGGCAGGGTTTAAATGGAGTTTGAATTCACGGAGCTGATCAAATAACTTCTTGAGGGTTTCAACATGACTTTTCCCAGGTCGGGTTTTTGCAATCATATCATCAACATATACCTCGATTTCTTCATGCATCATGTCATGGAACAACGTAACCATGGCTCATTGGTGAGTTGCCCCCGCATTTTTAAGTCCGAAAGGCATGACCTTATAATGAAAGGTTCCTCACGGGGTGATAAATGATTTCTTCTCTTTGTCTTCATCCTTCATTCTTATTTGGTTGTAACCAGAAAAACCATCCATGAAAGAGAATAATTCAAATCCGGCAGTACTATCCACGAGAACATCAATATGTGGCAATGGGAAGTCATCTTTTGGGCTGGCCTTGTTCAAATCTCGATAATCAACACACTCGGACTCAACCGTCTTTCTTCATGATTGGTACTATGTTGGCCACCCATTCAGGGTATTGCGAGACTTCGATGAACCCCACTTTGAGAAGTTTCATTACTTCCTCTTCTATCTTCTTCGAGAGTTCGGTTTAGTCCTCCGAAGCTTTTGCTTCTTTGGACATATGTCCTGGATTAGTGGGCAAACAATGTTCCATAATTGATGGATCTAAACCTGGAATATTAGCATATGTCCAAGCAAAGATATCATGATATTCTTTTAGTAACTGAGTCAGGTGCTCGGCCTCATCTTTGGGAAGATTTGCCCCAATTTTTATCTCTTTGGGCTCCTCGGCATTACTCAAATTGATATTGACAGTTTGCTCGGAGGTGAGAACTTTGGGTTTTTCATGCTGCTCCCAACTATGTTGCACTTCAATGGAGTCACCATTTGGATCATCGGGTCATCACCGTCATCGCTCATGGCATTGGATTGGACCATTTTCACCTCCTTGCCCGCCATAAGGTTGCTCTGAAACATAAAATGGATATTCGAAAGACAAACGGGGCTAAACGGCATGAAGTTCTTATCTATTTTTCTGATTTTTCTTTTTTCGATTTTTTTTATTTTTTATTTTTTAAAAACATTTGGCAAGACATTTTGGAAAAGCTTTTTGTCACGAGGAAGCATGATGAAGCCCGGGCCTCGGACTTCTCCTTGGATTTTTCTTTTCTTTCATCGGTTGGATATCATCAATGGGCTGGTTTGGTATACCCCATCATGCCCTCAAAATAAAACTTGTAATTGTAATTGATATTCATCAACCAAATTACATTTATTGGATTGAAAAGTACGGCAATCAAAGTGAAATGAAACCCTAACAATCAAACCCTAGCAAACATCCATTCCTGACAAACGATATGCAAAATACGATAAGCAAACCCTAGAAAACATCAAATCCTAAAAGCGATAAGATTCCCACACAGGGAGTGCGGAAAAGTAAATGTGTTACTCTTGTGGGCCAGCACCCATTTCCTCCGATGGTTCTTCGTCAATGGCACCTATAAGGAGATCGTCGAATAGGGTCGTGATCCCTTCCATCCCATTATCTGGATCCTCTATTTTTGAAGTCGTCGGGTCATCCATGCTACTCCATCCATTGGGCACGATACCTCAGGTGGCGATCGCTCCTCCTTCATCACACATCATTCTAGCAGGGCCAGGGAATGTCTCATGGATATTGAGGAGTAATGAGTTTTTCCTCTCTTGCTCATGTCCTCCACCTTTTCCATGGTACCCTAATTCGATGGAACGAGACCTTCGAGGGGCTTCAATAAGATTCCAGATACCCTGCTCTTTTTTACCAAGTCCCCGGCCAGGAATAAAGCGATTTCCAACCATCACTCTTGCTACCATAACCACTGCATTTGACACATCAGGGATGGGTGCTGTCGATCCTCGAGATGCATGAATAGTGGATACAAGTTCGAACGATTGGTAACTTGACTCCTTCCTACGCTCCGGCTCGACATAGGGGGTGGTCGTCTCATGATAAATCCGGTGATCTTCTTCGCCATGAATAGTGATTAGCTTTCCTTTGACAACAAATTTCACGCTTTGGTGGAGACTTGATGGCACAGCTCCTGCAGTATGAATCCAGGGACGACCTAATAGGAAATTGAATGCCGTAGGAATGTCCATCACCTGGAAAAGGACGTTGAACATTACAGGCCTATTTGCGAGATCAAGGTGGGTCTCCCTATCACCTCCTTCTCATACCATCAAAAGCTTGGATGGAGGTCTTTGTAGCGTTTATTTTTGATGGATCTATTTTCAGGCAGTGAAGAGTCACCAATGGACAGATATTCAAAGCAGACCCATTATCAATGAGTACTCGAGCCACATGGGAAGCCTTGCACTTGACGGATATATATAACGCCTTATATGTCCCCTCCCCTCAAGAGGGAATTCTTCATCAGGAAAGGCTATTAAATCCTTAAGAAGAATCGACCCTACAAATTCCTCCAACCTGTTTACCTTGATTGTCTCTGGTACACGAACTTTGCTCAAAACTTTCATTAGAG
The DNA here is from genome assembly GCA_014182585.1 of Eucalyptus coolabah. Lineage (NCBI taxonomy): Eukaryota > Viridiplantae > Streptophyta > Magnoliopsida > Myrtales > Myrtaceae > Eucalyptus > Eucalyptus coolabah. The sequence goes on from CM024623.1 coordinate 7,293,729, forward strand.
ACTTTTGATGTGTGGGAGACATTTGCAAGAGTTCAAGTAAAGAGATTTGAGCGAGCAATTTCCGCAACTGATTGACCATGTTATATTCACTTGCTTTGATTATAGCCAGAAATTCTTTAGCCTCTTCATCAGTTACTGGCTTTGCAGGTTGGGTATTAGCTTGAGCATAGGTCCAACCAGACCTTGTAATCAAATCAACATCTAGCTCATATGACCAGGGGACTGCTTTGTTAGCCGTGTACTCATACAGCTGGGGCATCTCAATAATTATTTCTTCATCAATTGAAGGCACTTCTATCAGTCCTTCATGATCGGAGGCGTCCTCAAGTGGGGGCATGTCCTCGATCAATGGATCTGGTTCACTCTTTTCAGCACTTAACTTAGCAAATTCTTTCTCCCAATCAATGACGACTTCGGAGATAGTTGACACTATCCCAGCTTGGTCAGCATACACAATCACGCCAGCCTTAACCATTTCTTGAACCCTTTCCTTCATCGTAGGCAAGGGAAGATTTTCGTCTGTCGGATAGTAACCAACTTTAACTAATTTGCTATAGATATCTTTGTGAGACACCTTCAAGTTCATTTTTTTGCTAGCATTGACCTCAAAGATTGCATTCACGTTTCCCTCATGTTCCGGCAACGGATTCTTTTGGACATTTGGTTGGGTAGTATGGAAAGAAAATGCCTTAGTATCCAATAAATTTTGGATCTTGTGCTTCAAAGTCATACATTCATCAGTCGAATGGCCCACTTCTCCCATATGATACTCATATAGGGATGATATTTGGATAATTTTTCAGCATTGGGCCGCTTTGATTCGTGGGAGATCAATCCCTTCTTTTGGAGTATCGGCGGGACTCGAGATAGAGGGCTAGGAAGAGGAGAGAATTGCCTTTTGGCGAATTGTCGCAAAGGTGTGCGCTTGGCCTCCATCTTGCCGATTCCCGAGGATACGAATCATCCGAGGCTTACTAGGGGCTGGTTGCGCATATGCAACATTGACTTGATGATCGGTTCTTTATCTTTTCGTCATGGCGAACCTTTTGCTTTGATGAGTCGGTTCATTGAACCATCCATCCCTTGGCCCCATCTTGATCTGTTCACCCACTGGGATAAGTTGGTTGAAGTTCTCAACATATATGCTAGCCATCCGATTACGAAACTCATACGGAAGAGTCTTGATGAAAAATTTCATCAACTCCTTGTTTGTAGGCTCGGGAGTAATTTGAGCCGCCAAGTTTCGCCACCTTGCAGCATACTCCTTAAATGACTCGCTTTTCTTCTTCTCCATCCACTCAAGATCCTCTCGGGAAGGTGCAATGTCCATGTTGAACTTATACTGCTTTAGGAAAGTGTCAGCCACTTCATTCCAAGTGTCGAGAAGGTTTACATTCTTCATTATGTACTAGTTGAGTGCGGGCCCAGTCAAGCTTGCATGAAACGATTGGATCATGAGAGGTTCGTTCTTGACATATTAGGCCATGCGTACGTGGTACATCCGCAAATGAGCTTTTGGGCAGGAAGTACCGTCGTATTTCTCAAACTCCGGCATCTTAAACTTCTTCGGCATTTTGACCTTCTCATAAACCGACAAGTTGAAAGGGAGTGAATTCCGTGACTCTTGCAATTGTTTCAGTTTCTCTTCAAGTTTGGCGAAGCGTTCATTTTGCTCGCCTTAGGGACATTGTCGGGTTTAGCTTTTCGGCAATGACAAATAGTGGGTCATCCTCCAGCTCAGGCATGTCATCATCATCCATTTGGGCCTTGTCCATCTACTTTGGGACCACTATCTCGGGGAGGGTGGGTGCAAGAGTTTGATGCACTTGGAGGGATTGCATTTGATCTGTCATAAGCTACATAGAGGTGAGCAACTGCTATAGTTGGTTTTCCATAGTGGTCATACGATCACGCATTTCGGTTTGGTTGGCCATTTTTGCTCTCGATCGTGTAATGATGGGCGAACGTGAAGGATCTGTTATCACCTGATTTAAAGAAACGGACAAAAATAAGTATCTCATATGAAATACACCGGTCCATGGCAATGGTCTAAAACTTTTATTCATTAATGGAGTTTTTGACAATCCTAACAAAATAGAAGCAAGATTGATTCAAGCACTTCATTAATGAAATAGAAGCTTAAAATGCCATAAATAAACAAACTAGGAAAGTAAATGACTCAACTTCCTAAACATTAATCTAGAAATGAAAACAACAAGATTGACTCAAACACTTCATCTAGCTTGATCAATATACACTCGGGACACCACTCGGCGGAATCGCTTATTCTCCTCTTGAGCTTTTTTAGCAACCCTTTTGAGGCGTTTATTTTCAGCGCGGTTGGTGATCTTCAACTGCACCTCTGGTATCTTTGGAAGTAACTCCTCTGGAATTTTGTGTTGTTGAATGTACTTAATTGAGGCATAGCACTTCATTTCTTTGCCCTTTAGCTCCTCCTCCGGTCACTTGAGTTTTCGTGGCTGGCACATATCCCACATTGATTTAATTATGAGAATGGAATCTTCATGGTCTCGGTCTCCATCAACAAAGTTGGCTTGGAGTGGATCTGCTTGCAATGCTGGGGGAAGCTCTTGCACAACTTGATACCGACGGGTCACTCTAGTCGATAGTACTTCGTTGCTCCGGTGAATCCCAAGAGCGAGATTGGGCCAACACCTCCACATGAAAGTCTTGCCACATGAACTTGGAACCACTTAGCATGCCATAGGAAACCCTTGGAAGTCGGTTTTTTTCATGAAAGCTAGCCATCTAGAATAATGGTAATACAAAGTGCATGTTTTTGGTTGTTCTCAAATCTCATAATAGGGTGATTAGAGTTATTAACATCATGTATAGTCATTAAACCACCAAACCCTTTTATATGAGAAAGAAACCAAATTTGCAAAAGCTCAGGAGAGGAATGGAAAGTTTTATCACCGCTTCTTTTAAATCGAGTGAGGGAAAGAAAGGTTTCAGCCATAATAGTGTTTACGAAATTTTTTTCTCCCAACACTTGTTCAACTAAGTGAGCCATCAAAGGGTTAATAGCATTCTTGCAATGAGGAAAAACTATAAACCCAAAGAAAGCCAAAAGGAAAACCCTTCGCATTTGAAATGAATTGCCATTTTCAAAACATTCTTTTTAGAAAAGATAAATGACATGTATTGCGGTAAGCTTTTAAAACCTTTCTTACATTGTCCTCCTTAATTATCAAAAAATCAGATAAGGCCACAACGGGGTCTATTTCGATAGGCCGGCTAATTAATTCAGCTTTCAAAGATTTTCCTATGGCAGTGCTATACTTTTCCAAGGTGGGCATGAGCTCATGCTTACCGCCAAAGATGAAAGTAGAAGTTTCGGGGCACCAACAATGGGCAAGTGCTTGGATAAGGCCGCCATGGATGTTGACATGCAATAGTGGAAGTAGTCGACCGATGTGATAATCTACAAATTGATGGCTAGCTTGGTCTAACTTGTCCCACCATGTGCTAAGCTCTTCCTTTGGAGAGAGAATAATTCGAATGTCCGGTATTTCTATTGTATATTGATCAAGACTTGGGACAATCCTAATGCCATGGACCGACAAAATAATACGGTAAAGTAATTAAATTGCAAAGGCAAGAATTTAGAGAACTTACTTTACCAATGAACAAAGGGCGATCACATAGATATGCGCATGGTAAGTGGCTCGATTTCTAGTTTATAAGGCTTAACAAAGTGAAGCCACAAGAATGATCAGACTAGCCGCGGGCGTGCGGACTATGTCGGGTCCTTATGACTCCGGCTTGGTCAAAGAGCCGACCTGGGTTGTGGGCATGCGAACCGAGGTGGGTACTCTTGACACCAGAAAAGAAACTTCGGGATTGAGATGGGCGACTCATATCGCGGGCATGCGGTTGAAGTGGTATCCATCTCAATATCATCCTAGATGATCCTATGCGGCCCAGGTCCGGCGGCGGGTTGTGTGTGCAATAGTGTAGTGCAAATGCAAGGCATGCACGACATTTTATATCAAGCAACACTTCATAAGTGAAAGTAAACCATACATTCCTACACCTCCTTGCAAAACAAATGTCAACAAACACTTCCCATTATACCTTCCATCCTGCAAGAACATTTAACACCTTAAATGTTAGGAATGTACCTAGAATCCTCGCTGCTAAACAAAAATATTTTTTCAAAAAGAAAATTGGTCTAAGTTCACTAAGAGTTTCAACTCAAGTCCCGAGCGGAGTCGCCAAGCTGTCGCAACCTCCTCGAAGCGCGTTGGACCACCTAAGGGTTTGGCTAATGGATTGCTAAGCCTAGATTTAGCTCGAGCTCTCCCAAGCCCATACCAATTCGCAACTTAGGATTTAAGTTCTTAATATGCAAATGATGTTTATCATGGATTCGCCACTAATCTATTTTTGGAGGGTTGATTAGAAACCCAAGTGAAGTAATGGGAGAATTACTTCACTCCTACGAACTAGAGATTGTGAGTTCGGGGACTTGATTATGCTAGATTTCTCTAATGCCCTTTCGGTACCTTTTCTTTTTATTTTAAAAAATATTTTGCAAGCAGCTTGAATTGATTTTAATTCTATTTCCCTAACATGTGAGGCGATCATGCGGGTGCGTAAGCCACCAATTTAACACCCAGATAAAGCAGTGAATAAATGGTGGGACTTACCTCATAGCAACGAAAGCATCTGCAATATTAAATTAGAATTCATATCAATAGTCTTATATATGATTTCTAATTAACACGCAATTTCCTTTTTTGGTTTTCACTAATTTAATGAGAATCATGCTTTATGCAATGCGTGCTACTAATTTAACATGATATGACATGGTGGCATAGCCTAAACTATATGACATGCACATGACATTTTTCTTTTTTAAAAAATGCAATTTATCCTAGAAAATAAAATTAATTTATTCTAGGACATTTTTTTTGTATTTTTCGTGAAATTCGGATTAAAAAATGTGAAAATTATCTATCTAAATTAAAATATCATCTAATTTGTATTAGGAATGAGGTTAAGTTAAATCCTAATTTAAACTAGAATGTTATCCTAATTTAGAAATCCCTAACTAAAATGCAATCTATCTAAAAAATTATCTAAACTCATAACAAATTAAAAAAACTATTATCTAGAATTAGACTATATGAAACTTTACCCTAAAATGCAATGACATGCAAAGAGTATTTTTGCAAGATTCTACTTTAAAAAAAAATATTTTTGCATTAATTTCGGAATTAAAAATTGCCAAGTAATTAAACATGAAACCTAAGTTAAAACTAGCAACCTAAATTGATTGATTTGATTTTTTTTTTAAATTCAAAATAAAATTCCTATTCTAAATATGCAAACCCTAAAACAGGAAATAAACCTAATTCTAGCCTACATTTTTTTGGATTTTTTTTTTTATGAAAGCAAAATTAACTTAAACGGCACGACAGCAAATCAAAGCAAGATTGACATCCAAATTGACGAACCATATCTCACGCATGAGATCGGGTTTGCCAATTTTAAATAAATCGCAAATCGAATCTCGGGCGTGAGAATAGATTGGCGATTTTTCAAGTAATTGCGAGTCGGATTTCGGGCGCGAAAATCAGACTGTTAATCACAAATTTCACAGGCTATTTCATGTCGAACATTCTCAATCTTATATTAAGGAAATGATTCTACTAAAAAAGTAAAGTAAAAAAAAACAAAATAAAATAGATAAAAAACTACCTAATTTGCTTTTTTTCTCTCTTTTGTTTTGCTCCCATGCACGGCTTGCGCTCAATCAATTGAGAGGGGCGACACCGGTCGGAGCTCGGCGGGGGAAGACTCCGGCGAGAGCTCCGCAAACCACGGCGCAGAGTCGCATGTGATTTCCAGGTGCAAGACCAACTCAAGCGAGCAGGGGACGCCGGGCAGCAAGGACTAGTGGAGTAGGGGCGCTCGGGTGGAGGACTCGGGGTTGGCAGATGCAGCAGATCAGTGACAACAGAGGTGGAGCAAGGCGTCGGGGCTTCTGGCACTGCAAGTCGGGAAGAGGAGCAGCAGCGATTGGTTGCAGAGATGGGCGGAGATGCGCTGCGACCGGTGGGCAAAGGTGGCGCGGGCTGCTGGCGTCGGACGCGGGTTGCTGCAGGAGACGGATGAAGGTGCTCCCGGTGGTGCGGCGATCAGTAGGCTATGGGCTGCAACAGCGACGGTGTTCGGAGCTCCGGTGACCACTAGACAACGGCTGCAGTGGGGGAGTTGCAGGCGTCGCTCGAAGCTTCGAGCTACGAAGGCGGGAGCGGAGGCATGGGACTACGGCGGTAGCGGCGTTCGGAACTTGCCGGGAGCAGGAAAGCAGCAGAGGGTTGCTGCAACGTCTATGTCCTCAGATTGTTGGAAGGATGGAGTCGGCGGCATCTAGTGGGCAGAGGGTGAGATGTAGGTGGACGGCAGCAAGCGGTGGCGGAGAAGGAGCAGCGTTGGGTCGTCGTGGGTTAGTGCGCACAACAGGCAAGGCGGCCCGCGACGGCGTGGGCATGTACGCAAGCATCAAATACTGGAGGAAAGTCCAGCGAAGAAGAAGAACGGTGGGCACTTCTCTTTTTCTCTTTGCAGCCGCACATCCCTTCTCCGTCTCTGCACTCTCTCTCTATACTTTCAGTTTTTTTTTTTTTTCTGTTTCTGGCTTCACCTTTTGTTTTTCTCTAACAAACCTCTCTATTTTTTAATCTCCTCCCTCGACTTCATTTTTTATTGTTTCTCTCGACGAGCACTCTCCCTTTTTAATATCTTCCTTTCTCTCCACTCATGTGTCTCTCTACAAGTTCTCTATTTTTTAATAGCTCTCACAAAACTCTCCAGTGAATTTTTTCATACTTTTTCCTTCTGCCCCCCCTTTTTAAGCTGGGGATCCTTGCTTATTTATAGGCAACAATCAACCTTATTGTGAACATGTGAACAGGAGGCAGCTGCAACTTTTCCTTGCTTGTTCAAGTTTGGTTCTTTTTTTTTTTTTTTTCAAATATGGTGGCCACCGATCTAGGAAGGAAAGTACTATAAAAATGCTGGCCTATCCTCTTGCAGGCTTTCCCAGAATTTCCGCGTGTGCAAGTGGAGTCTTCTTTCTTCGCTTTCTTCACGGTTGCGGCTTCTCTAGAATTTTCACGTCCCCATTTAATGCGTGCATGTGCAGCATTAATGAGGGAGAGACAATGGACGTGAAACACTCTTCTTTCTTCTATTTTTTTGACTTTCATTGTGTGTTTTCATACCAGCAAGAGAGAGACCACCTCTCGTGCATCTTATTGATCGAGGGCCCTTACCACGTCTGCCGAATTAATGCATGCATTAATGAGAGAGAGACAATGGACGTGTAGGAACTTCTTTCTTCTCCAGCCGATTTGCTCTCCAGGAAGGAGCGAATTCCTTGCAATAGCTCACTATAAAATTTTATAAAATTGTGATCCCATCTTCTTGCAAACTTTCTTGAATTCTCGGGTGTGCAGTGGAGAATTTTTTTCTTTGCTTTCTCTAATGCGCGTTCAGATCGGTGGAGAGAGAGAGACCATCCCTTTGTGAATATTATCAACCACGAGCTGTTGCGTCTTGTTGCCCTTTTAGTACCGATGCAAATGCGACTATATGAAATACAATTTTACTATTTTTTATTTTTTTATTTTTTTTCATGTAACTAATTACTAAATGATTAGGCAAAAATTTAGGTGTCAACAAAAATAAATCAAAAGCTACTAACGTGTTTAATTGTTGAGTAACAGACTATGCAGATGATAGAACATGTAAATGATATTATCAAAGTCTATACTTGGAAGAAACGGAAGACAGACTCTATGCTGAAACCGAACTTACTCATACTCTACTTGATCGAAGACACTTAAACTTTACTTTCGACTGAACATCCTCGAGACTTTACATCCAGAACGAGACACATGTTCAGAACGTAACAAAATCAAAATGAAGCATGTTCATAACGAAACAACTTGATAGAATGTAACACAAGCCCCAAACATATAATGGCTAGTGATCTGGTTTGGATTTCACATCAAGATTGATTTGATTGACTCAATCTAATTGATTGACAATTGGATATTGAAGACAAGAACTTTCTATACATAGAAGCTCTACTTATGGAAACCAAGATTCTATTTGTATGGACGATCGGAATTAATTTGAGATTCTACTTCTATCACTCAACGGCTACCAAATCTTCTAGATATAGATCTATCCAATGGGTATATTGGAAGACGATCCTCTAGATACTGTCCAATGGCTAGTTTGGAAGGGGATGAGTATTTAAGGAGATTAATGACCGACGAGCAAAAAAGAGATGGAGCATAGAATTTATGATTCCAAAGTGTAAGCGACCTTCGATCATACATCTGCCTTTTGTGAGCTTAACCGTTTGTGATTGTGAGAGAAATATTAAAAGAGTGACTTAGTGAGATAGTGTGATCTGCCACTAAGTGTTTGCACTCAAAGTTGTAATCTCTTGTTGATTGCATAGTGTAATCCAGCCAAAAGGCTGTTAGCGTGGGAGAGTGGACGTATGCTTGATTTAAGCCGAATCGCTATAAATTATGTGTTCTTATTTTCTTCCTTAAACTCCTTTATTTTGTTCATAGCTCTATTTAACTGCTAAAGTCTGAACTCGCTCAAAGTCTATTGTTCTTCGGACTCGTTTCAAAAGTAAAATATTTTACTACGTTTTGCGAAAATTTTCTTCCACCTATTCACCTCCACTCTAGGTGTTTATACTAGCACTTACAAAGATGATCGCTACTAATTCTAAATCATGCGTTAAATAGTTCAACTCATGAGGTCATAGCTGACGGGATTCTTACGCAACTACTCTCCCATGTTGCATTTAAATGCAACTTAGTCCTTTATATGATGCATTGTTATAAATCTCGTAACCTCCAGGGCCAAACATAATTGTTAACACGGGTGTGGTAATTAGCTTATGTTTAAGCTCTTGAAAACTACGCTCACACTTATCCATCCATTCAAACTTTTCATCTTTCTTTAGCAATTGCGTTAGAGGCATGGCTATTGTAGAGAATCTTTCCAGGAACTGTCTATAATAGCCTACCAATCCAAAGAAATTTCGAATCTTACTCACTTTTGTTGGTCTTGGCCAGTTTATAGTCGCTTCTATCTTGGTTAGGTCCATAGAAATCCCTTCACTAGAAATCACATGACCAAGAAATGCTATTCAATTGAGCTAGAATTTGCACTTACTAAACTTGACGTAAAGTGCGTGTTCTTGCAAGGTCTGAAGTATTATCCTCAATCGCTATTCATGCTCCTCTGGTCTCTTCGAGTATACCAAGATGTCTTCGATGAACATAATCATGAATTAGTCCAGGTACTCCTTGAACACTCGATTGATCAAGTCTATGAAAGCAATAGGGGACTTAGTTAATCCAAATGGCATTACAAGTAAACTCATAATGACCGTAATGCATATGAAATGTTGTCTTTGGTATATCCTATTTTTTTAATCCTCAACTAATGGTAACCCTTCCTCAGGTCAATCTTGGAAAATACTGAAGCTCCCTATGGCTGATCAAACAAATTGTCTATCCTTAGCAACGGATACTTGTTCTTGATCGTCGCTTGATTGAATTGCTGATAGTCGATGTAAAGGCGCAACGAACTATCTTTCTTCCTTGCGAGCAAAACTGGGGCTCCCCAAAGTGATGCACTGGGATGAATGAATGCCTTGTCCAATAACTCCTTATCTACACCTTTAATTCCTTCAACTCTGACAACACCATACGGTATGGAGCTTTAGAAATTGGCGTCATTTCGGGGGCCAAATCAATTACAAATTCTATCTCCCTTTCTAGGGGCAATCCGGACAACTCCTCGGGAGACATTGGAAAATTCTCACACCACGATGACGTTCTCCATTTTTGGTTCCTCAATTGACGTATCAACCACGACTGCCAAATAACTCTGGCAATTCATATCCAATAACCAGGTCGCCTCAAGTGACGGAATTAAAGGGATCAAGGGTCCTCCTTGATTTCCAACAAACTTGAAACTACCACTCACTAATGGGTTAAATCGAATCGCTTTATGATAACAGCCCATTGTAGCTCGTTACTTGATGATCTAATCCATACCAATAGTAATGTCAAAATCAAACATCGCAGAATAATTAAATTTATACTTTCCTCTCGATCGCTAATCACTAACTTGCAACCTAAACATCCTACTGCAGACAATACTTTATCATTTAATGGGGTAAATATACTAAGAAGCTGCTTCCAACAGTTTTGGACCGAACCCCACTAACTTAACAAACTACTAAGCAATAAAAGAATGTGGGGCTCCTGGATGAACAGAGCATAAGCAGCATGATCGTGTAATGAGACCGTATCTATAACCACATTTTGCGAATTCTCCGCCTTCCTTATGGTGATAGCATACATTCTTCCTTGCATCGGAGGCATATTTACATTTCCCTATGATCCGTGTCACAACGTCTCTACCAATTTCCCTATTTATGGTAGTGGTGCCTACACTCCCACAGGTTTGCGTGGGCGAGTTATTCACTTGGTGGTCATGATGACCACATCCACAACAAGCTCCCATCCTAGTAGGACACGATGCTATTCCGTGCTTCCTTCTATAGGATCGACACAAACCATTCGTGTTCTGTGTCGATTTCTAATATCGCCCTTTCGATTGGGAGGGATGAGATACTTTCCTCCGGTCATCGGCCTCTTCTTGAATCGATTGTTGTCTCTATTTGGTGCATTCATGTTCCTCTTAAGCAACTGGGCCCTCTCATATAGATCATCATAATCCTTGAGATTCGGGGGCACCGGTTGATCCTTAATCTCTAGCTTTAGGGCATCTTTAAATCTCCTTGCCCTGTCCACCAGGTTCTCTATCAACCTTGGTATGTACTTCAACAGCTCGTCGAACTTTGCCTCGTACTGATCCACTGCCATCTAATTCTAATGGAGGCGTTAGAACTTGATTATCTTTTGCTCCTGTGCATAATTTGAGAAATATTTCTTATAGAAAGTCTTTACGAAGGCATCCCACTTCAGCCCATGCCTTCGGGACACACCCTTTCTTCAGTGGTTTCCTACCATGCACTTGCGTTGCCCTGCAACTAATATACGGTTAGGGTCACCTTATCCTCATTCGAGCACCTCAATAGTACAAAAGCCTTCTCTAATTCCTGGACCCAGAGGGTTGTAGCCTTAAGATCGCTAGCCCTAGTAAACCTTGGTGGCTTTAGCTTCAAGAACTGCTCCGCCAACTTATGTATGGGCTAATCACCATTCCCATTCCTAGGTGGGACTTCAGCAGGTGTGCAGTAGTAGTAGCTAGTAGTAGTAGTAGCAACATTGGTAGCAACGCTGGTCGTGGTGGTAGTAGAAGCTTGGTTATGAGCTTGATGCCTAATCACGTTCTCCAACACTTCCAGGGCTTGTAGGATCCCATCAACTCCGGGATTACTTGGTGTACTTCCTCTAGCACTAGCCTGCATCGGTGCTCTCCCTCCAGCACCAGTGCCTTTCCTCTGTCACTAGTTAGAGTCGCCATGGCTCTTCTCTGAGGAGCCCTCTAGTTAGGATTGCTCATTTTGCAAGATCTTTATAGAAACATGCTTTCCAATCCTAACAAGGAATCAGAAATTTGAACAACCCTACACAAGGCAATTAATCGTAACAAGCATAGGCATGGGAATTTTTTTTTTGCCCTAGCTGATTATCCCAAAATCCATTGCACCTTATCACTCCAAGTATTGAATAGGCTCGATACCACTTAAATGGAGATTTCATGCTGTGAATCCCAAGCACGCAAGCATCCCTCAATAGTCGATTAGTTGTGACATCTCAAGACGCATCGCCGACCCATTCTTTTCTATCTTTCGATTAAACGCAAGTGGAAGCATTTAATATAAACACCTAATCAACCAAGAAAGTACAAGGATAGTAAAAACACATTAGGCAATTCCAAAAGCACAACTTTTATTTATCAACTTGTTAACCCCGGTAAGTTTAGTATTTACAAACCTATTTCTAGAAGACAACTCTCTAAGCGACCATTGCACAAAAAGGGTTAGAGAGGTCGATGTTAACTTACTCCTTTAGCACGAGGGCTATCGCAAAGCGATTCCCACACCAACACTGGTTAGCTGCGACAAACCATTGATCCTTGGGAAATGATTAGGAAGATCCCCATTAAACTTAACGAACCAAGCCATGAAGTAGTGGGTAACTAGATGATCTAATCCCTCATGGACAATTGTCTCGGTCCCCAACATGGCGTATTCGGTCACATCCTTCTCAAAAGACACAAAGACCCCCAAAACGATCATGGCACACATTTATAACTAAGGGCCTGAAAATATTTAACAACAATAGGATGAGATAAAATCTCAACGAGTTAATGCCCTAAACCTAAATTAGAATGCTAACTTGTCTTAGAGGCAACCTAATCATGCAAAGTTATGTGATTTTACCTCACCTTGGTATGTCCTTGCATATTAATAAATCACATATGCCAACAGTATGCAACGAGCATAATAAATAATTAGAACACATTTCGTAATATCCATGCACGTTGCCAGTGTGTTCCAATTATTTTAACCCATCGGGTCGCGGCCAACACAAGAGTTGGTGGTCTTCCAATAGACCGGTCAGCATCTTGCCCCATCAAGCATGTCATCGTCTAGAACCCCTACCATTGATGGCATTCCTTAAGGATCATTGGTCCAGCCTCAATTGCGACTTGGCATCAGGACCCCCTGATAAATATCGGTCATCATCCCCAAACTCTTGTTGGGTGACGAGTTCAATTAAGTGATCACTTAAACACGCTAATACTCAAGTGAATTTTATTGGCCATCAATTAGTTGAATGCAATAGAGTTCGTGCTCAAACAACAAACGTTGGCAATTTTCACACATAAAATTGCGATAAAATAATTGCACGTGGTCACGTACTTAAAATCAATCTGCCAAATTTTGTACACTTTCATTTTAAAACCCGATTGCTTCACTTAACATGTAAAACATGACTGTTGGGCTGCTCGCCGGGTTCGCCTTTCGTCCTTAAGTAGCGCCCTTTGAAGTCCAAACAAGACACTTCAAAATTTGCCATTTTCTTGTCAATAAAACCTTTTTTAAAAATAGTATTTAAATATAATTTGGGCACTCAATATCATGCCATAACAAGTTCAAACATCATGAATTATGCATAAATTCATCCAATAAATCAAGTATAAAATTCTACGTAACTACTAATCCATCATTAACTTTCTCTAATTGTCATTAGTTAGGACTAATTGTGATTAATTAAGCTAACTATGATTAATTCAGCTATCCACGATTAATTCAAATAACTGCTATTAATTAAGCTAACCACGCTTAATTAGGCTAACAGTGATTAATTAAACTAATCATACTTAATTAAGACTAATTTCGATTAGTCTTAATCTAATCCATCCTCAATTGTGATCATTGCAAAACCATTATTATCCCTAAATCAAACGTACCTCTAAACATAATTAACTCAATAATCAAAGGATTATGAGTTAACTCACGGCTTTCCAACGGTGGTGAGCTCATGATGATGGCGGTGTGACGGCAACAAGAACACGGGACTCACGACTCAAACGGCAGCACCATGGCGCGGCACAGTGAGCTAGAAGCTCACGACCAACTTAGGTTGGCTTGGGGCAATGGCTTGTAGTGGTGGTGTGAGAAATGGCGATGGCGTGGACAAGCAATGAAAAAGGTGGCAGCAAACGGTGGTGAGCGGTGGCAAAAAAGGGGGGTGGCTATGGTGGTGATCGAGAGGAGGAGGAGGAGGAGAAGAAGAAGAAGAAGAAGAAAAATGAGAGAGGAAGGAGAGAGGAGTTCGACTAGCCTTGGAGGGAAGAAGAAATGGAGAGAGAGAGAGAGAGAGAGAGAGAGAGAGAGAGAGAGAGAGAGAGAGAGAGAGAGAGAGAGAGAGAGAGAGAGAGAGAGAGAGAGAGAGAGAGAGATATATATTTTCCCCCTAAATTCATCATTCCCTACACCCACTCTCCTCCAAAATCCTCCTAGCCAAGTTCTTTGTCTCTTTTGTCTTTTTGCAAATCTTCTAGAAGGGGTCTTTTGGTCTTTTTGCTTCTTTTTTTTCCAAAGTTTCCAATTTTGCCCTTGGGTCTACTTGCTTGAATGGGTTTGAATTGGGCTTGGGGGAATGGCTTTGTCACACCCCAAAACCAACAAGAATGGGGGGTGACACGGCCGTCCTTCCACTCAAAGGACGCAGCCTTAAAGCTCCCAAAATCCATCTCTTAAAAGTCCCCACATCCATATCGCTCTCGTATCTACTCATCGCTAATCGAGGGACCTGAAATATTTGGAAAATAGAGGGGTGAGCAACCACGGCTCGGTGAGTAGTGCATCTCTTCTAAGCCGATCGAGCACCCACTATGCATATTTACAAAACCAAACCACAACTCTTTTAACTCAAATCTAGGATATAACATATATACAGTAAAAAGAATTAAGTTACATATGCTTCAACATAGCTATATTTATAGCAAAAATAATCATTTCATAATAACATCGAAATAAACATCAATGGTCTAATCCACTGATTAATCTCATTAATTCACATGCTAATGGTCCATTCCATTGGTTAATCTCATACCACACCAAATCCAGAAATTTAACAAATCTTAAGGCCAAAATATAACCTTTCTTACTTTAACACAATATGTTCAGAGCAAAAATATTCAAGATAATAATAGGCAAATGCCAATGGTCTAACCCTTGGTCAATCTTATAAAACATGTATCAATGGTCTATCCATTGATTAATTTTATCAAATCACACATTGATAATCTAATAAAATTACACGTCGATGGTGAATTCCAACGACCAATCTCGAATTACACATCGATGGTCAATTCCATCGACAAATCTCAAATTATGCGTCGATGGTTCATTCCATCGACTAATTTCAAATTACGTGTCGATAGTCCATTCCATCGACCTAACTCATATCACATGTCAATGGTCTACTCCATTGACCAATGCGTTGCTCAATACCAAACCATGGTCACGATATAACGTCTGGTGACGAGGCGACCAAGATTCCCCACTTGGCAAGGTCTCCACCTATTATTAGCCGGTGGCTCGGCCACAAGGATATCCTAGAATAGTATGCGCATACCCACAAGCCCCTCGCTGGGCTCACAACGATATTGAGCATTCACATCAATTTAAAACAACACCATCCATAGTTCTCAAACTAAATCCATAAATCATTTCATATATCCCCAAAAGATTCGCAACTCAACTTATCCGCTAGAAATACTTTTCATAAAACATTTTCAAATAATTTCAAGGCCTATCTCATAAATCAATTTCAAGTCAAATACATTTCAAAAAGCTTATTACAAATCAATAACTATATAATCTTCCATAAATCATCTCAAAGTAGAGCTTTTGTGAAATTGTTTCACAAATCCAAAACATGTAATATTTTTCAACTTCATTAATCAAACAGAACATATATTTCCACCAAAAATTTTCACACTATTCTTAAATATCAAAATGTAGTAAATGTCCGATCCAGATTTTATGCAATAAATATACTTATTCATAACTCATAAAATATCAATCATTCATCATTTTGAAGACATGAGCTTGTAAATTCTTAGAAGAGATAGCACCACTCACCGGGAAAGTTGAAAATCAACTACGACACTCACTCGAACCAACGCATTTGGATCCCTAATAATTAACGGAAAAACATTATCAAAAGATCAAGTAAAAAAGGATATTCGCATAATGACTCGTCTATACTAAGCCTATTCGTCAATAAAATGACACCTATGCACACGAAAACTCGCATTTATTGAAAACCCATCAATTTCCCGCAAGGCACAGCCCATGCGCCAAGTTTGTCGCACCATAACTTCCTCCACAAAATTCTGTTTCAAGTCGTCTTATAGCCTTTAGAAAGCTCTCTTAACGTACAACAATAACCCCAACTCATCCACCCCAAAAACAGTACCGAAAACAACAAAAATACAAGCTCGAATCTTATTGTTCGCTACAAAACCAGAATGCGCCCCCAAACTTCAAAATTCCGTTCTAGACAAACCGCAAGCCCAAATCACGATCTGTAAGATGCTATAGCTTCACAACATCCCAAAGTACCATTTCTACAAAAATACGCAGCTTAATGACTTAAAAATCATACTTCGCCGCTCGATTTTCCCAAAATTCCGAATTTCAAGCCCTAGGTCCGAAATTACTCCAATTGAACGAATGGGCGGCACGAGCGCTTATCAGGCGTTGCGTTACGTAGTTAACATGGCTTGGCGAGGCTCCCATGATGAGAACGCGCAAAACGCTTTTTATTTTTCTACTTCTTCTTCTCCTCCTCTCGCCTCTTCCTTTCCTTGAGCGAGAGCTCTCTGCTCTCCATTTCTCTCTCTCCTCCTTTTTCTTTCTCTCTTTCCCTTTTATCTCTCCCTTTTTCTTTCCTTTTTCCTTTTTCTTTTATCTGTCTTTTCTTTCTTCTCTCTCTCTCTCTCTCTCTCTCTCTCTCTCTCTCTCTCTCTCCTTTTTCCCTCCCGAAAACTCTCGATTCCTCTCTCTCTCTCTGCTAAAGCTTCTACCTTTTTCATTTTTTTTTGACTGGGTTAAAACCCATATTTTACATTCTCCCTCCTTTAAAAAAATTTCTTCCTCGAAATTTAGACATACATTAATTACCAAACAAATGAGGGTATTTCCGTCTTACCTCTTCCTCGAACTCCCAAGTGGCCCTCTCTCGATATGATTTTGCTATTGAATCTTCACATATATTCTCATTATCTTTTCATTGAGGATGCGTCTCATCATCAACTAGAAATTCATGAATTACTCCATGCTTCAATCCTGCTACAACTCGGGCCTTTTTCTTTCTTTCTTTTGTGTTGGTGTTCACTTCATGCTGCTCCATAATTCGTCTAATCTCAAGCACAATATCTGAATTTCCTTTTGGAAGCATACGGGGTTGATAATAACATGTGGAAACCATCATGGTCTAGTTGAAGCTCACCAAGTTTTCTTCCTATCCTCCCCCATTTTCAATATCATTGGGCTTTCTACAAAAAAAACCAAGAAGGGCTCATCAAGTAGAAATATCAGGTGCCATAGGTATGCTCTCAAAGGTGCCAGCCAAAGGTAGAGACCACCCAACAGAAAACTTGATTAGTCCTAGGATCATGATAAAGTCTAGAATCCATGAGAAGTGAAGAAAATTATACATTATACTTCATGAGCCAATCTAACTTCACACTTTTCGCTTCATGAACGTATGGTCCCTTGGTATAAAATAGTTTGTTGTATATTAAAAACTCAAATGCCGAGTTAGAAAAAGAGAATCAATGATGTAGAAATATGGTTTCTCTAACCATGCTAGATTGATACTGAATTGCATAAGCTCTTTCATCCCCTTGTAATTCCCCCTTTTTTTATTCTTTTTTTTTTCCTCTAGCTTCTGAAGGCTCACCACTTCTACCAAGCCCACTTAACAAGGCTATGCAAGGTAGAGTGTTCGGTTTGCAGCCACACATTTCCATCTACTTAAGCAGCTTTCTAGCTTGATTTACTTTACTTACTCAACAAAACCCAATGATAATAATCGTATATGTCACACATTTGGGATACAACCCTTCAAAGACATCTCGTTCACTATTTCCTTTGCCTTGCTAGATTCCCATCCTTACAAAATGAATGAACTATGGCACTATGTTCCACTTTGCCAATTGGAAACCTCTCCGTTTTGCTTCCCTCAAAATTCAAGAGCCTCGTCTCCATGACCATGCATGGCAAGCACATTGACCAAACGATCATAAGTAATCTTGGTTTGGTAATAATTTACCGCCCTTACCATTTTCTACAACATCTCCCTCACTTCTTTATTTCTTCTCCTTACATAGAAAATCCATGACAAGGTAGCAACTGACCTTATCTGTAGGCGTGCCATTCACAAGTTCTACAGTAGCTTTGATCTCAAATATGGTGCCTCCCTTTCCATATACAATATTGTCCTTGATGCTGCACACGAATAACACAGGCTTCTAATTAACAAACCCAAATTTGCTCTTGATCCTTTTTAAGCCGAAACTCTTTAAAGTTAATACAATTGATAAGTACTTCACTGGCTTGGGGGTCGTAAAATCTCTCTAACAAATTGATCAATAAGGATGTCCTACTTTCGCTTTGTCCCATTGGAGTGGCAGTTGTACCACTTGGGATGCTAAGAGAGAACCCATTGAATGTTTGCTCATTAGGCTTGGCTGTGTAACCGAAACAAACATCCACCAACTCAATATCTCATTGAATTCATCTAGTTTCTTTCCCTTAGTGTCAAAAGAATCGATCTTCGGTTTCCCACAGATGGTCTCGGACATCTTCTATACAGTAGCTCAACCAATAGCAAATGCACTGATGCATGAAGAAGCTTGCCTAAGAGACATGGAACCAATCAATGTTGCCATGAGCACATCAGTCCTTTGTGTTCCTATTATATCTCGTCTAACATCAACTTCGTGTTGTACCATATTGCCAAAGCAAAAACACTAAAAATGATGAGCATCACTCCTCCAAGATTTAGTAGGCTTCGGTGGACACTTTGTTTGTATGCATTCACAAGGAATTTGCTATAATCTACGATTGCTCGTTTCTCTTTGGTAAATGATGTAACCGTCTTAGTTGAACCACTTGCTTTTTTTTTTTTTTTTTCAACAAAATTTGCTGCCTTTACATAAGCCTTTACCTGCGGGATGCCATCTTGAGATGACGAGTGACGAGGGACATGACCCTAGTCACAATCACTAGCAGAGGAATCATGAAAATCATAACCAGGGTCAATAGCCACCCCTTGATAAATGCCATCACAAAGCTTCCAACAAATGTCAACCTGAGCTATATGAACTTTCCCATGTTTTCACCCAAGCGTTCGAGATGAGAACTGTGTTGCCCAACATTCTCCTAGCCAACTCTTTGGTATTAGTCTATTTGTCAAAGAACGCAACATCTTGTCTCAATATAATTTGCAAATAAAGACCTCTTATTCTTGCGACCGGTTGCTTGCTAGTGACCATCCAGCAAGACACCTAAAGAAATGCTGCCGCACCACACCTAAGCACCAGATAAGCTTAAAAGGAATCTGAAGATTTCACAATCTTGATATAAGAACTTCCTTTTCGAGAAATGAGTTTCTCTGTAACAATCCATAAAGTCCATTGCAAAAGTTTAAACCTTAGACACAAGAGCAACAATATCATTATTAGCCTAGCTCTAGCCAACCGTATTGATCAGTTGTCCAAACAAGGTGATCGTGAGTGGTAGAAAAGGCCATTCCCCACTACGCCTATCAACCCAAACAACTATTAATAGCATATTAGTAGAATCTGCAAATGAGAATAGCTTGAGGAATGAAATAGAGTTCCCTTTCTCATCTTTTTTTTTTTTGCACTTGTTGGAATTCTGTTCATTCTCATTCATAGCAGGGCTCTTTGCTATTGCAGCTGCCACCTCGATACTCCTTGATATGGCAGTTTCATTGCTTCCTGAATCTTTGGTTGCTTCATTTTCGATAGCCATGCCACTGTACCGAGACACAAATCTATTATACAACTTCATTATTTGTATATATATATATAGAATTGCTTGGGAAGTTTCAAAAAAGTTGCAAGTGCTGTCTTCAGGGACCCCAATTATATACAATCCTAATTTGAAGTATTCACCACCAACTCTTCTATTGTATGCACACTCAAAAATTGATCGTCCAACAAGCAAAGCACAGTACCACTAGTTTCTCTCTCTCGATTGAAAACTTGTAGCCCAACATTTCTTATCCTTAAACCCAACATTTCTACCACGATAACATCCTCCTTTATCCCACTTGACACATCAAGGCTTAACTCAATCTCTACACTATGACCCTTCAAGTCACAGTGATCTTAATAGTATCCGCAGGGTGTTCCACAACTTTAATCATTGCTGCACAAGTTTCGACCCCAAAAAGAAAAGACCTACATCCTAATACATAACAAAGACTAACGCGCTAAAACTAACACACTCTCACAACGTCCCATAAAATTTACACCCCAAAAGATCATAACCTAAGCTCGATACCACAAGATGTCACACCCCAAAACCAACAAGAATGGGGATGACACGGCCGTCCTTCCACTCAAAGGACGTAGCCTTAAAGCTCCCAAAAACCAACACTTAAAAGTCCCCACATCCATATCGCTCTTGTATCTACTCGTCGCTAATCGAGGGACCTAAAAAACATTGGAAAATAGGGGGGTGAGCAATCCCGGCTCAGTGAGTAGTGCATCTTTTTTAAGCGGATCAAGCACCCACTATGCATATTTACAAAACCAAACCGCAACTTTTTTAACTCAAATCTAGGATATAACATATACACAGTAAAAGAATTAAGTTACATATGCTTCAACATAGCTATATTTATAGCAAAAATAATCATTTCATAATAACATCAAAATAAACATCAATGGTCTAATCCACTGATTAATCTCATTAATTCACATGCCAATGGTTCATTCCATTGGTTAATCTCATACCACACCAAATCCAGAAATTTAACAAATCTTAAGGCCAAAATATAACCTTTCTTACTTTAACACAATATGTTCAGAGCAAAAATATTCAAGATAATAATAGGCAAATGCCAATGGTCTAACCCTTAGTCAATCTAATAAAACATGTATCAATAGTCTATCCATTGATTAATCTTATCAAATCACACATTGATAATCTAATAAAATTACACGTCGATGATGAATTTCAACGACCAATCTCGAATTACACGTCGATGGTCAATTCTATCGACAAATCTCAAATTACGCGTCGATGGTCCATTCCATCAACTAATTTCAAATTATGCGTCAATGGTCCATTCCATCGACCCAACTCATATCACATGTCAATGGTCCACTCCATTGACTAATGCATTGCTCAATACCAAACCATGGTCACGATATAACGCCTGGTGACGAGGCGACCAAGATTCCCCCCTTGGCAAGGTCTTCACCTATTATTAGCCGGTGGCTCGGCCCACAAGGATATCCTTGAATAGTATGCACATATCCACAAGCCCCTCGCTGGGCTCACAGCGATATTGAGCATTCACATCAATTCAAACAACACCATCCATAGTTCTCAAACCAAATCCATAAATCATTTCATATATCCCCAAAAGATTCGCAACTCAACTTATCCGCTAGAAATACTTTTCATAAAACATTTTCAAATAATTTCAAGACCCGTCTCATAAATCAATTTCAAGTCAAATACATTTCAAAAAGCTTATTACAAATCAATAACTATATAACCTTCCATAAATCATCTCAAAGTAGAGCTTTTTGTGAAATGGTTTCACAAATCCAAAACATGTAATATTTTTCAACTTCATTAATCAAACAGAACATATATTTCCACCAAAAATTCTCACACTATTCTTAAATATCAAAACGCAGTAAATGCCCGATCCAGATTTTATGCAATAAATATACTTATTCATAACTCATAAAATATCAATCATTTATCATTTTGAAGACATAAGCTTGTAAATTCTTAGAAGAGATAGCACCACTCACTTGGGAAAGTCGAAAATCAACTACGACGCTCACTCGAACCAACGCATTTGGATCCCTAATAATTAACGGAAAAACATTATCAAAAGATCGAGTAAAAAGGATATTCGCATAATGACTCCTCTATACTAAGCCTATTCGTCGATAAAACGACACCTACGCACACGAAAACTCGCAGCCCATGCGCCAACTTTGTCGCGCCATAACTTCCTCCACAAAATTCTGTTTCAAGCCGTCTTATAGCCTTTAGAAAGCTCTCTTAACGTACAAGAATAACCTTAACTCAGCCACCCCAAAAAAGTACCAAAAACAACAAAAAGACAAGCTCGAAGCTTACTGTTCGCTACAGTACCAGAATGCGTCCCCCAACTTCAAAATTCCGTTCCGGACAAACCGCAAGCTCAAATCATGATCCGTAAGATGCTATAGCTTCACAACATCCCAAAGTACCATTTCTACAAAAATACGTAGCTTAACGACTTAAAAATCATACTTCGCCGCTCGATTTTCCCAAAATTCCGAATTTCAAGCCCTAGGTCCGAAATTACTCCAATTGAATGAATGGGCGGCACGAGTGCTTACCGGGCATTGCGTTACGTAGTTAACGCGGCTTGGCGAGGCTCTCATGACGAGAACGCGCAAAACCCTTTTTCTTCTTCTTCTTCTTCTCCTCCTCCTCTGCCTCCTCCTTTCCTTGAGTGAGAGCTCTCTGCTCTCCATTTCTCTCTCTCCTCCTTTTTCTTTCACTCTTTCCCTTTTATCTCTTCCTTTTTCTTTTTTCCTTTTCTTTTATCTCTGTCTTTTCTTCCTTTCACTCTCTCTCTCTCTTTCTCTCTCTCCCTCTTTTCCCTCTCCCGAAAACTCTCGATTCCTCTCTCTCTCTGCTGAAGCTTCTACCTTTTTCATTTTTTTTTGACTGGGTCAAAACCCATATTTTACAGGCTTGGCCCACATGGCCGAACCTTATGGGTGTGAGGCCGATTGGCCTTTGCTTGGCCCGACTTCTTTTCCTAGCTTCCAATTCTCAATTGATTAGTACTTATTCAAAAATTTTAATGCTTACCAACAAATCAACAGACAAATGAGGCGATGTCCAATAAGTTAGTTTTAAAATCCTCGAAAGTTCAATCCTCGAAATTAATTTAAATTTCATCGCTAAAATCGATTAAATACAATTTTAGTACGATCTAAACTATCGGGTGACTTTTAAGGATTTTCGCACGGTTGACTCATGGTCCATAATTTTTTATCCACGTTTGTGACTCTTCAAATTGTGGATGACCTCAATTGTCATGTAATTGCGAGGGATCAATTACTAACTCTAACTACAAGATCACTAAAAAAAAATCAATCTACTGTCGTTTGCAGCAAATATTGTAATCGTGCGTAATCACCCACAAATTGGCTATGTACTTCTATCGAATCGATTTACATCTGTTCACTAATTGACTTATCATGATGCATTATTGTGTTTTTTCTATCCTTATGGTCGAGTGGTTTATCCTTCATTGAATTCTTGGGTCTTTCGCATTTTAATCCTTTACGGCCTCTCGCAATAGATTAGTTAACTCATGAGTGATCAATTCAGAGTAAATTCACTATCGGTGCATTGATAAAATAACCATTTCATACATATCAATAAGGGTCAAATTTCATAATATCACAACAATCTTGACCTTTATGAAGACACTTAGGATGAATATTTCTTGACATTGATATGCTTAGTTAGTTTGTGATAAATAGGATTTCTAACCAAATATATCACCTTTGTTGTCATTGTAGATGATAACACTTTTATTGATGTTAACAATGCAACCTAGAGGGGGATAAACATGTTTCTAAATTTTTAAAAACTTTTGCAAAATTTATCAAATTGAACTTTGATAAATGCACAATCGGATTAGTATAGTTAGATGCATGATGCTTCTATTAAACATATATTCCTAAAGTGAAGAGATAAACAATATTGCACATAGATATATAGCGGTTCAATTTATACCAAGCTTCCATCCACTCCCCACGACCAATAGCCATAACAAGATTGGAATCCTCTAGTAATCTTAAGAGAGGTTTCAAAGTACCACTTTGATTTGAAGATTATAAATAGCTCTAGTGCATTGCTATCACACTCCTATATATATATATATATATATATATATATATATACATATACATATACATATACATATACATATATGTATACATATGTATATGTATATGTATATATATATGTATATATATATATATATATATATATATATATATATATATAAATATATATATATGTCTCTAATCACATATTACAAGCACGAGAACTCTTGCTTGGGAGAGTTATTGTCACGCCTCGATCCTTGAGCGCGCGCTCATCCCTCACTGGTTGATTAAATAGTGACGTTCCAGGATGCATTGTTGACCCATTCATTTTAATACACATGTGGATACATATAATAAATCCCCATACAATAAAACAATGGGATAGGAAAGTATGACCATATTTTTCGAACATGAAAATCACAACCACACTTATATACATTGCAAACCATTGCATATATATACAATGTAAGCTACCAAGTCCGATCTTACTCAAACAAGTTCAGAAAACAAAGTTCGTAGATAGGGGTGGGGGTTTCCAATCTACTCCGGGTCATCCTCCTCTACGATCTTTCTTTCTTTCACACTCTAGTTGGAGCCCACGGTTGAGTACTCCAGAGAATCAGGATCATCAAGCTCGGGATCCTTTGCATCCAACACTAAACCATTCGTAGGGTCTGCAGTACCCTTTCCAAAAGTGACCTCCATCACATACAAAGGTATATCAGATTCCGATACTGAGCCCTCCCTTCGTCCATCATGATAATGGTGATACCATGCATGGTATTGATGGGGCACTTTTTTAAGTAAATTTGCATCAACCCAAACAATGGACTTCACCAAAACATATTCCAATCCTTTAGGGTGCCCGTGTATCGGAATGTGATAACTCTGCTATATGAACTTCTTCGGTTCGCCAATATGCTCAGAAGGAGCTAGAGGGGTTGTTATCTATGAGCCTGAAATGTTATTCCACAACGGGGTGAGACTACGTCTTAGCAAGTTCAATTTTCTAAGACTCAACTAGGAAGAGAATATGCCATGAGGGCTCTCTATGCACAACCACGAGTTAGAGGACTTACCTTGGCCTCGGTTCCTTTCTGCAAGTCAATATCAATCGAATAACTATCTAGTTATTTCAACCAACCCAATCAATCAAACCAATTGAACTATCGGTCTATCGACTCCGTCGATTACATGTCATCACGATCTTCTCTCGGTCAGCCAAATCAATACTACCTAATAAGTTCTCTCATATCAGGACTGCTCACTCTAAGTTGATAGTAGGTAGTATAGCTCGCTCTAAGCTGATAAATAATATGCTGCTCCATTACTAAGCTGATATATCAGAGCCCGTAGGTTGATATAGTATACTAATAATGCTCACTTTAAGCGGATAACGTATATTGCTCTCTTACTAAGCTGACATATCGGAGCCCATAGGTTGCTATAGTATCCTAGTATACTGCTCTCTATTTAAGCTGACATATTGCCCATTGGCTGATATAGTATACCACCCCAATCATATAACCAATTCATCATTTTTATCAAATATACTCGATAAAAATAGCCGTGTGTGGGTATACGGTCGATTTTAGCCAAAATATAATACTTTCACTTTTAAACGTTCCATTAATTTCAGCAATCCAAAAATAGATTTTTACCGTAGACCGACGCCCGGTAATTTTCTAATTAATTACCAAAATTATCAATTTATGAGATAATTACCCACAATTACAAATCACACTCAATTTTCACCAAATAACAATCAATTAAATAAACTGAATACACCACTGCAATTAGCATAAACTTTTGGTAATTGGCTATTCCGATCTAATTTTTGGAAAATAAATAAATAATTAAATTGCGAAAAATAATTATTAAATGTCAATAATTAAAACTTAGGCCCGTAAAACCTAATTGGAAACCGAGACGGACTTGGAAAATTTCCAAATCACTCTAGATAAATATTATAGCTTGTCTAGGCTCTAATTACACTAAACTATCAACCTAACATGCATCAATAATTAATTAAATTGCTAATCTAATCTAACTATCCACCTAATCCATACTTAGTCTAAACTAATCAATCCTTCAGCGTCATTAACCTACTAAGCAATGATTATTGAGTTAAACTCACTTTTTAGCGATTCGATCTGTTCAAATTGACGGGGATGTGGCGAGGGACGATCTTCTCTAAAGCGAGGCTTTGCTTTCGGGGTCCCGAATGACCTCAAAACGGGCCTAAATAATGCTGGAAACCCACTTCTTCAGTTGCTGTCTAGGGTCGAGAAAGGCTGAAACAAGTGTGGATTAAGGCGACAACGAGCTGAGATGAATTGAGGAGGTTGAACCGGGCCTAGGTGGGTGATCTTGGGCTTCCAAATGGCTCCGGCGGTGAGCCATAGCGGCTCGGAGTGACCTCGGTGGCCTGCTGGAAGAGAAGATAGTGACGGTGGCGTGCGGCGAGGCGTGAGTAGAGGCGGAGGGGCACGCGCAGCAAAGCTAGCTGGCGGTGAGCGAGGACTAACGACGACGGGCAACTATGGTGGCGAGGGGCTTTGGCTAGTCTTCTCTGCTGGCTAAGGAGTTCTAACAGCACAAATGGAGGGGGAATTGGGTAGGTCGATAGGTTGAGGAGGGGAGAGGAAAGAGAGAAGGGGCAAGGGGCCTACCTTGGTTTCTATCTCATCGCTTTGTCCCCTAAGACTAGTCCAACTTGCAGCTGTCCTCCACTAGCAATTCCAGCAGCCTTGGCTTCCTCAAGAGGCACACAAATTTGCATAGGTTTTCCTCCAATTAGACTTCAAATGCTCCTTGAATCAACACCAATCAGCCTCTATAAATTCAATTGTTGAGCCCTCGATCAAATTAGTATTTTTCCTCACCAATTGATCCCACTTGCATCCCAATTTCACGATAAAAAATGATCCTTGACATTTTCTGGACAAAAACGACCTTACCTCGACTTTTTCCCAAAAAGTCTCGGTTTGTAGAAAATTTTTTTGAGAATGAGTCGACGTTACTAAAATGACTCATGGCATGACAGAAATTTCAATTTTTGAAATCGGATTTAAATTTGCAGTTAATTTTAATTCGGTGCGATTTTAATGTGACCTAGGCTACGAGTAGCTTTCAGAAATTTTTAGCACAGATGATTTATGGCCGATTTTCTTCGAGCCACAATGAACTCACTCGACACATTGGTGACTCTCGGTTGTCATGAAAATCTTGAGGATTCAAATACGGACACAGAGTATCAAAACAATAGAAAAATCAATCTAGTGCCGATTGACGAGAATTTTATAATTTAGTGGAGTCACCCACGTTTAGACACACATCTTAGTCAAATCGACCTATTTATGATCTCTAATCGATTTTTAATTGTGCCGTAATGACCTCTAAAGATGAGCATTGTCGAGTAGCCGAGTTCTGGTCAAATTCTCAAGTCTATTACATTAAAATTCCTTAATGATTTCCTCAAATAGTCTAGTTATCTCGAGAGTGATTAGCTCGAGAACAGCCCTATAGGCACGTCGATGAAATGCCCGATTAATTTAATTGAAAGCAGAAGTGAAATATCCAGAATGTCACAGTTATTGCCACATGAATTTCACTGATATATTCTTTTTAGGAAAATTAATTAACAAATTAGGGATTCTAATGTTGATACTTCATGCTCAATCCATTTAAGCATCAAAATCAATAATCCCCTAGGATTTTTTTCAATAGATTTTCTAGAAGCTTCTAGAAATCCTGAGGTTTCTCTCTCTTATAACAAATTTTCATTTCCTTTGGCAATAACTAACTCACATACACATGCATATTCACGTGGCAAAAAGCTTCAAGAATGGATTTTGATCAGATGTGCATTTTCATCTCTATATATGGGAGTATAAAAGGAAATTTCTGTCTCCTTCGTTAGAGAGAAAGGTAACAGAGACACACACATGCTCATGCTGTCAAACTGTTTAGTATAAGGTGCGGTAATGAAATTATACATCAACTTCGATGGATAATACCTACATTTCTTTGAGAAATGAGTATTGACATGGTTGACCTTCCCACGGTTTCCGTAACTAACTTCTAAACATTATCTCGATTAGCTTCTCCGCATATCTGTTTCTTTGACACCACTCGTACCACACATGAATACATGTACATGCTATTTTGGCCTATTCTGAGAAAATTCTGATGTCAAATTGGAGAATCTCAATGGTAAGGATCGCGACAGTCATAAAGAGGGTTACCAGAGCATCAATATGCTTTCATTTTGAGATTTTCGTTAACTTGATATCGTAGGCAGAGAAAACACAGTAAACAGTTGGAAGTACTTTCATTACCATATGATAGGACCGAAATCAACTAAGAGTTGGTGTAGAATAGATCAAAATGAAATGCAAGTTTTACCTTCATAACTCTGAAAACTTGCTCATGATCATTCTCTTCAAGTCTATTATTTCAACTTAAGATTTTTAGAATTACTTCGTTGATTTTAAGGATTTCTTTGTTTTTAAATTGAAGCATATGGGATTTGAATTTTCAAAATATTGAAGACCCTTTTTCAAAATATCACTTACTCTCTTTCTTGGCTTTAAAAATATTATTGATTACTTTGATTAAGTTCTTTGGACAGAAGATTATCCTAATCCAAATGAGTAGTCTTACTTTATAGTATTGCTTCTTATATGCATTCTTCCGAACAAATGAATTTGTGTAATCTCAAAGTCTAAAGATTGTCTTGTTTGTTTCTCACCCCACATAATCTCACTACAAGCATGAGGAAAGACAACCGGAATTCTAGCTCGTCAGTGTGTTCATCCACAACAATTAGCACATCTTCTAGTGGAATGAAAAGGTGCAACGAAAGCAAATGGTTGATGTGATTGAACATGGACCATCGACTGAAACATCAGCAAGATAGCAACTCAAACATTAGCAAGACATCCTGTTCGAAAAGTTCTAAAAGAACAATCACCAGCTCTACCTACTCCTGCTCATGACGATATCCAGAGAAGACTTGCACTTATCTCTTAAAGCTTTTTGATTCATATATTGTGCATTATTTTATTTGATATTTAAGAGTATCTTTTCTTGTGTGACAATTAAAGAAATCTGAGATCAACTCCAAGTCACCTTCGGAAGAACCAATGGAGAAAGGAAAACGAAGAGGAACATCTTTCTTAGTGATTTTGAGACATTCCAGATGGAGCCACATGAAGACATTAAAGAAATGCTCATGCGCTACAATGACATCATGAGTTGATTTGCTGAATATGGGAAGATCTACACAAATGAGGAACATGCAATCACGATTCTTCGAGCATTACCACAAGAATGAGTTGATGCAAAAATCATCAATTCATGAAGCTCAAATATCACCACAATTAAGATTGGAAGAACTTATTCGAACTCTCATGATTTACAAAATCAAGTCCAACACTGAGCCAAGGAAATCCGAAGATAAAATGTCTATTACATATATTGCTAAACACTCTTCATGAAGATTTTGCAGGATCGTCCTCCAATGACAAGAATGATGATGATGAAGATGATAATATAGCTTCTTTGACTTAAGAACTCCAAATGTTCTCAAAGACAATAATGTCATCTACTCAAAGCTCAAAAAGAGGAAGAAAATCTAGAAAAAAAATGGTTTCGAGCGAATTGGATCAAAGATTAGCTGATATTAAAAATCAGCTTGGATATCACTTGAAGCAAGTATCAACATTCCAGGATCTACAAAAGATCACCAAATCTGATCCTATGTGATAGTTTTATTAGTGATGGGCTTAAGGCCTGTCCACTCATGTTGGGCCTAAAAGCCCGGCCCACAAGAGTAGGGCCCATGGATGAAGGGGCACGATTAATTGTTTTATGGAGGGACGTATATAAGGGAGGAGATAGAGGGAGAACGCACTGTTTTGGCAATCAACGTACATACATCTCCCTCTCCCTCGCACTCTCTCCAAAAAGAAGAAACAAGATAAGCACAAGGCATCGTTTCTTCTTCCTTCAAGGTGTCATTGGATTGAATAGGGCTAAATTCTCTTCCTCTTATCGGCATTGGTGTTTAATTTGTGGCTAACAAGGTATGCTCGAATCCGTGGTGTGCTTTAGGATCGGTGATACGTGTTTTTCCCGGGCTTCGTCTTCCACATTCGTTTTAGGAGTTCGATTTAGTGTCGAATCCATTTTTCGGGGATCCGTTATTCCAAACATTGGTATCGAGCCCTAGTTCACGTTTTCCCGACCCTTTTCATGGTTTTTGATTGATTTTTCGCGAAAGTAATCGGCCGGTATGGATCGGGGCAAGAAATCCCGACACCCGAGCGCTGTTCATCTATTTTTCGAGTTTCTGTAAGTCGAAATCGATTTCTGAAGGCATAGGGTGAAAGGGCTTGTCGAGACGAGTCCAGCGACATGTCGTGCGCCGCCGGGTGACACCGCACGCACCCACACGCGCGGCCGGAAGAGCTGCGCATGGGCGCCATGTGTCGGTTGGCGAACCGGCGCGTGCGCGACGCCGGCAGCAAGCGCACGCGCCGGTCGGCGAACCGGCGCGTGCGACGTCACTTTGTGATGTCACGGTAACCGCCGGGATGACATCATTGGTGACGTCATCGCCGACGACCCATCGGCGACCCAACCCGACCCAACCGCGAGACGCTTGGAACGCGCGGCACGTGTCGGCGACGTCGCGTGACGTCAGCCTGCGCACGTGTTGGTCAGTCTGTCCGACCCGGTGCGACCGGCGTGACCGGTCCGTCCGGTCCTACCGGTCCGACCACCGGCGACCTGACCGTGACCAACGATCGTTGACCGTTGATCGACGACCGTTGACCGTTAACCGTTGACCTGAAAAAAAAAAAAGAGGAAAATAATGTGTTTCCTTTTCAATTAAGTCTTATGTGGATTATATGTAATCCCTTATTTGTTTTGCATTTGTTGCAGGAACAATGCCTCCCTTGAGGTTGCGCACACTTATTCGCACAATTACCGATGAACAAAAGGAAAGGTTGTCTAAGTTGATAGCTGAGTTGACTGATCATCGATGGGAGAGTGGTGACTTAATTGATCACGTCCTTGAAGTCAACGGGTAAATTCAAAGGTCATATGGAATGGTTGTCCTATGCCACAGTCAGAGATGGTGCGATTTTTCATGAACACTCTTCCACATGAATGGCAAGATGTGTTGAATCGCATATGGGATGTCAACAGAGCTGCTTCATATAAGAAAATTGTGATGGATTTTGTAAATGAATATTACTAGATTGTTACAAGGGAAAAGATCAAGAAATTGAACAAAAGAGGTTCTTTCCCAGTTCGTGTGTTGACTTGGTGTTAGTTGTATTGGTTGATCTTTGTTAAGTGTGTTTTGTGGACATATTATGTAATGTTTACTACCTGATTGTTGTTGATGTAGCAACCGATATCTTGGTTGTATTAGTTGAAAGCATTATTGTTTTATTCGATGTCAATTATCTGTTGCTTTCTGTTATTGCCGGTTGCTGTGGGTAGTTTAGAAGTTTTTGTAACTTCATAGAATTGATTTTGTATATGACAATCATATTAATGACAGTTTTAAGTTATGATTTTTGGAGGATGATTGGAAACATAGTGACCTTTTGATTCTGAAGCCTTGCTTGAAATTATTCATTAATATGATGGGTCTATGCAAATAGGGATGCATAAATGCAAGGCATTAATAATTTGTGCATATATGTCTGATGTGTTCAGATCAAGGGCTTCAGTCACAAAGAGCATAGTTGCCGAGCTGAACAAAGGTGAAAAGCTCAATGGTGACAATTATGAAATATGGCACATGAAAATCCAATATGTGCTAGAAGAGCAAGAGGCACTAGAAGCTCTTAACCTAACCATGGTAGAACCTGAAGAAGGAAACACTGCGCAGCACAAGAGAGATAAGGAAGCATTTGCTGCATGGAAAAGAAAGAACTCTCTTGCTCGCATTACGTTGCTGAGCAGCATGGACAATGATGTCATGTGAGAGTTTATGCGTTTTGACAATGCCAAGGAAATGTGGGAAGCATTGGCAGCAAGATTTGGTCATATTTTGGTGACCAGACTGAGGCAACTCACTATTAGGTTTGACTCTTATAAGAAGCCTCATGGTCAGACCATGAAGCAACATCTTAGAAAGATGTCAAACATGATAAATGAGTTGAAAGATGCTGGCCATGTCCTAACAGATGAGCAGCAAGTGCAAGCAGTGATTTGTTCCTTGTCTCAGAGTTGGGAGCATATAAAGGTGCACGACCCATAATGATAATATCAAAACCTTTGAGGATGCTATGTGTCATCTTGAGCTGGAAGAGGACCGCCTCTTGGTGGCCAAGCCGGATGCTAAACTCTATCATGCTAGTTTTAGCTCACATGGAGCTTCGAGCTCCAAGTGCAAACGCCCTAACTGGTTTGATAAAGGGAAAGGCAAGGAAGCAAGTCCTTCGGGGGAAGAAAACCAAGTTTAACCAACATGAAAGAGGAAAGCGTCCTCGCATGAAAAAGCTTGCAAGGGTGAAATGCTACAATGTGACAAGAAGGGTCACTATGCTCGCGGATCGTCGTGAGCCGAAGAAGGAGCAATGCGGAGACCATGTAGCGAAGGATAAAGGGTCCTTTGTGGAATTCGACGAGTACCAACGGAACTAAGTGGATCTATGTGGGAAACAACTCTAGAGCTAAAGTGAAAGGAATTGGCACACTTGGCTAACCGAACATGCGTGGTGGACGCACTTTGTTCCTTCATGATGTATTGTATGCTCTGGGAGATTCGTCGGAATTTAGTGTCTGTTTTTAGTGTTAGTTAAACTAGGTTTTAATATGAACTTCTATAATAGAGGTGTGGATTTGTTTTTGGATATAAATTACTATGGTTTTGGTTATTTTCTGGATGGTTTCATTGTATTAGATATTGACTATGTTAATACAAATGTTTGTTATTCCCTTCTCACGTCTCCTAATACATATGATAATGATGTGAATGTGTGGCATGCTAGACTTGGTCACATTGGCCAACAACGTATGAATAGACTAGCCAAAGAGGGCTTGTTAGGCAACATTGAAAAAGTCGATTTGCCCATATATAAGCATTGTCTAGAAGGGAAAACGACAAGGAAACCATTTGGAAATGGTAAAAGAGCTGAATTTCCTCTGCATTTAATCAATTCTGATGTCTGTGGTCCAATGAATGTGAGAGGAAGGCATGGGGCTATTTATTTCATCACTTTTATAGATGATTATACTCGATTCGGATATGTCTATTCGATTTCTCATAAATCTGAAGCAATAAGTTGTTTCAAAGGTTTATGAACTTGGTAGAGAATCAATTAGATAAGAAAATAAAAGCATTGAGATCTGATCGAGGTCGAGAATATTTATCGATGAGTTCAGAAAATTGTGTGATGAAAATGAATAGAAAGACAATTGTTTATTCCATATACTCCTCAACAAAATGGTGTTGCGGAGAGAAGAAACGAGAACCCTCTGGAAATGGTTAGGTTCATGATGGCGCATGCTAACTTACCTATTACTTTTTGGAGTGATGCGTTGTTAACTGCTGCCTATATACTTAATCGGGTGCCTTCCAAATCAGTTACTTCCACTCCATATGAGTTATGGACAGGTAGAAAATCAGACTTAAGTTTTCTTAAGTCATGGGGTTGTGCTGCCTATACACATGAGTCCTCTCACAAGTTTGGGAAATTGGGTCCAGAGGAAAGAAGAGTATTTTCATAAGATACTTAGAACACTCAAAAGGGTATGTGTTCATAGGTGAGCAGGAAAGTGGGAGCATAACTGAATTTGAATCACGAGATGTCACATTCTTAGAGGATGAATTTTTTAAGAAGGGCGAAATAGGGGAAGATTACTCCCTATTTGAAACCTTGGATCAAGATAATGATATTAGTGGAGTTCGTCCAAGTGGGAGTAATATGAGAAGTGATGAATTGAATTCAACTCATTCTTAATTACACCCACATGATGAGACGACATCATCACTATCTAATCCAAGTGGGAGCATAATGGGAAATGATGTGCAAATTGTACAATCTCCTATACGGCGAACGAGTCGCCAAACTATTCTCCATCGACGTTTTGACATTGAAGGGGAAACTTTTATGGTTGCTCCACAAGATGAGGATGAGCCAAGAAATATTAATGAGGCTCGAATTACCTAGTAAGAAAAATGGATTCATGCAATGGAAGAGGAAATTGAGTCAATGAAATCAAACCAAGTTTGGGAATTGGTTGATCTTCCAAAAGGATGCGAGCTATTGGGAACAAGTGGGTTCTCAAAATAAAGCGAAATGCTGATGGCTCGATAGAAAGGCATAAGGCCCGCCTTGTGGCGAAGGGGTATAATCAACGGAAGGAATTGATTATGAAGATACGTTTTCTCCGTAGTGAGATTTACCTCGATTCGCATTATTCGGCAATAATGGCTAGTTTGGATCTTGAATTACATCAAATGGATGTAAAGACTGCTTTCCTCAATGAAGAATTAGAGGAAGAAATATATATGGAACAACCCTTGGTTTCATAGTGAAAGACCAAGAAGAAAAGGTATGTCGACTTTTGAGATCGATAAATGGCCTCAAGCAGTCATCAGGACAAAGATATATACGTTTTCATAATGCCATAATGGCATATGATTTTACAATGATTGATGAGGATCATTGTGTATATATCAAAAGATCCAAGGATCAATTTGTGATCATATCATTATATGTTAATGATATACCGATTGCCTAAGTAATATGGAGTTTGTTAATACTGTCAAAAGTTGGTTGTCTTCCAACTTTGAGATGATAGATATGGGTGAGGCTGTATACATTCTTGGAGTTAAGATTTCAAGAGATCGTTTGAAGTGATCTTTATCTGTTTCGCAAGAAACATATATACATAAGGTTCTTGAACGATTTCGTATGCAAGATTGTAAACCCATAAACACTCCTATTGCAAAAGGTGAAGGACTAAGCCATAGACTGTGTCCAATGACTCCACAAGAGAAGGAACAAGTGAATCATGTTCCTTATGCTAGTGCTGTTGGGAGCTTTATGTATGCTATGATGTGTACAAGACCTGATGTATGTTTTGCAGTTGGAATGGTGAGTAGATACCAATCCAATCCAGGTCCAGCATAATGGAAAGCCGTTAAAAGAATATTAAGGTATCTAAAGGGGACTGCTGATTATATGCTGAGTTATTAAGGAAATGATGCGACTCTAAGGCTATTCTAATACTAATTGGGAGGAAATTTAGATAAAGAAAATCTACCTCGGGGTTTGTTTTCTTCTTGAATAATAGCACCATATGTTGGAGCAGTAAGAAACAAAAGTGTATAGCTTTGTCCACGATGGAAGTTAAGTTCGTGGCTTTATCAGCAGCAATATAAGAATGTGTTTGGCTTAAGAGATTTTTTGGGTCATTTAGGTGTTATTGGAAGTGCTGCAGATTTATTGTTGGTTAACTGTGGTAGCCAAGCAGCAAAAGTGTACACCAAAGATCCAAAATATCATGGCAAGACCAAACCTATAGATACCAAGTATAATTTTTGCCAAAGATATGATTGTACGAAAAGATGTGAACTTAGAGTACATACTACGCATAGAATGGTAGCAGATCCTATGACAAAGCCAATATCTAGAAATGTGTTTTGTGGCCATATGAAATCTCTAGGATTGCGTAGAGTTTGATGTCTTGGATTGTAATTTCCCTAAGTGTTCACATTTGATGAATTTGTGTTTTCATCATTAATGCCTATGAATCTTTGTTTGATATTTATGCATCTTAATGCTTAGTGCATTATTTTGAGAAAGTATGTCGGATAAATATAAGATTAGCCCACTCACACGAGTAATCGCCTCTATTTACTGTGTGATAAATAGAGATAAGACTATTTTAAGCTTATTATCTAGGTGATAATCGAGAGCTCAAGCTTAAAACATGTATGTCGGCTTAATTAAGTGTTAAGATGAGGACATAATACTATGTCCGAAAGTAAAATACCCCACATATTTTACTTTATCTGTCTATGATGCCAGATGTGAGTTCTGATGAATTTTGTGAATGAGTAGATATGTGAACTCAAGTTAGACATTGGGTATGTCTAAACTATCATCTGTACGGTATTGAAAGTGTAGACATACGCTCCATGGGAAAGAAGTTAATACCATAATACGTATTTCATACTATGTATGCATGAGACGACCAAAAAGAGTGGCAAAAAGTTTAATCTCAACTTTTATGTCGTGTGAGATTCTTGAGGAAAATAGTTCCTCAATTTTTAGTCCCCTTAGGACTCTTACTTATTTTCAAGATTTCTATTTAGTGTTTGCTATCTTAGGATGTTGCCAATGGTCATGAGATGATTCGATCTAATGGGGCATTTCTAGAAAAGCAAGCTGAACTGAAATTGAGAGTTTGAAGGAAAGAGGAAGATCGATTTTGGAAAATCACATTGTAGTTTTGTATTCACGGAGTCAACCAATTATGACTGTCTTTGTGATAATCATAACTGTGAATACAATATATATATATATATATATATATATATATATATATATGATTGTTTAAAAGAGATCAAGAGAGATATAAATGTGATTGATCGATTTAGGGTACTACATACTAAATCTACTCGAGTGAGATGCCCATTATGAGCTGCTATATATTCCTAACAGATGTATAGTAACGAGCTCTCAAAGTATGCTGGTCGCATGGATTATTCACGGTATGAATGTTGAAGAAAGGTAAAGAGAATCCTGTTCGGCCCACCATGTGCGAGTGGGAGATGATAGTTTTATTAGTGATGGGCTTAAGGCCCGTCTGCCCATGTTGGGCCTAAAAGCCCGGCCCACAAGAGTAGGGCCCATGGATGAAGGGGCATGATTAATTGTTTTTTGGAGGGACATATATAAGGGAGGAGAAAGAGGGAGAACGCACTGTTTTGGCAATCAACGTACGTACGTCTCCCTCTCCCTTGCACTCTCTCCAAAAAGAAGAAATAGTAAGCACAAGGCATCGTTTCTTCTTCCTTCAAGGCGTCCTCGGATTGAACAAGGCCAAATTCTCTTCCTCTTATCGGCATTGGTGTTTAATCTGTGGCTAACAAGGTACGCTCGAATCTGTGGTGTACTTTAGGATCGGTGATACGTGTTTTCCGGGCTTCGTCTTCCGCATTCGTTTTAGGGGTTCGATTTAGTGTCGAATCCGTTTTTCGGGGATCCGTTATTCTCAACACTATGCAAATCCCGATGCTATCAACAAAAGTTCAAGTAAAGATTGATAAAAATCATATTCAAAGGTATGGTATTTATTATGCATCTACTTTAGGTAAGAGTATCAAAATATCATGATTATCCTTTAACTTACCTTGCAAAATTCTAGATAGATTTATCACGATTCTTGATTATACACGATCCATATCTATAATATTTCTTATCATAAGTATAAGATATTACATGCATTTATTGCAAATCATGACATGTGTAATGCTTGTTTATGGTAGAAGCATCAATATCTCCTTTTGCAAATGATTGTTGTACTAAATGTTATACTCTCGTTGCATTGATATTCTTTTTGCTCAAGGAAAATCTTTTGTTCTTGGAAGCAATCATTGCATAATTTTGTGTATTCGATTGCAAGTG